>JAWWEE010000122.1:52662811-52679791 GCA_035221455.1 Xenops minutus | reverse complement strand
TGGAATAATTACATTAAAAAAAAAAAAAAAAAAAAAAAAGGCAACCAATAGCTGTACAGAAATTTTAACTCACAAAGTTAACAACATGTATGATGTCCATAATACAGAAATAAACCCCAGACCCTACTTCTATTGTCCTTTGAATTTGGTGAGGAGCTTTGAAATATACAGAAGAATCCTCAAAATTTAGAGATGACATTTGAATGTATTTGTCCATAATTTTAAAACTATCTTGACAAATAAAAGATTTTGCTGTAATTGCAAAAATTCCTACCTGTAAGAACACAGGAAGTCTTTGGTACAAGTTTTAAACAACAAAAAAAATCTCCAAAACGTCATACATTCACAATTATTAGGAAAAAAAGGAGCGATGATGTTGCACCTTGAGCCTCTGAACTGGAAACAGCACTAAGTTTACATAGGTCTAGCCTTGGTCATTTTTTCAAGCTTTTTCAAACACATAGGTTTTCATCCAATAGTTGTTAATAATGAGGCATTCCAATTCCATATACTGTCAGAGAGATACAAAGAGCAGTAAGAGAAAGCAGAGTTAACTGTAGTTGCCCTTATACATAAAAAGAAATTAAATATATTTTTTAAAGGCTTTTATTTTTTTCATTAAATATACATGTGAAGATCTTTCTAGTTTTGAACATAGTCTGAAAAGAATTATTGTAGTCCTTAAAAATTGAGGAGGAACAGTTTATTAGTTTGGTGAAGAGTACACAAAATAATATGTCCCCTGAAGAAATTTTATTATATTATGTCTTTTATAAATATAAAAGACCTGATTTGTATTTCAATGAGTAAGATTTGTGTTTTAATTGATGAATACAACTGCTGTACACATTCCCTGAGGCAGTAATTGCCACAGAGAAGCCAAGGAAAGAACTCTAGCAAGGGTGTATCATGTTGATATTATGAACACTTGTATTAGATTTTATCAGTAACTTTGCTATATAATAGAGTTATGATACAGTTTCCATTTTCTTAGATAAAATTGCACATGCTTTCATTTATTCTTATCCCATAGGGATAACAAAAGACTTCTTTATTAAACTACAATTAGGAGCAAATCCGTTCCTGTTGTCTGAGAGGCACAATAGTCCACCAACATTTGCACCACTGCTGAGGCTTTTTCACAGTTTTTTTCAAAACCAATTATTCCTACCAGTCACAGTATTCCTGAACAGTTTTTGTATTGCTCTTTTCCAAATACCTCATCCACTGAGTTTGAATACAGTCATGATAAATTTTGGAAGGCAAGCAAAATAATTAAAATATTCATTTGCTAGTTTTACTCAAGAGCAATCCTTTTTCCGAAACATGAATTCATGCTGCTTTCTCCAAGTGAAAAGTTTGTTGGGTTTTTTTGGTTTTTTTTTTTTTTTTTACTTCCCAGTAAAAAATTACTGATCACTTTGGAAAACCATTTGCTTTGGTGTTCATTTGCTGGCAATTACCAATGTTGGCTAGACTGTTGGAACACAGTTAAAAATAGTCAGTTAGCTTTTAGGGAAAATTTTGTATTGCAGCTGATGATACTTCCCCTCCTAACTTCCACCACAGAAGCAAATTACCTGAGCATCTTCTATGGCCCTTAGTATCTACCAAAGTAAATTGTCTTTGACGGAATACCACAACTAAGAAAAGATGGACAGCCTGTGACCTCTATTTTAGCAAAGCCATTTCTAAAAAAATGTATTGTTGATATGCTTTTCTTTTCCTCTTTACATACATAGTCTATCAAGGTCCTGCTCAGAAGACTAAGTTTCATGTTTCCACATGGAATTTTCATGAACTTATTTTTTCAGTTATAGACCTAATTACACTTACATTAAACTAAGAAATCATTAGTGTCATTTGAATGACTAGAGCTAGGCACATGTGAAAGAACTTTTCTGAACCAGGGACTAGCATAATATATTTTTTTCTCTTACTTGTGATTTTTTTAATATTGTTTTTCACTTTACCATCTTAATGTTACTACCGAAAACTTAGGGGCATGAACAGCAGAAGAGCCATAGATTTCCTTCAAGACTAAGAAAAATATAACCTTTATGTATCTAAAGTGGTTTTTAGGATTTTGGGATCTAGAATCTTCTTATGTTTTAATGTTTTTCTTTTAGTGTGGGCTACCTAGTGCGTTGTGGTAATAGACTTACAATATCAGAAGTGGAATAAATCATGCAAGAGTTGGGTCTATGAAGAAGATGAAGAAACTAGCCAAAATGCCTTAAAAACTGAGTGTTTTACTGTATTGTAAAATGGACTCTTTGCCTTTTTTTTCCTTGAGTTACCTTTCTTCTTCCTAAGACTCCTTGAGAAAACCCTTATCTTCCTAGATTGGTATGCAAGAATGGGCCCTGACAGGTCTTAGTGAAAACCCCCCTTATTGGTTCTTTGTTAACCCTTTCCCTATATGCTGTTAACCCTTGATTTCTATTGGTTGTGACCAACATCCCCTAAAGCCCTTTAAATACCTCGACCATGTTAATAAACACTGTCTCTGCTTTCCCCTCCTGTGGTCTGTGTGTGTCTCTTTCCTGGGACATCTCGGGGACCACATGGCCTGGAGAGAATGGGAAGGGGGGTGCGCTCCACCAGGCTGTCACAGTGTGTCATGCACTATATAAATCGTTCTCAATTGAAAAAGCAAATGCAGTTGATTTTATAAAACCTTTTTTAAAAGCTGAAGTTTTACTGATAACATAGTCCTCTGCAGGACTGAATAACACAAGAGACTCTGTATCTTGTTAGGATTTTCTATACAGTTTTTTTTCTTTTATGCCTTCAAAACTAATAATATTTTTAATACAGCAGAAAAACTCCAGAAATACCATGAATTCATAGTGTGGTTAAGTTTAGCAAGAATTTCCACTGGCTATATCCTTGTAAATTTTTCAGCCTATTTTCAGTTCCAAACTCTAGGTGATGGAGTGGGAAATCAATAACACAAATATTCAAATGAAGACAGAACCGAAGGACAGAAAACTGTGTTTAAGTAATAGGATGGAGAAGTAACGTGTAAGAAATTAGGACAGCATGATAGGCAAGGAGGCAATTAGCAGTCTGCAATACACAGATAAGCAGAAGGTGATAAAAAGGACAAAAGATAACATAATATGACAAGTGAGGGATGAGGGAGGTGTTATTATATACATAAGAAACATGGAGTAAAAGGATAAAAAAGAATTGAAATTACACAAACATTTGACGACTCAGAAGAATGTGTCAGTACTCTGAAGAAAAAAGCCAGACTTGAACTAGATGAAAAGTATAATATAGATCTAAGAAGTTATGTTGGATTATTTTATTTTATTTTATTTTATTTTATGGACTGAGAAAAATCAGATTAGGTAAAAAAGAAGGTTTACTTTTTTTTTTTTCTGTGATGGACATTTTTTACTTAATGATGCTCAGACTTCATTTCTTTTTCCTTAAAGGGATTATATTTTATGTGCTATTTAATTAATAAACCTGCATATTCTTGATTAATGATGAGACATAAGTGACACATTCTACCAATCCTTTTTTTTTTTTTTTTTTCTGAGAGTACTGTTAACTAATGCACTAGAAGAGTTTAGTTTTATTCAGTACTCTATGTAAGTCTCTTGAGTCATTTTGATAGATGTAGCTGCAAGGTGTAAGTGGGTCTGAAATTATTTAGACCCAATTACCTGTGCATTGGGAACCACTTATTTTAAATTAGGGGATTCTGTTTCATCATATCACCAATATACTGCAAGAATATTACATTAGCAAGATCAAAGACTGTTAGGAGCCTGGGTATGAAATAACCCAAATAATAAGCAAAGCATAGAGTTTCCATGTTCTATTCTTCAGACTTGACTGAAATAAAATTGAGCCTCTCTTTCGGTAGTAGGAATGGATTCTCAATCATCGAAAGAAGGAAAACATGAGGGAGATTAAAATTTTTTGAAAACATTAAACAAAATCAGATAACCAAGTACATAAAGTAAAATCAATAATTTTTTATGACGTTAAAGGTTGTATTTGCTATATAGCTACCAATATCAGAAGTATAGGGAACACTCGGACTGCATTACTTTAACAGTCATTGTACACACAACTTATGACCAACAGTCTGCTCCAGAAATGTAATGTAAATTGTAGTAAGTTAGACATAGAAACTGATGCAGCAAAGACACAAATATGAAACACATGTCCAAGATCATGAAGCAGGTGATTGTAGCCAAAGCAAAAGGTTCTTGATCTGACAAAACAAAAGCACAGTAAAAAGAAAAATAAAAACAACAAAACCCAACAGGTGTTTGACTTAAATCTAAGAACTCAGATTAAGTAATCACTTTGTAACATTACAATAACATGTAACCAGTAACTATTGTATAATACTACTCATTTTCTAATAGCTAAGCATAAATATATTTAAAATATCCACATTCCCAAAGGATACAAGGGAAACCTCTCATTGTATAAATAGGGTACAGGAACATGTAATAATATGTGTGAGATTCAGCAGGCGGGGAGTTGGCTGATTAAACTAATGCCTTAAGATCCTTAAGATTTTCATATATTTGTAGATTTTAATAATAGTTTCTAGCTCTTTAGAATAGGTACTAAACCTCTTTCTCGTGGTTTGTGCCATATTCTTGAAATTCTGTTTAATGTTCTTTTCAAGGAAAAGATTCCAGCAAGGACACCTTGTTTGGGACACATGCACCTGAGAGATATGATTGTAGTCAAAGCAAGACAGAAGGCCCAAAACCCTTGAAGGAGCTCCAAAGGGGCAGACCCAGGGAGGTTTTGTGGGCAGACAATTTTCGGGTTGGATATATCCATTAGATAGGATAAGTAAATAGCGTTATAAATTTGTAAAAATCTCACATTATATCATGCACTTATGTATTTTGTTGCACCTGAAAGGGCTTCCATTGAAGGACCTGCTCTCTATTTTATCTATACTAATATTGTCTGGAAAGTTCTTTTCTCCAATTTTAGGCAATAGAACAAGAATAATCCTGAAGAATAAGCAAGACAGATGTCTGGAGAAAACAAAATAAGACCTGATTCCAAAAATAAAATTAACCACATCAAGAACATCAAAAAAGGACCAAGAAGCGTAAGAGAAGATGATATGACACATGATTTGTGAAAAATAGAATTACTGAGTAGGTATAGTTTGAAAAGATCCATAGCAGTCAGATTGGATGGAATAGATGCCTATTTATTAGCATGACTAAATAATGAGAAAAGCAATTTGTCTTTTCTTTGACTTCAATCTACTAATGCTGAAATGTTTCAGGCTTCCTGTGAATTTTGTATTCTAATTGGCTTGTAAACTGACAATGTTAAAAGTAAGAAAACAAACAAACCAAGAGGTGTGGTTTTGCCATAACATTACTATTATTTTATTTAAAAAAAAAAAAAAAAAAAAAGGGGAAAAAAAAAGGAAAAAAAAAAGAAGAGGCCTAGAATCAATTTTTTAGCAGTTGTACTTCAGAAAAAGAGAAAAACTGACTGCATGTCCAACTTCCTTATCAAATATTAGAACTCATTTTTAGAAGTCACTTCTCACTATGTCATGTTTTCTTGGTTCTTTCATTTCTCTTTCTTCATATACAAAATGAAAAAATAAATTATCACAAGACTCAACATGGGGGGGGGGAACTTGAAATTAATTAAATGGTATTTTTTTCTAAGATTTTTATTTATGAAATTAATCTATAATGTCCAATCACTTAGAATCTTAGTCTCATCTAGTGCCATGGACAGGTATACTGATCAGATTCCTCAAAGTCCTATGCAACCTGGCTTTTAACACTTCCGGGAATGGAGCATCCACAACCTCTCTGGGCAGCCTGCTCCAGTGTCTCAGCATTCTCAGAGTAAAGCTTTTACTCCCAATATCTAATCTAAACCTATCCTCTTCCAGCCGAAAGCCACTCATTCTTATCCTATCAGTACATGCCCTTGTGAAAGTTCCCTTCTAGCTTTCTTGTATGATCCTTCTAGGTACTGGAAATCTTCCATAAGGTCTCCCACAAGCCTTCATCTTTGCACCCTGATTATCTTAGCCTGTTTTCTCAGGAGAGGTGTTCCATCCCTCTGATCTTTTTTGTAGCCCTCCTCTGGACTCAATTCAACAGACCCATGTCCTTCTTATGTTAGGGCTCCAGAGCTGGATGCAGCATCCCAGGTGAGTGCAGAGTAGAGCAGCAGAATCCCTTCCCTGGACCTGGCCATTTTTCATTTGATGCAGCTCAGAACACAGTTGGCTTTCTGGGCTACAAGCACACCTTGCCAAGTCATGCTGAGCTACCAGCATTCACCAACACCCCAAAGTCCTTCTCTCCAGCACTGCTTTCAATCCATTCTCCTTGAGACAGTATTTGTGATTTTCCTAACCCAGGTGCAGAACCTTGCATTTGGCCATTTTGAACTTCATGAGGGTCACAGACCCACCTCCCAGACCCATCAAGGTCCCTCTGGATGACATCCCTTCCCTCCAGCATGTCAACCACACCACACTGCTTGGAAAACTTGCTGAGGGATGTGCTCAATCGCTCTGTCCATGTCTTCCGCAAAGATGTTACAACAGCACTGATCCCATTACCAAATCCTGAAGAACAGTATGTATAATTTCATCACATTTTATTCTCTTCACTCCATTTCTGTTCTCTAATCAAATACAAAAAGCTTTGAAAACTCAAACATATTCATATTAACTCATGCAACAAACCAATGTAGCTTTTCCCCATTCCTAACACTGTGTCTGTCTATGTTGTATGGGAAGAGAGAATGAAACACAAAGAACAAAAATAATTCAAAACACGAAGAATCTGTGGAAAATTATCTTTGACAGTCATGAGTGTCTTAAAACTAATTACTCAGAACCAGCCTCTGAAAATGCATAATTGATGTGAAGGAGCTAACATTTTTAACCACAGATATTCACATTTCAGAATTGTTTGCTCTCTGGGTTTTCCAAAATTGTCAGAGAAAATGTCACAGGAATTATAATAGAGGCAGTTTAGTTTTTTGGTTAATCTGTGAATTCCAGGGAAAAATAACAAAATATGATGTCTGGCCAAAGATACGCATTTTATGTGTGTTATAAAGATAAAATCTAATAATTCAATCAGCATTTCTAACTTATTAATTAATTATTTAGACAAAGCTATATTGTGGTGAATCAAGAACTTTTCAAGATATGCTAAATTACAAAATTGTGTTACATGATTATGATTTAGGAGACTGGGACTGCAATCTTATTCATAGAGGAATAATTTCAGATGGTATACATGAAATTTAATGTCCAAAGTTTATTCCCTTGAGTAAATGTATTCCTAAAAAAAATATAAAATATTAACAAAAATTAATAACATTATCTAACAAGAGAAAAAGGTTCATGACGTTAAAAAGCCAAACACTGCAGTTCTTAATGGAGTGTTCAGTGATGAAATCAATTTTGTGTTACAATTCAGATCTCAGAAATTGCTATTTAAGCTTGGTTCCCTTAATATGTGTTATATAAGCATAGAAATAATTATACTAATATTAAAAGATTATAGAGATGACCTAGATACTGAAGAATTAATTTTTTTTGTCAGCTGACAAAGGATTAACTTTAAAACATTTCAACGCAAAATCACCAAGATACAACTGAGTCTTAGCTCATGATATTCTAAATGGAAACACTGATGACGATCTTTATCACAAAGGTGAAAATTTCTGTTTAAAATTATACAATTCTTCACTATACAAAACTATAATATATAAACACTGTTTCAAATTTATTGTCCATTGCTAATATTTAATATTTTGGGAATAGAGTTTAATAGAAGAATTGCAAGTTTTGGAAAGTATGGAGTAGCAAAACTGCTTCCTTTTCATTACACTGTCAAGGGTTCAGGAGCATAAATACTTTCTTTCAGGGTTTTTGTACTGTGATTTCTAGTGGGTTTTATGCTATGTATCTTCATACATTCATACATAAATATATATATATAAAATTACACCAAACCCATTTAAATACATGTTTTCATCCATTTCATACACATAAAAAGATGTTTTATTTCAGAGAGAAACATTCAAAATACAGAGCCACCATTCTCTATGACTCATGTCAAGCAATTTTCTCTCTGTGCAAGGAGCCTCTAGGGCAAACAGAATGTCAAGAAGCCTCAAGAATAGAACAGAATGCAGAATAAGAAACATAAGCGAGATGTATGGATTCATAACTGCATTACACACAATTCTGGTCACCAAAAGAAGGACATGGGACAATAAAAGAAGCTAGAAATTATTAAAAAATGGATATTGGAAGATAATGTTGATAAAAATCTATAGCTTTCACCTGAGTAAAAAAAAAAAAAGAAAGAGTAGAATGAGGACATAAAGAGTTATGGAATCTGACTACTTTTGTTTCTTAGAAAACAGAAGGGTGGTCCTTAAATGAAAATTTCAGTAGCAGGGTAAAAGAAATAAAATGTATTTTTTTATATTAAACTGCAGAATTAATTGACATTGGATGTCACAGACCTAAAGTATCAATGGGCTTCACAGAAATTAGACAGCAACAAAGGAAGTTCATTAAGGATATTCAAATAGAAAACTGTAATCTTTGTTGAGAAATTTATTAAGACAAAGATTGTAAGAATCTAGAAAGGTAGAGTATGGGAAATATATTTGTCTTGTACCTCTACCCTTTTCATTCAGTGACAATATTGTCCAAAAAGTAAAACTTTTTTTTCTACAAATCACAGTTGTAGAAGCTGAATTAGTTCCTCTTCCCTTTCAGCTGAGCCATAAGAAAACTGCTTATTCTAGAAGGACACTAAAATGAGATTATACTGTCTTATATGCATATGACATTAGTTTCAGCATGTGACATAGACCAGTTTTCATTTTTTAAATCAATATTAAAGAACTTCATATAGATATAACTAAAATAACAGTCTTTTAATAACCCAAGCATGAGTTGGCAGTAAAACTACCATTTGAAAATGTTGTTTTGTGGCTGTCACACTTTAAAGTATATTTTCTGGTTATTGTTTAATGACTTATAGCACAATCCTGTATCATCTGTCATGCCAAGTCAGCAGTGGACTGCTGGTAGTATGTACAGTCACAAATTTGTTTCAGACATTCATTATTTAGATTCCATATTCTTTCTTTGTCTTCCTGGTATCCAGAGACATTCAAAGGGATTTCTTATGTTTAGGTGCCCAAGAAATTATAATGGTATTACACGCATGTTAGTCTTTATTGGCACAAATGTGAAGAGTGTAAATTGAGGGAACCTCCAAAAGCTAGATTTGTTATTATTTTCTGCAATGTCAATTACAGGGCAGAATTCATCTCTTTTCAATATATTGCTTTTTATGTACTTTCTGTACTCATTTAGTTGTATTAGGTTGAACTGTTCTGGTTGTTTTGGTTTTGTTTTGTTTTTTTCTCTGTCTTATTTCAACATAAGTTATGTTTTAAAAATTCTGATTCCTAATACTCAGAAAAATGACATGAACTATTCAAATCAGTTATGTGGTTAATAATTCTAAGTAGGTACTAAATTTGGCAGCTCATAATGAAGTAAGTAGTTTTACTTCAGCTAGTGCTATGCTGCTTTTTCTACTGTTTTAATTTTCTTTTTTAAAAGTTATTTTCCCAATTTTATGTGTTAATATTCCTTTATCTTTGAGTGTTTTTTTAAGGGTATGTAGAACATTCTAACTCATTATGTTACCTGGTAAGATACTATTCTGTATAAAAGAAATAACAAAACACAAGGAAACAGAGAAATTAAGCACAGAGATACTGAAATTAATGAGCAGGTGATAATGAAGGCAATAACAATAAAAGAAAAGAGAACTCTTCAACCACTGACTGATAGGCCATTAAACAAACCACTACCCTGGCACAGCCTTGGAAAGGGTCAACCTGATTTAGTATCTTACAAGAACTGTCAACATGCCTATCACAATATTATGGGATAGTTAGGGGGTCTTGAGGTACTGTGAGAAACTTCTTATGGGAAATAGGAAGGATCATTGTGACATCCAGCCATAAAGTTTTTTTACAGGATGTTTAGTGAAAGGACCAAATATGGGAGAGGTCTTGAATCAGGGTGGACTGAGCAGGGATAAGAATACGAAAATAGAGAGGAGAGGACACAAAGCATGTAAGGACATATTAGTCAGTACCAAGCCTTGTATTTGATACCTGCAGTATTATCAAATCCTTTTCTTAACTATCTTTCCATTGTTATCTCTGTGTTAAGTATGAGGGCTGGAAGGCCTAACTGCAAGCAACTGGAGAAGAGTTAATGGTAATTCTTGGAGTCAACAGCTGGAGGCCAGGGTGTGTGTGGTATATGTGTATGTGTGAGAGGTTTGAATGCCAGCAACTGGAAAGACTTGGACATGTTTATACTTTCCCCAGTGTACTGAGTTCTCTGTGCATGTGTGTGTATATCAGATTTATGTGAAAACCTATTGGTATTGGGGTTCTGCAGGGGTGGGAATGCACTAGGAATTGCTCTCATGTCAGGCACAGCCTGTTACACTTACCTTTGAGAAGACCTCCTAGCCAAAGCTGAGCTTATCAACAATGCTGGCAGCACCTCTGCCATCACATAATTAAGAAAGAAAGAGAACTTTATGGTAAATAAAGAAAAGGAAATTGCAGGATTTAATGGACTTAAGATTTGATTTTGCTAAGTACTCATACAAAAGAGTTTTGGCATGTTTTGAGCTTCTGTGATAGGAAGATCCTAATTTTGATATACGAAAAAATTAAATCCAGCTTCTACTGTGTCACTTACTGCAGGGGAAGCAGGTTTTTTGCCTCCAGGACTTTATTATAGAAGGACTAAGCATATTCCAAGGGGTTGGTTTCTTGCTGATTTTTTTCACACATTTCTTTGCCTGAGTAATTACTTTCTGCTTTTTGCATCTGCTGGAAAACCTATTCTAATGTCCCTGATCATGACCGGGGGTTTAGGACTATAAGACCTTCAAGGCCCCTTTAAACCTAAACCATTTTATGCTATAATTCTATGTATATTCACTCAAGAAAACTAAAAGCGTTAAAAATCTACATTCTGTTGCTTGCAGATTCTTCAATGTAATTTAACTGAGAATAGCTTTAGGTCTATTGGCAGGAATGTATTATATTCAAAATTATGGTCTATAAATTTTTATGGAAAAAAAAATACATTCTTCTCTAAGTACTGCTGTGAAATTTTGTTCAGTTGCTCTAAAGTTCAGTGTCCATATGGATAAGAAGCTAAAGTAAAATCACCTTTGTGCTTTGCTATTTCAAAATACTCAAATACATGAACATGACAAAAACTTCCATGAGGCTGCCTTACACTACCCTATGCACATGAAATTTCTGAAGATTTTTTTTTTTTTTAGTTCCTTGACTCAAGAATCTTAATCTGAATTTTGACCCTTCTGTAAACCTTGGAAAATATTACTGGAGGCTCTGTCAGAATTAGCTTCCACACTTTTGCTACATAAAATCTTTCTTAAGATAATGATGAAAACTAAATCATAAAAAGCTATACATGTATCAAAATCTATCCAAACCAATCCATTAAGACATATTTAATAGTGAAATTAATAAAAAGGTCTATTCCTTAGAACACTTTCTAGCATTTTTATTCATATAAGTGGATGATACATTGAAAACTAAGGCGAAAAAAATATTGCAATCATGGAAGTAGCACAAAAAATGTGCAAACATTTTATTGTGAAAACTTTCCCATCAGAAAAATATTTCAGTATTACCCAAACAAAAACAATTAATTACCGTTTGTTAAAGTGCTCAAAACTTAAATTATTTTCAATATTAGCCTAATTTTCCCTTGAAAGAGTACAGAAAAAAATCTTGTTGGCTACAGTTTAAACCCTAGATCCCTTTTTCATTTTCCTATTCATAGCTAAGATGTATTTATATACACACACATTATGACTATATGTATAGCTCATATTTATCTACTGAAAAACAGATGTCATTATGAGTACTTTTCACTAAAAACAGAAGTCAGCAGAGGACAGAAAAGCAGACTTGAAATATATGAAAGCATATGGTAAAAGGTAAATGCAGTTGAATATCTTACTGAACAGATTAAGAATATTTTATAGCTATAAAAACAAAATCTTCAATTTGGATAAAAAATATTTCTCTTTTTTTTTTTCTTTCTTAACAAAATATTTCTGTTTTGTAAGTGTTTGAAATTTGAGTCTTGAAAGTTACAAGTATTGCTTAAGTATACTGTTCTATTTAAGCTTTGTATTTTAAGTATCAAGAGTTTACATGTCAGCAAAACAATTTTCATTTTGCCATGCAGAAAATATTAAATGAATAAGATAAGGAACAATTTATCAATGGAGATTCTAAATTAGTACAATACACATTTTCCATTAAAACAAACAGATTCTATCACTTGTCACAGAAAGTAAATGGTTCCATACTTTAATCAAAATGGAATAGATACTGAAGGACTAACCTTATTTTAGTCTTGTGTATTCTCTGTTTTGCATCTTCAATTTTTTTGCTAGTGGTACTGATTTTTATGGAAGACTGGAAAGAGAGAGGCTTATCTGTCAGAAAAATCAATGCCAGTTTTCTCATAAAACAAATTGCTGTTGAGGAATGCCACTAAATATGTTTTGCTGCTTGCTCCTGAAGTGGAATGTCTAAAGAAAGGACATTTCTACATCTTATTCTTCACTTTAATACACTGACCTATACAAAGAACACATATGACTGAGCAAAAGTTACAAAACAATGTTCTTGGTCCATTGACTGCAATGAAGTTTCTTACAATATAATTAATAGTGAAAGCCAAAGTGAAACATCCAGTTCTCTCTTGGTGTTTGCTTTTTTGTTTGTTGGTTTGTTTTTGAAAAAAGGTCTCGTTTCTTGGAAGAATAAAGTGATTATTCAACAGTATAGTTAGGTTTTTGCAAGGTTACCAGAGGAATAAAATATATGTTTTTTTGAATGTATTTGAATCCTGCTAAATTCTACCATTTGCTCTTCACTGACATCACTCTCTTCTTTCTTCCTGCTCTCTCCTCTGCTTACACAAGTGCACAGTTACAAGAAGGGTCCAGATCAGACCAAGGTTCTTCTTCTGTTACTAAAAGCTGTTTGGATTTTCCAGTATTCTTGTAGTCAAGAACATGATCATATTACAAAATGTCAACAGGCACCAGAAGAAATTCTGTGATCAAACGTCCTCTCCCTGATGGTGAACAAACACTAGAATAGGCTGTTCAAAAAATTTGTGGGAGGTTTTGGGAACTCCATTTCTGGAGGTGCTCAAAACTCACCTAGACAAGGCCCTGAACAACCTACTTCAATTAAACCCAGTCTGAGGAGGAGGTTAGATTAGATGCCCTCAGCTCTCTTAAAACACAAATTAACCTATGATTCTATAAATTAAAGAAATAATATTCCTTAAAATTTTGGGCTACCTGTTTGACTTATTTCAAGTTTTCATCTAGATCTTTTCTGCAGTAAAAATGGAGTTTATCACAACTGTAAAATAATACTATTTTATGCTTCTTAAATTATTAGGACTTCCTAATTTGAAGTGACGACTATTTTTCTCGATTTATATACAATGCAGTGTCATGTACACTATAACTTCTATGTTTGATACATCTCTAGATGATATCTTTCAAACGAAATCTATCCCCTCTGAGCATATCTTGAAGGACAAGATTCCTTCTTCACTTTAAAAAGGTCTTTTTTTGAAAACCCAACTCAGTTCTAATGAGACTCTTAGCAGGATTGGCAAGCAGAGGGAATGATTCAGGTACATAATTCAGGAACAAAGTCATAGCAATTTGTTTAAGGCAATTAGAAAACAAAAAGAAAGAACAAAGGATACAATTAGGCCCACAGAATAATATTGTTGTCATTACCTTTTTTTCCCTATTTTAATAAAATTGTGTGTTCGAATCTTACTTATTCGTAGAATCTTGTTTGTTGTGTTTTTCACCAGATTTAACTTCAGGTTAGTCTTGGCTTCTTTAACCCCAGCCCCAAAGGACCAGTATCTCTATACTTCTCCTGGGTCATCTGCCCGTGCTTCCAGCTTTTATATCTTCCTTCATTCATCTGAGTTCAGTCAGGAGCTCCTTACTCATGAATGCAGATCTCCTGCTGTATTTGACTGAATTCAAGAAATCGTTTTCAAATGCCTGCCAAATTTTATTCATAACACAAACTTTAGTAAAACTGAAGTATGCACTCACAGAAAAAAAATATACAAACTAAAAACTCCAACACTGACCAGTGACTGAAAAGTGCTACAAGGCACTGTCAAGTTCAGTTACCTGTCCACACAGTCAGTAATTCTGTCTTGAAAACAACTTGCCATTAATTTTCAGGACACTGGAGAAAAAAGCAAAACACAGCTCTTATAAAGCAAGCAAACAAACAAACAGAAACAACGCGCTAGTATAAGCTTACTACGTAATTCTTTTTATTGCTTTTGTTCACTGATGTTAAACCCTGTTTCTCTAATGTTCCTTGATCTTTTGTGATGTGAAAGCGTGAGCTTGTATATAAAAAGCTTGCCATAATTGTTCACAATTTTTTTCATCAATGTTATATTCTTTTCCCAGTTATTGATTCCAGACTTGCTTATTTTCAACATTTTTATTATTTCTTATGAATTGGCAGTACAAACTTACTGCTAAATCTGAAATATGTTTTGCCTCTCTTTGGCAGGAAAGCAGAAGAGCACTTAATGAAATTTATGTTAACAAGGCTTAGATTAAGGTGCAAAATATTTAATACAAATGTATCTGAGGTAGATTCTATTACTAAAGTAACCATGTTTCTTCACTGTAATTATTCTTTCTTTCTTTCTTTATTTATTTATTTTTCAATGACCTAAGAATCAGGGACACAGACTATATGAGGTCAATATTACTGTAGTAAACAGACAGCAGTAGTTTAGACTATTAGTCACTTAACTATAATAGAGCTGCTTGTTCTTGTTTGGTTACACATCTAACTGGATCAAACACATTGATTTACTATTCTCTCATGAGACACATCAATTAGGAATACAGGTAGGGAATGCATAAAATTTGTCTAAATTCCCAATCATAACATTAAAAAACCTAGACTTGCTACATACCAAAGAGTTGAAATTTGGGTAAAAACATGCAACTCTCATAAATATTTAACATCCAAAAATAAAAGTCATAAATGACTGGAAACTGAAACCAATTTCACCATACTTTATTTACTATTGTAGGTAGAAAACACATAAAGAATTAGGCTTTTCGTGCTTGGGTCTATTTCTCTTCTTGCATAAACCAAGTTAAATCTGCCTATTGCTGCAACGAAAAATTTCTCATTTCAGTGAATTGAACACATTGATAGGATTCTCCCTGAGACCACTCTTTTCAGGCTGAACAGTTCTACCTCTTCCAGTCTTTTCTCTTATGAAAGATGCTCCAGATCCTTAATCATATTTGTCATCCTGTGCTGGACTTGCTCCAGTACCTATGTATCTTTCTTATATTTGGGAGCCAAGAACAAGACACTGAACACCAACTGTGCAGAGGAAAGCAGAAGAAAAGAAACAGAAGTACACTTGTATTTCTTAGCCTTTCAGAGAGTAAAAAAAGATAAACATGAGAAATTTCTGAATGTTTATTTATCAATATGTCTTTAATGAGTTGCCCTGTTTTCAAAGTTCTCAGCCCTTTCATTCTCAATGACTTCTACATACATCTCTAATTTCACTGCCCTCTGTGCATAACATCTTTTTGGAAGTGTGCTCTATCAATAAAATTACTGCACTGATTTGTTTTAAAATAACTCTGCATTAAGAGTGGGAAATAGTATTTACATACTATGGAATGTTACAGTCTGGCTTTCTAACAAAAAAGAAAGTTGTGCAAACAGTGCCCAAAAGGAAGCAAATCTCCATGCCAGACTAGGAATGTTTTCAGAGACTGACAACAGCTTCATCATGGGAGAAAACTGTGCTGTGGAATGATGCTATAAGAAACTATTTTTAGGCGGGAAGACTTTGCCTAGATACATGACATATATGCACATCCCAGTTCTAACATCACAAATAATATTTTCTATCAGCTACTTGCCTAACCAGACCATACTATTCTGTCTGCATATATTTCTGTTTTGAAATCAGTAGCCATTTACTTAACAGTGCTATGACTAAATAAAAGTTAGTCTTCAATTTCCCTGTTACACTAGGTGGTAGTAAAGACATTTTGATATAAGTTATATGTATTTAACAGAAGTCTTAAATAAGTCTGTTGGTTTAGTCTTCAAGGATGATGCAAAGTCAGGAGACTCAAAAGTCATTGAGGCAGTCTGCCACTGAACTCACAGCCATGAGAAGTGGTTTGGCCAGAGAAGTGTCCCTTAATATATGTTAGCAAGCAGGAAGTTTGTTGGAGGATAAGAGGTATCTTGAATTCATCACTTGAGCTAACTGTAAAGGTATATTGTAACAGAAGGTATAAGAATCCTGAAAAGGTTCAGGACCAACAGAGTTCCTGTAGAAACACTTCTTACTGGAAAGCAGAGAGGCTCAAGCTAGCATTTTCCAAGACCAGTAAACCAAAGTCAGGATTCACAGAATCACAGAGTGACAGAATATTCTGTGTTGGAAGTGACCCACAAAGATCATTGAGCCCAACTCTCAAGTGAATGGCCCATGTGGGGATTTAACCCACAGTCCTGGCATTATCAGCACCCTGCTTGCAGTTATGGTTGTCTAGATTGCAGTGGTGTCTCTTGTGTTATAGTTACTGAACCAGGAGATTGCTTACTTGTTGTCATGGTTAAAGTAGATTTTGTATTTTATTCCCTTTTTCCAACATTGTTTTTTGTTGGGAAAGAAAAAGGATTGTTAACAGATGGAGATCTGAAGGGATTGTCCAGCAAGCCCTGGGCAGCAGATACCGAAAGGGTTTCCTGCCTTTGATA
>JAWWEE010000122.1:52634314-52661022 GCA_035221455.1 Xenops minutus | reverse complement strand
TGGAATACTTCCTTAGTTATGACATTGTTACCAAGGAAGGCCTAAACCAAAACCAAGAAAACTAAACCACCACACACAGTTGTATGTTCAACTAATTTTAATACATTTATCATAATCTTTTTAGCTGCAAGGGCAAGGTTAGTAAGTAATAATGTATGTTTGGGCTAAATAAATTTCTGTGAAATAATTCATGATCTGATAGACCTCTGTAGGGAGGACTACCAAATACACTGGAAAAATATTTAATAACTCACATTAAACTGATTTCCATGAGAGCACCTCTCTTTATTCAGTGGACACTTCTATTTCACAGAATAACCTGAGCTGGAAGGAACCCACAAGGATCACAAAGTCCAACTGTTTACTAAATGGCCCATATATGGATCATATCCACAACCTTGGTATTATTAGCACCATGTTCCAACCAGCTGAGTTATTCTCAGGGTTAAGATCGATGACATTGATATGATCCCTTTCACATGATTTCCAATAAATTTGATAATACTACTAATATACTGTGATTTTAGAAGGGAAAAAAATATTATTTTGAATTAATCTAGCATGAAGAAAATGTATGGATCTTGATCCATTTATCTTGGGTTATGAGTGAGAACAAAGACATCCTTTTAACCTAAGCTGAGTGCAGGAATTAGAGAAACAGTATGGGGCGAGATGTACTAATTATATTCAGAATATTAGCAACTCATGTTCTGTATGTTGATTGGTTTCTCAATCTTTGATTAATTTTGTCAATATTTATGAAAAGGATGGTTTTCAATTCAGTACATTTAGTCTGCATCAAACAATGAAGTTTCATCTATTACAAACTAGTAACAAAGCGGTCTACAGTGTAAATATCTATCCACAAGATTAATTGATGATGCAAGTACTGAGACTGGATAGAGCTATATATTCCTTTCTGCATCTGCTGTAACTATTATTTGTCTTGTTGCCCTAAAAAAAAAAGAAAAAAAAAAAGCCTCTTACATCCAGAGTATATATAAAATATTTCAATAAAAAATCTTTTCTACATGTACAGTCATATAACCAATATCTCCACTTATATTTTTCTCATATGCACAAGTATGTGGTCTTTATGAACAAAGCAGCCTCTGATCAGGAAAGAATTGCTTGCTACATCCTACAATACAGGTTGCAGTGGTCGGAAATAAAGTTTCTCATGCTGGATTTACTGGAATTACCTATATGCTAGGTAGAGATCTAAAGAACAGAAAACATTCTTAAAATCTTTCAATCCAAACCTCAATAGGCTGTTATAAATCTATTGCTTGCTGGATCACAGACTTTTCCTGATTTGGGTAAGAATAATTACCTTGAATTTAATACAAAGAATGATGGGAAAATGGACAAGCTCAAGACTATTTCTGTGTAGACAAAATTACTTAGTATGATCTTCATGCCTTTCAGTGAAAATCAGTATAACATCCCTTCATACAGTCTTTTTCTCAGACTTACTTAAATGTGAATTATATTTGCAATTTGTAGGTGTTATTATATCCTGGACAGATCAATCTACATTTGATTTACTATTTATTTCAACCACTCTCTACACATTTTGTCATATCTAGGAGGTTTTCTTAGCTATTTGGCACATTTTGCTTGAGATGTGAGCTTGTTTTTTAAAAGTTCTTGAATCATTTCTCTTTAGTCACTTGGCTGCTTCTCATAATCTCCTACACTTTTTTCGTCTTTTTCAGGTACTTTATAAACACCTCTGGCTGTCTCACTTATGGTGAAAAACAGCTATGTCCCTCCCCCATTCCAAATCTTTTCTCCAAGCTCTATCTTTTCCTGACAGTATTTCTAATCTTGTGTCACGAGTTTCTCAGTTTACTCCAACCTATCTTAGAGCTCCACTTGCTGTTGGATGCTGTTATGAGGCAGTGAAGCTTAAACAAAAATTAGTGCATGATGCAGGCAACATTCAAATAACTGCTTACAGTGTTTTGATGTTATGGACTTATATAAGCCAGAATGATAGAGCCAACTGGTGAAAATTTTAACTTCCAATAAGAACTACTAAATAATGCAGTTTGTTTATGCAATCTGCAATTTTTTGAAGAAAACGAAAGCTTACAAGTTTTATTCACAAATATATAGAAATACAAGCATTTCTATCAAAAGATCATGCTTATGAAAAAAATTCTACTTTTGCTTTGAAAAGAATTATTTTTTCTATTATTTTAAAAGTATTAATATTACCACTATGGACTAAAGATACTGGAGTAAAAAAAATACTTTGATAAATTGCAAAAATCATTATTCAAGTAGAAATATATTAGCAAATACAATAAATCAAGATTTAAAAATCTAGAATATAATTCTAAAGACTTCTATTCAGTTTTCAAACACTGTAATATCATTTTCATACAATGGACTGCAATTTCTCAATCCCTTAGGTATTGTTCTTAATTGAAAGGCTACTAAAAATGTAATATTTTAAGATTTTACAGTCCAGTTCTTAAAAACTGAAAATCTTTTTTTTTTTTTTTTTTTTTTTTTTACATAAAGCCTATTCTTGGCTTTATGAAAGTATTATAAAATATTATTCTTAAATCATTCTTATTTAAACAATGGGTGTCTAAAAATTTCATTATCAAGTGTATGACTGGTTATAATTTATTATTGTTGTTAGTGGTATTGTGTAAATACTAAGCCAAGAGCTTTCCCTATTGAAAGAAATAGGATTTTAAATACACTACTTTTAAAAGAATTACTCATATCTTAAATCATTAAAAATATTGATTTATGGATCTAAGAATTTTTTATGTAGCTATTGACATATCCTGTTTCTTAAACAAACAAAAGAGGTTTGGATTTTATTAATCACTACTCCAATACTAATGACTATAGTATTTATGGGGAGAATTTTTAATTTGTGCTTCCTTATAAACCACAAAACAGCCAAACACCCAACCAAACAAAAACCCCCCAAAACAAAACAGCAAAATATTTTAAACTTGAGTATCTATTTTTGAATGCTGAAACTTTCAAACCCAAGTTTTTCAAACAAACCAGAAAACTAAACCTTTTTTATCAGAGACTGGAGCAGGGGGATAGTGGAGAAACAGAAGTCCCAGAACACTAGCAGTGCTGATAACAAAACATGAGAATCTACCTTATCTGAGGGTCTGGGGTACATAGAGACTTCACGAAACATAGAATACCATTCATAGTACATGGCATATCGTATATAGAAGTAAATTGGTTTATTGTTACAATAATATTTAATGGATTGACGTTACTTTTAACAGTGCTTTCTGCTTGAGATTTCCTCCTTCTGCACTACTAACTGGCACTGAATAAAAAGAAATACAAAAAATAGACCTGCTCTTTCAATCCTACAAAATGCTGTCCAAACTCTACAAGAAGCAAACAAACAAAATATAGGATGATAACATTTGTCATATTTCATTCAGATACAATGGATATAAATGTACTTTCATTTGTCTGATCCTCACTTAGATCAAAAAGATGTTTTGCTCCTTGTTGCTGTCTGGCAGAGCAGTAAAGCATAAGCAGAAAGATCCAGCAGTATGAAATTACCTGACCTTATTAGTAAAGAGATAAAAAAGTCTTCATTAAAGGTGGAGAAATGAAACAATTTCATTTGGACCACCAAGGTTTTGGAAATTAATTATTACATAATACTCATACATGCCCCAATTATTTTTACCTTTTTTTTTTTTTTTTTTGGTTTGTTCCTTTTTGAAATAAAAAGTCTTGTGACTGCAAAAACAGACTAACAACCTCTGTCTGGTTAAATGTATGCATTCTTAAAATGGTATGATGACTATACCTAACTATACCTACTTATGGTATTTGTTTAAGTGTCAAGCAATTTGTTTTCCTTTGTAAAGGTCTTTTCTGCACTTAATTCTACAAAGTTGTGTCTTTTTCTTCTTTCCTTCCTTCTTGTTTGCTTCTGAATTGTCTTCATCCAAAGGTAAACATTTTGAAATACATAATTTTGGTAGACCTTTTTAGGTAGTATGAATTTCATATCTTTTCCTAGGATGTTATTACTTGTTGTTGCTATTATTATTATTGTTAAATTAACTCTCTGGCAGTCTTTCCCTTGTTTATTCAACCCAGTTATCAGTGGTTGAGGTCTTTTCAACAATGAGCTCAAGATTATCAGATCTGGACTTTCTGAAGTTCTAGTTTTATTCATGCAAGTGAACAAAGGGATCAGCTAACTCAACTGTTACTGAAAAAAAAAAAATAACCTGTTTAAATGCTAGCAAATAAAATAGCTGGTCTTACTGTTAGGTAAAGCCATGAAAATTAGGCCCTATTCTTCAAACAATTATTTATGTCTCTAAACTTACCTAATGTATTTTCCCCTGTTCCACAGTGCATTCTTTCCAAGATCTTTCACAAATCTAGATAATAACCATGATTAATATAATCAGGCTGCAATCAAAACATTGGCTGTAGTTTTTATACTGTTACTTATTATGAATTATAAAAGGCAGAAGACAAGAAGCAATATAAGCATGCCGAGGTTCATTCTAACATCAGGAAGACTGAGTTCCTTGAATAAACCCTTATCTGAAAACAAGAAAATGCTGAAATATTGAGTATGATGTCCAATTCCTTCTTCAAGATTGTCTTCTCTGCTCAGGATGCATTGCTATATTGAAACAAACATAGCAAATAAGGACAAAAAGTGAAAAACAATAGGTCCAGTAGGCATGGTGTGTAGGATGGATCCATTCTTTGTATTGTGCCTGAGAGCTGTAAACGGTTTATCACTGTGTATGTGCTGATTGAAAATAGGAAGTATCTTGTCAGGAAGAAAATTTTGATGTAGGCTTTAGAAACAAGATGAGAGTGGTGAAGTGTACAGGAAATACAGCAGAACTCATGCTTTTGCTCTTACTACTCCCTTTCTTAACACAAAGGAACTACACCAGTGGTACCATGTTAAAGGAACTTTTTTTGGCAGATGCAAATATAGTGTAGAATGAGCAGTGACATAAAATTTGTCTTTCAGAAATCTAAATTCTCAGATACTTATTATTCCAGAAGTACTCACCTGACTTCATTATCCAAATGAATCTGTACTTAATAAGTAATAGGAAGGACACTAATATGCTTGAGAGATTTGGGAAACTTAATTTATAATAGTAAAAACAACCCCAAATGCTCATATAAGAATTTTAACTGGCACAATCTCATAACTAAGAACTCCATTGAGACTTTTCCTTTGTCTCTCAGAAAGTTTGATTAATTTGATAAAAAAACAAATTATCTGCATAGTACAAAAAAATCTCATCTATACAAAATTGAACACCACCTCTTATATGAAGGAAATGGAGTTTTTTGTATGCTTGAGAAACAAACTCTCATTGTTCATGCACAAAAAAACATTTTAAAATAAATTTAAATCATCAGAAATACAGTGTAAATGGTCTTCACTCATTACCAAATGCACAGTCTTGAGAGTAAATTAAACCTCTTTGGCCTGAAACCTTTAATTCAGTAATAACTGGAAAAGAAAAATAGAAATTAATACCTTTTCTCACTGTAAACTCCTCATGCCGATTTATATTATTGAAGACACATGGTATTCATGAAAGGAACTTTCCAAAATGGGGTGTGGGGTTGGGGTGTGTGTTAAAGAGAAAGAAAGACAACAGGAGCACAATAAATTAACCCTCTGGCTAGATATGACTCTATTAATTGCAGACACTCTTACATTAAACTGTTTCCAACCCCCTGCTGATGAAACCTCTCAAAATAATTTCAGCCTTTGACATCTCAAATTATGATCTTCCCACTCCATAAAAGTATTTGACACATTTGCACGAAGTATTTAAATTACATGGGAAAAAAAAAAAAAAAGGTTCTATTTCATATAAGCCTGAAATGTTCCTGAAATTCAATTACTTTTCTTTTTCTTTCTTTTCTTTTGGCAAACATATTCTTTGGAGTTTATCTACATGCTTATCTATATAAATGCTTATTTATCTGGAGTACACAGTGACTGCTGCAAGTAAAGCTGTTTAAAATTTTCAGATATAAACCCCTTAAATTTCAGTTGTAAGATTCTTAATTTTTTCTCAAATTTTAAGGCAGAAAATTCTCACATTTGCTCTTTGTTTAAAGATGATATTTTAAAATAATAAAAATTAATCTGGTTGTGTTTGGTAATAGCTTCAATTAAACACACAACAATAATAAAGTGCATTTACCTCAATAGATGGATGTGTGGAATGGACAACAAACTGTCAGTAGAGGTGCATATTACCTTTGACTTTTACTCTGAATGTTATTCAAGAACTTCAAATATAACTTTTTTTCATATAAACAAGGACTATTGAGACATTTAATCTGTTAGCCAAAACTTCTGTGACCAAAAGAAAAGAAATTGCCACAAAGATTTTTTTTTAAATTTGCTTTCAACTCTTTACAAGTAATTAACAGTTAAAATTAGTAGAAAATGAGAAAATTGTTGATTAAGGATCTTTAAAACAGAAGATAGATAGTGCATTTGTGATAGAATTCAGAATGCATAATTAAAAATACCAAGGTAGATCTTGCACTAGAGCAGCTTCTCTGATGACAGGGATCTCTGGTATTACAACACTAATGACTCCATGGCTTCAAAATCACTTGATGTTTCAAAAAGTAACAAATCTATGTAGGAAATTTCATGTAGGAGAGGCCACAAGTCACGCATTCTGTGTAGTATGCCTAATGAGACCATTAACAATTTGGAAGTGTGTAACCAGTGACTGAGAGCAGGCCTCTCCAGTATTGTCTTTCAAGTCCTCTGGGTATCAGTCACATGTGCCAGACATTGAAACAGATGAACCTTTTGCTCCCCTAACACCTGCACAAAGTAATAGCTTAAGATGCCTTGTGAAAAACAGGATTTCATCTGCCAAAGATGATCTAAGTTGAGATATTAATTATTCCTTTGGGAACTGTGTACGGTAAATGTTAACTTGAATACATAAACATGAATTTCTCAGATGCAAACCTAGTAGAATCCACTGAGCTTATATAAGCAATCATCAACATATGAGCAAAATTATTACACTTTAAGATAGATTTTTAGGTCTGTGGCTACATTTTGTTGGAAATGTTATATTATTTAAGAGTAGCTAATTTTAAGTTCATAAAACTTGATTTCACTTGTAAAAATGCAAAGCACTACAATTTCTCATTTGAAGACCATTATTTGCTTTCATCATCAGTTACATATGCATAATTTCTCATTAAAATATTGAGCTCATTTCTACAATTTTTCCTGAAAACAACTGTGATCGTAAATTTGAACTCTGCAATTCAGTCAAAGGACTGCTAAAAATTAGACCTTTATTTTATGACTACACTACTGACTACCAGTTTAAATTTTAGCTTTAGATTACCTTTTCAGACACTCATCCTAATTAAGTCTAAAATAAGATGGCAACGAACCCCTAAACTTAAGTAGATGATCCTTCTTTTAATCTACATACTTCAAGGTGTTTTTCATGGTATACTAATGTTCTTACACAACTTTTTCAAATAAGAAATAAAGGCATTTGATCTAAAAGATAACTTGAGAGTTGTAAATATTCAGACACAATTATTTTCTTAGTGAATTCACTTGAGAAAAGCTGTTGAAAGAAGACAGCTCAAAGGCAATCCACATATATTCACATTCTCTCTCAACTAGTTATACTCAACCTTATTAAATTTAAGAGTGCTCTTTGCTTTGAAAATACCTGAACAGTGTATCCATCTTAATTAAATGTATGTTTGGAGGGTGCAAATACGCTGACTGCTCTTAACCCCATGGTGAGCATGTGTTTGTGTAATGGTCAGTTACACAGACTCTGTTTCAGTGATAAAACAAAATCGTTTATTGTAATCACATTTCAACGTATATAGGGTTATTTCAGTTAAGAGGCTGGGTTATGCTAAACAGGGGATGGATCATGGTAAGGGAATACATTATGTTAACTAGGGGAGAAGCAGATGTCTAGAGTTAATCCATTAATCATGAACACAAGGGTAGAGGGAACAATACATGTGGTCAGGTGAGTTTCAGTGAGGGGCAGGGAATGCACAAAGACTGCAACTCTTGTCAAATGAAAATGGAGTCTCTGTAGATACAGAGATGGGTCAGTGTTTGCAGGCCAGATTAGTTCTCATCTTCCCGGAAGGCATCCTGAATTTTGGTATTTTCCCAGAGCTTTGCAGGCATCCCAGTCAGACTCTTTTGGGAAGCTTTCTGCATTCTGGTATTTTTCAGTTTTGTATTCCTACATGTTTGCATATGTTGAAAGGGTGTGTTTAATTTACAATGAGCTGATTTTCAGTTCTGTAAAGCTGTGTCAGAGACATTTAGTATTCTAATGTGCGAAATCAAAGGCAACATACAAATTTAAAATGAACTAAAGAAAGTGTCATTCTCAGAAGAAAAAACCTTATACCACAAGAAATTAGAGTGAATTAAAGTGAACAAAGGTATAGGCATAATTTAAACTGATGAATGATCGTCTTTCTCCTCAACAGAATTAGACTGATGGGAATTTAGTAATAAAATTGATCGGTTGATGCAATGATCAGATAAGAACATAGATAATATTCCCAATTGCAAAATAATTGATTCTTAGGAATATAGAGAGCTTCATAAGGTAGTGTATAATTTGGAAACTCAAAGATCAAACGTCAGAGCACAGAAAAGAAGACGTTTAGAGTGTATATAGTCTCCATTCTAAGTATTCTGTTCAAACTTTCCTGTGCTTGTTTCGAGCTGTGTAGTAATGTTTTCTTGCATTACATACCAGCCTGGTAATGAGAATAAAGTGTGAGCAAGAAAGAGTTATCCAAATGTTCCTAAAGTGTGGGCTGTTAAAAGTATATTCAAGCAGATCAGCCGAACGCTTTCATGTTACAGTGTGCCTACTCAAAAGAACATTGTAACTGTGATGATATACATTTTCACAGAAATATTTCCACATTGCTCTTTTCATTTCTGAAGTATATTGCATTTCTAAGATAAAAAATATAGATGGAACAAATTTTAATTCAATACAAATTTTTTTAAAAAAATATAGTGAACATAATTATATGAAGCTATAAGTTTTCAAAAGTGAAAATTATGAAAGCTTTATAAGGCACTTTCAAAGCTTAAGTAACTGCTGAGTTTAGTGATTGCTGCCAAATAGAGAAGGGTCTATTGTGTTTCATCATTAGGGAAATGTAATCATTACACATAATAGAAGTCAACTATCAGATTAAATTAACAGTATACAAAGTAGAATACTATATGCTGTAATTTTTATATGCATATATATATATATATTTAGCGCAAAAGAAAGGAAAGAAGAGACAATGTTCAACCACTAGTGCAGTGAACTGTTTTGTGATTCCTCATATATCTGAAGTTACGGTCTACAAGAATAACTAAAAATAACCATCACAATGGGGGTCAGCACAAAACAGTGTCATGAAAGACATTTGTTTACACTTAAAAAAATCGAATAAATGAAAGGGAATTTGTACAGGAAAAGGTAACATTTCAGAGGGATTCATTGAGTACCTAGACTGTAACATAAGCTGTGTGACATGATGGTTAACTGTACATTCACATTGACATGCATGCCACATACATTCTTATAGACACATATGCAACCTTAGGAAAAAAAAAATAATAAAGCATTATTAATATCAAAGCATAAAAATCTGTATACCTAAATTTGGTGTTTCTGATATCAGTAAGTAAGCAATCTCAGCCTTATATAGTATTTTTTATATAGTTACTCAACTCAAAATAGTCTTGCTCCTTACTGGTTAGATGTAGCTTACCTCAGTATTTCTGTTTGTTTAATGTTGTTTTTTCTTTGTAAGATAAAATTGTGTATTAATATATGATTAACATAAAACTAAAACTTTAAACTCATCAAAAGCATCATGCTGAATGACAGAAACCTAATTTTTAGAAAAGCATTATGATACATATTTACATGAAGTGATCTTATTAGACTCCAAAAACATTTTGAAGTTCTGTTGGTTAAGACTACATAAAGAACCTTAACCTTATGTTAGACACCAGATCACTAATTATTGTGTTGGAACCACCCTATGGGAGGTGCATGTGTGTGTGGAGTGGGAAAGGATGGGTCGAACCTCACTGAGGTTGGATGGCATTGTATCCCTCATGGCAGGCCCTGGAACCTACACAGGAAAGCCCTGGAGCAACTGCCAGTCACAAATAGCCCGGGAAACCTATAACACTGTACAGCTCCTGGAGCCCCTGACCCAGGCTGGGATTGTCAGGAACAGTGAGAACATGGCCCCTCACACTGGCCTGGAACTCCAGAGCAGCCAGTGGATCAGAGACCCCACCTGGGCATGGTGGCCACAGGGACCAGATCAGATAAAATAAAGGAATGTGAGTCCCATGTGTCATGGCTCTGCTCTCTGGATGTGTGAGAGCTGGTTTTCCACAAGGTTCCAAAGGTACCTGTGGAATGTGTCTCTCCTTTCTCCTCTCTGCTTGCTCTCTCTGCTTCTCTTTCTTTTTTCCTTCCTTGATGCTTTGGGTGGCTTGGAACTGGAGAGATTGGATTTTGACTTAATCCTTGTGGAGAAGTTGGATCTTGACTTAAGTGTTGTGGATTAGTATGTGCTGGCTTGATATTGTAGTGGTAGATTTTGTATAGATTGTGTGGTGCCCTTTTTGAACTTTTACCAAGTTCCCTTATTTTCTTCCCTAAATTGTCAATAAAAATACTTCTTGGGTAATATCTCACAATCTTATATCAATATTCTTGTACAATAACATTATTTTTTTTTTTTAAGAAGAAACTTGAGCAAACAAAAGGTGAGTGTTTGTTCTAAGTGGATATCCTTCCCACCAAAATGGAAATCTGTTCTATACTCTTTATCAGTAAGGTATATATTTCTAATATCTCTATATTATCTTGTAAATTCTATCTAAAATTTACGTTTGTTTTTTTTAAAAAAAAATAAAAGCACTCACAGGGATAGTTATGGTGCTCTGTTCATTCCTTATACAAGTAAAGGAGGAAGAAAACAGCCAATAACATTTCATCAAAGAATGTGATCAACCAGGCTCTGTCCAAATAAAGAAAGAATCAAACTTGGGCTTCCTATATTTTGGATCTGCCTCATCACTATGAACTGGTGACATATCGCACTTCTTACTGGAATTTTACACTTTGAATTTGCCATCAATTAAACAAACTTAAAAAAAAAATCTTACTAATAACACCACAATGCAAAAGAAGTTTGAAAGTTTCATAAAATATTTTACTGTCATCTTTTGAAATGTACATGGATACTCTGGGTTGAAATCAGGGGTTTTTTTTATATTCACAGAGCCTTTGTATTAATGGACAGTCTGAAAAATCCATCACCAAGTAATAATCCCAAACTTCTAAATTAAACATTCATAAATATCCACTAGAAATATCTATCACTCAAAAAAATATTTTAATTTAAAAAATAGTAAAAAGCAAAATAATATTCAGACAATTTCTAAATAAAAAACCTATTTCCATGTGTATCCTTTCTTCTACTATTACATGATAGGTTTTTTAAGGCTAAACTTTTCACATACAAAACTGAATCAAAGTTTAGATTACTAAAATGTGCTGTGAATACTTACATTTTCTGGTTAGTTTATCTAATCTAAATCAATAAGAAATGAGCTCTTGAATACTTTGCATTACACTTACTCTCAAAAACTTACAGAAAAAAATAATGTTTTAAATTTACAAAGATTTCTTATTCTATCAAAACAGTCTATTAAACAAAACAATGCAAGACAGACTGTTGGGATACATTGTGAGTTAAATTAGACCATTAATTAATGATTTCCTTACTGTATTCAGATTAACTATGTCATAATGTTCTGGAGGATGAAAAACTGGACATGAGAGGGGTAAGACACTGGAATAAATTGTCCAGAGAAGCCACAGATGCCCCATCCCTGGCATCCCAAGTGTTCAAGCCCAGGTTGGAAGGGGCCTAAAAGATCATCTAGTTTTGACCCCCCTGCCATGCCACCCACTAGACCAGGTTGCTCAAAGCCCCATGCAAACCATTCCATGATTCTTTCTGAAAACAATACATCAGGATAGAGTCCCTGTCTGAAGCTAAGCTAATGACTGAATGAATCTGGTTCATTATTATTCAGTAATTGAAATATCCCAAGTAGAACACAAATGTAAACTGTAATAAGTTTTTGGAGCTTCTTTATATTTCTTGTGTTTTGATGAATAACGAAGAAAAGACTAAGGATAATCTTGAAAGCTACACATCAGTTGCATACCCATGTTGGCCAAACAGATAGTAAAGTTGCACATATTGACTTCAGTGAGACACAAGGTCTTAATGGCAATGGTAAAAAAGGAAGGTGTATGCCCAGTGGAAGAAAAGTCAAGTGACACTGAAAAAATTCAGAGATACTGCTTGCCTCTGTAGGGAGAAAATTCAAAGCTCAACTGGAATTGAAGCTGGCCAGAAATGTGGGGAACAGTAGAGAGTTTTTTCAAATATATTAATGGCAATAGGAAAAGAAAAATTACAATGGCCAATTACAGAAAAATTATACTGTCCCATTACAGGATGAAGATGGTCACCTCACAAACAGGGACAGAGACAAGGCAGAGGTGTTTGATGCTTTCTTTGCCTCTATGTTCAACACAGATGATAGACCAAAGGGTTCTCAGTGTCTTGAGCTGGAGGACTATGACTGTGAGAATGATCAACTCCTAGTTGACCCTGAAGTTATGCAGGATCTGCTGCTCCAGCTAGATCTTTACAAATCCAGGGGCCTCATGGAATTCATCCAGGAATCCTCAAAGAGCTGGCTGGTATATCACAAAACCTCTCTTGATGATTTTTGAGTGGTCTAGTGAAATCAGGAAAGGTCCATGCTGACTAGAAGCTGCAAAGGTTGTCCTGATTTTCAAGAAGGACAAGAAGGAGGACCCCAGAAACTACAAGCTTGTCAGTCTCTCTTCAGGCCTGGTAAAGTTATGAAGAAGATTATTCTGGGAAATATTGAAAAACACCAGAAAGACAACACAGTCATTGGTCATAGCCAGCAAGGCTTCATGAAAGAAAAGTCCTGCATAACAAACCTGATTTCCTTTTATGACAAGGTAAGCCTCCTAGCTGATCAAGGGAAGCCGGTTGATGGAATCTTTTTGGATTTCAGTAAAGTTTTCGATCCTGTTTCTCACAGGATGCTTCTGGACAAAATGTCCAGCACACATCTGGATAAACACATCATGTGGTGGGTGAGCAATGAGCTTATGGTTCAAGCACAGAGGGTAACACTGAATGAGGTAACATCAGCCTGGTGACCTGTCACTAGTGGGGTTCCACAGGACTCCATCTTGGGCCCTGTGCTCTTCAACATCTTCATCAATTACTTGGATTCAGAAAGGGAAGGATACTAAGAAAGTTTGCAGACAATGCAAAACTAGGAGGAGCTGTTGACTCCCTCAAAGGCAGGTGTCATGTTCTGGTTATTAAATTTTTTAGAGAGATTCCTCTGCTTGAATTAAGGTGTAAATGAGAGGCTTATTTGAGAGGGTGTAAATGTAGGCTGAAGTCAGTAGTACAGATTTTTACTGAACAGTAAATGTGAGGTAGAGAAAGATAGAAAGAAACAGGGAATAGAGGGGGAGAGAGAGAAAGGGAGTGACAGAGAGACAGATTTAGTAGAAAATTATCATCACTCTATAGATTTCAATGGCAACCCAGTGGTCCTCTTCTTCTGGTCTTCTCAGTGGTGAGAGTCCCAGTTTTTTCAAAGTGATGGTTGCAGTCTTGATCAATCAAGAGAAGCCCAGGATGGTGAGGGAAGACCACAAAACACTGGGGGTTTATATTTTGCTTAGGCTAGGATGAAACAACTTGGTACCTCCCCTGGAGTGGGGAGTTTTGCATGGGGTCACAAGACATTTCAGGAATTTTTAACACCTAAGACTTTATGGCTGCCTATTATGTAAGTGAACTTGAGTTAATTATGGCCCATTATAGCCCATCAGCAGAGATGGTCCTAGCTGAAATATCTGCATGGGGCTGGCAGGAATCATATGTCCATGGGAGGTTATGTTGGGTTGGAAATCAGAAAGTAAGGGTTTGTATTCTTCATGTTGACTCTTGGACACCATTCTCTTGGGTTTCAACCATGTAAATTATAAAACTATTTACAGTTGGAAAAGACCTCTATGATCATGGAGAACAGCTGTTAACCTAGCACCACTATATTAGCCACTAAATCATATCACTAAATGCCACATCCATATGTTTCTCTGAACACTTCCAGGAATGGCGATTCCATCACTTCCCTGGTCAGCCTGTTACAATGACTGAACACCCTTTCAGTATAGACATTTTTCCTAAAATCCAGTCTAAATGTCCCCTGATGCAACTTGAAGCCATTTTTTCTTGTCCTTTCACTTGATACTCAGGAGCAGACACCAACCTCCACCTTGCCGCAATCTCCTTTTAGGTAGCTGTAGAGAACAGATCGAATTCTATCTGAGCATCTCCTCCTCCAAGATAAACAACCCCAGCTCTTTCAGCCACTCCTCACAGAATTTGCGCCCCACACCCTTCAACAGCTCTGTTTTGTTCTCTGGACTCGCTCCAACACCTCCATATCTTTCATGAATTTAGGGTGAGATCTTCTGCCAGTTCTCTCAGAACCCTTGGGTGGATCTCATTGTGCCTTGTTTGTCTCTAGATGGAGTAGCAGGTCACTAACCATACCCCTTTGGATTATGCAGGCTTCATTTTTTCTTACCTCAGAATTATTTTCAAAGGCTGTAAAGCACCAACTCATTGTCAAAGTTGCAGAATGTTTCAAATAAGAGTAAGACTAATTTAGGTTTTCCTAATCATAAAATGGTCTATTATTACATTTTTTTCAATCCCTAAACTTGCCAAACTTTAGATTTTTACTAAAAATAATGCATATTTTTTCTTCATATTTGAAGAGTCTTCCTGTAATAATGATCTTCCAAACCACAAGATGAAGTTATCAGGAGAGATTAAAGTAAATTATTTTATGTGTGTGAGAGTGTAGTTGGACAGTTATTTACTGAATGACCATGAAGAAAAGAAGATTTGTGTTCTAAAAGGGGATTTCTCCATTTTTATTCTTTCATGTCAAAATTTTACAACTTTTGTAGTTTTTACCTCTGAGTGTTAGCAACATGTGTCATTGCAAAAAGATGCCAAAATGAAACTGCTTGCTTCATTGACCCTATGAAAACCAATTTTTTTTGGCTGATGTATAGTTCTTTTGCTAAGAAACACCCATTACAGAATTCGTATTAACTCTAGGTGATTTCTTTAAGCACGATCCTGCTCTTTCTCCCATCTCATCTTGTTTTACTTTCAGGGCTCATATACAACTACAAGTATTCCCATTTTTCATATTATTTTATGCTGTTTGCTATTGATTTTATTCATAGCTCCTGCATGCAATCTTCCTTCAAAGAGTATACATTTTTAATGGGATTCAAAGGAAACCATGGATCCAAATTTTGATTCTATTTCAAGATCCTTTTTACTCATCTTTTAATATTTAAAGGTCAAGCAAGAAATATAATTCAGTACAGCCTGTATACATTCCATTTCTGTAAAGTCTCAGAAAAGAAAAAGTAATTAAATTAAAGTGAGAAGAGTCAATAGAAAATATCGAAGAGCCTGAGGAGACATAACTTCAAAGAATAACAAGTAGCTCAAAAGAAAAGAAATGGGCTTAATAAAGAATTCTTAAGCACGAAGAATTAGAAGAAATATGCAATCCTTTTTAGCTCTAGGCAGTAGTATAACAAAACAAAAGAAAACAAAACCAGAATCAGATACATAAAAACATATGCTTATTTTAGAGTTTCTGTTCTATGAGAATTTACTATTATGAAAGGTCCTTACTGATTATTTCTGTCAGCTCTTAAGGAAATCAAATACTTTCTGAATTTATTTTTAATCCTTTATCATAGCAATGTAGAGCATAAAGTCAGAAACTAGTCTGAGCTTCACAAGAAGAAGAATTTGGTTGTCTGTTGCTTTTATTTTTTCCCTAAATATGATGAACAATATGTGCTAAGTAACAGTCATGAACTTGTATCCTGTGGTAATTTTTCTTTGTATAATTTTATAAATTGCCTGAAGCAGGTGTTCCGACTGTTTACACAACTTTGGTGATGAGACTATTTAGACACTGTATAATATAAGGAAGGTAATGCTGGGAGCACCCAAACTGCCCTCATCCTCCCTTCCAACAAAGTTTTTTTTTACATTTAATTTATATTTATATAGAACAGTCCTGATAGTCTTCAGACTAAAGTCTGAACATCCAACATTCTAGATATGGTCTCATCAGTGCTGAGCAGACAGGATGGATCAGAGGCTCACCCTGCTGCCAACACTGCCTAACAATCCATTATGATGTTCCTTTCCTTTTCCATGAGGGTGCTTTGCTGTTTTATAGTCAGCTTGTCCAACAGAACCTCTAAGTCCTTCTCTGCAAAGCTGTTTTTTTTCAAGTTGGTGGCCCTCCAGTGTGCAATGGTGGCATTAAGCAGCAGTTATCAAAAGATTCAATTTCTCTTACTTCTCAACAGTAAACTGGAAGTGCCTATAGCAACTACTGGCTAATAAAAGTATATGCTATCCCTGCATACTGTTTTTACCTGTGCATATTAAAAAGATACATTAGACGTACTAGTTTTCTTCTGGAATTTCACTTCTTCCACTTTGAAAACAATCTAACTGAAAACTTCTCACAGAGATCCTCTTGGCTGTTGCTCCTAAAAATGTGTGCAAAGAATGGCAACAAACATGATGAGAGGACTGGCAAAGCATGATTTATGAGGAGTGGCTGAGGATATTAGGTTTGTTCAGCTTAGATAAAGGGAGGCTGAGAGGTGAACTCGTTGCTGTCTACAATTTCCTCATGAGGCAGACCAAGAGGAAGGTGCTGATCACTTCTCTCTCCTGTCTAGTGATAAGATGCAAGGGAATGTCTTAAGGCTATATCAGAGGCAGTTCAGATTGGAATTTAGGAAAAAATTGTTCACTGAAAGGGTGCTCAAGCACTGGAAACCTCCCAGGGGAAGTGGTCAAGACTGACAGGTCAAGGCCTGTCAGTCTTCAAGAAGCATTTGGACTATGCTCTTAGATATATGGGTTAACTTTTAGGTTGCTCTGTGTGCAGTCAGGACTTAGACTCAATCCTTGTGGATCCTTTAAAACTCAGGATAACCTATAATTCTATGATTTTCTGATTTTATTTAGTAAAGAGGTGGGTTTTTTCTCTTTTTTTTTTCCTCCCTGTTTTAGCGATGTACTTAATAAATAGTGATTTTAATGTATTGTCTCAAAAGTAAAGTCTAAAATCTCACCAAATTTGCCATCTGCCTAATTGAACTTGATTCTTTGATTAATCTTATAGAAAGGGTATGTAGTTTTGCAGAGGAGGGGTGAAAAATTACCAAAGAAGGACATGATAATAAGATTTAGGAGTAAATTTTTGACCTAAAACTATAGGGAAAAGTTTTCTGCATCCAAGCTGTCATATAATTGTTCCTAGCCTGAGTAATTTTCCTTTGCTTTTTTGATCTTATATATCAATATTGATGTGTATATACTTCAATTATGTTGCGTTCTGATGACTAAACTTCCTAAATAGGTCTAACTAACTATTATATTTACTTGAACTTCAAATATATTGATTCAATTTTAACTTTGAGTTCAATTTGGTTGCTGCACTTATTAACCAGTAATCTATATAGTAATAGCTTGTAAATTGCCTTAAGAATGTACCTGCTTAAGGGAATGTTTACTTGGTTTTGATTTATAATTACATCTATAAGCACTACTTATTTTGTTTTATGGCAATATGCGTAATTAATTCTGCTAAAGTAGATAATTTGGAAGTATTTATCAGTGCTTAACACATAAGTCATAAAACAAATTTCTTTAAATTTCCTATAAACTAGTTCGGACAGCCATTATCAGTGATAAACATAATGTATTTTTTTCCATTATAATATTATTTTCAAGATACTGAAACTCCACTATATTTTGAGCTGTGAATTTAAAACATGATGCTTGTCCAAAACATCCTCATAGCTCATTTACTAAAATGAGTTGTAAATAATTGCATAAAGGTCATCTTGAAATGACAAAGATTTTTTTTCTATAAAAAGCCTAAATATACTTGTGTTTTAGAAAAATATGGCTATCAACATCAGTGAAGGAAGGTTGTAGTATCACCTATTCCTACAATGGCCCAGAAATAGAGAAAACTTACTTGATTCATTGCTACAGAAAGACTTTCTATGTTTTTACTCTTTTTATCCTCTTATTCAAGAAAACACATAGCACAATTTGCAAGGTACTTGTAAATTTAAGCCAAGTTTCCAAATGTTCTAACATGTGACCACTCTTTTTTTAGATTATTTTTCTCTCTTTGTATGTAAATTTTATTTCCTTATAGGCAAATGATGAAGTTACATTTTTAAATTCACAATGAGATACTATAGCTGTGTTTGCATTTAAAGGAGAAGTAAACACCAGTTTCTAGCATTTACTTTACAGCAGTGTTCCTAATATCAGCGTTATCACTACACTAGCTTTTACAATATCTGGCTAATAAGGAAATTTATTTAGAGACAGCAGTGTGTATCTTTTTATAGATTGATGAAATTACATGAACATAGTAACAAACTGCAGATAAAATCCCAAATGAAATCCAGAACCAAAGAAAAAACCCTCCTGTACTTATTTCTAAGTGAAGAAAGAGATTGAAAATATTCTCCTATTCATGACACAAATGTAAAACGGTTAAAACAAAAGCTTTCATTATGCAAATGACCATAATTATCAGAAATATATTAATTTATGTGGGAGTCTAAAAAATTTTTATTCTCACAATCTCCTCCCCTCCCAAGTAAACATTACTACTTTGTTCAGGAATGGCTAAGGGAAGCGTCTGGATTCTACAGAGGCCTGTAAAGAAATAACCAGGAATCTTCATTGCAAAGTGCAAAAAACAAACTACTGAATGCTGCCACTTAATAGCAAACAAAAATATATTTTTTTTTAATTTCTCTGTATTCAAAACCTCCCTTAATGCTTTCTGTGTAAAGCAAAAGAAATTCAGTTAAAACATTTCTTGAATGCTGAATAATCTCTAATATACTGACTTTTTCACTGCAGATGATTTGCAGTAAAGATCACATTAAAAGTTATCATACTTATTATAATCACATATATGTGATTATATGTACATTATTTGTGTTTATTTTTATATCTCTAAAAAGGTATAAAGAGATTAGAAGCACTATAATCAATGTGTTGTTTTTTTTTTTTTTTAAATAATGGTGGTTATTTTCTGAACATATTTACACTTTCTGGAAAAATACAGAAATCTTTGACTTAAATCCCTGAAGACTGCAGTGGATCTTTTCCTTTCCTTTAAATAAGATGCTAATTTACAGAACTGAGAAGGAGGAATGCACTTCTTTGCACCACTTCTTTTCTCTCTCACTTTGATGTTACACCTACTTTCCTTCTTAGATGTGATCCCATCTTTCCCAGGATGACTCTGCAGCATTACAGAAGACCTGACATTAGTCACTCCTGAAATTAGTAAGTTATCAGCATTCTATTTATGTATTTTTGAGAACTTTTCTCCACGGTTTGCATCTCCTCTCTCCTGAAAAGCATGTTAAACGAAGACGTGAACTATTACGCACAGCACTAAGGGAATAATGATAAATAATGCTTGTAAATGAGTATATTTCTTCAGTTATCAATGTCTGTTTTCCAAAGTAGCAACATTTCTTTTTATTTTTTTTTTATCATTAATTTAATGTAGTACTGCCAAAGAAATGCCCCAGTTTGTAGCAATAATCATACAGTATCAGAAAGGGAATAAAGCCTGCAAGAGATGGGTCTCTGAGAAAGATGGAAAAAGTGAAGCTATGATGCTTTGAGAACAGGACTTTACTGTGTTGTAAAATGGAGTTTGCCCTGTCTTTGTCACTGTATTGTCCTCATATCACACTGGGAACACCCTCATTAAAATATAAGAAAGTACCCAACCAGGTTTTGTGAGAAACCCCTTCCACTCCTGTGTTTAACCCTTTCCCTACTTGTTGTAAAACCCTCAATTTTCATTGGTAGGACATCACTTCCCCTGTTACCCTATATAAACTCAGACCCTGGGAATAAACACTCTCTCTGCTTCTTGTACTGCTGGCTGGCTGGCAGTTTTTTCCAGGGACTCTCTGGGGACCACGTGGCCAGAGGGGGGATGGGAAGGGGGAGCAAACCCACATCAGCAGTCACAAATGATGCCCCGTGTGAGGATCGAACTCATGACCTTCAGATTATGAGATTGGTGTGCTACCTACTGCACTAACAAGGCAGCTGCACCTGTTGAGTACCAGCCAGTCAGAATTCCTTAGAGGGTCTTAGTCCTAAACACTATAGAGAGCGCCTATATTATTTTTCTGTTCAAAACAAACGAACAAACAAAAGCTCATCTTAAGGGGAAACCAGGTAAGCATTATCAAAGCTCTTATTGTTCAAATAATACTTTAAATAGACATGAAAATGGAATGAATATAAAATTATGTGTGGAATGCAGAATAGGCCTCACTTAAACTGTCTTATATGTACCTCCATAATTATGCACTAGACTTAATTTACTTGAGCATATCATAAATTAGGATTCAATGAACTGGAACATCCTGATTCAAGTAATGAAGCTTTTCCACTACAGCACAATAATGATGGATTTTTTTTGAGTTCTGACAGAGCACTGGAAGGCTTCTACCTGTACTAACGTTTTTTTCAGTTCCCCAGAGTCCATAATGTAATTTTAAAAGTGTCAGACAAATTGCATTCAACAGCAGATTTGATTATGTGATAATTATAGACATATATATGGTGAGAACTACAGCAGCATTCACAAAAAAAAAAAAAAAAAAAAAAAATCAAACTAAAGAGATAGGTGATTCACCATGCCATTCAAGGAAAAAGAACAAAGATAATGTGGGAGATCATAAAATATACTGAGTTGGAAGGGACCCACAAGGAAGATCAGATGCAACTCCTGGAATGATCCACCTCTAGGTAGGCAAAGAACAGTAGAGGACTTAGAATAGAAATCCATTTCCTGTTGTAAACTCAATTTTTTTCTCAAACAAATGTAAGCATTTGCTTAGGCTTTGGCTGCTAATACCATAAAGCAGTTCATATAGGAGTATCTTCAAACTATTACAGACCTCTGTTGACTTGTCTGCCTCTGTGCTAGCAGAAGTTTCTGCTAACATGCATCACAATGTCAAGACTGGGATTGTAATTTAGAGACTTGCACTTTTGAGAAGGCCTCAAGAGGACACAAACTGAAATAATGAAGACACAAAGCAAAATAATGAACACTAGAAGAAAGTGATGACTGTATTCTGTCTCAGCAGATCCAGGTTTATAATCAAGTTCATGTTAGACTCAGAAGTCAGAAGAATCATCCTTCAGTCTGTCTCAGGCTCTCCAAATGACAGTGCTGCCTGTAACTTGTCAAGCTATTTCTGCATCAATTAACTACTTTCATTAAAGTAAAACACCAAAGGGGACAACTTTGCTGATGTAAAATCTAAGAAACAGAGTAACCTTTTCCCAGTGATTTATCTGGTACTATTAGCTGTTTGTTCTATAGCAAGCTCAAGCTAACAGACGATACAAAAGTTACAGCTCTCAAGTTTACTTCCACAGGCACAGCAGGCTTGCTGTTCCAAAAAACCAAACCAACCAAACAAACAAACAAAAAAAAAGAAAAGAAAAAAAAAAAAAAAAAACAAAACACCTAACACACAAGTAAAAGAAACCTAAGGTATTTATTAGGGTAGTCAGACATAAAGGGGAATGTGCAAGTATATGATGCAGCAGGAAACAGGTAGACTAAGAGGAAAATATTACAGTACTGCAAATATGAAATAACATTCAAAACAGGACTGTGAAATTATATTACTGTAGATAAAATGCAATGGAAAGGATACTTATGTCAAAGGTTGCACATTAAGAAGAGCAGGTCATATCTCAAACGGCTCAAGACCTTTAACAAGTCAGCTGATAACAAGTGTTTTGTAAAACTGAAAAAGAATAAATGTGTCTGAAATTCTATGCTGATAATACTTTTTCATTTGAAGGTTAATTTCTTTGATTTGAGTGCAGTAAGTTAAATAAAATTACAAACGTTCTCTTTTGCATGCCTACATTTAAAAAATGCTGATTATTAACCCATTAATATAAAAAATACTAAAAATTTATGCAATACTTTTTTTTTATTATTATTTTTTTTTTTTTTTTGCTGTTAATGTTTGTCATTAAGGCTGTTTAGGCACCTAACTAAAGTACCTGCAATACATCTAGAGCATTTCAGTGCTGTGACATTCTGAGCTTTTGCCTTCTACTCCCATCACCTATATCTTTTTCCTCTTCTTAAAAGATATTTCCCCTTCAACAGAATAAATATGTACTTCTTAAAAATACATGAAAAAGTTAGAACATGAGCAAGCTTCTGTTTATGCTTAGAATAGTGTTGTGGGACCAGAGACATTTGTGTTTCAGTTATCATTCTAATTAATGTTGACTGGGTGGTACTTCATCACTGAAACATGATCAGGTATATCACATTGGTACAGGTACAAAAATAAGTGCTGTAAACATGGAGACTAAAGATTTAGAAGTCTAGTGTTTCTGTTCCTTTTTGTTCTTCCTTCCCGTTCTCTTATCTTCCTTTGTTTTCAATTCTTACCCTTCAATTAACACAAGTTTGAACTTACAATTGTATTTTTGGTTGGATCTGATTGCCCAAATGTAAGTACTAGCTACTAGCTTCTATTTACCAGTAATTTCTACTAGCTTGTTTTACCTGGCACCATTTACTGGTCAAACAATCTGTAGCCTGTATCATATCTGTCAGCTTTAAGTTGATGTCTGAACTACCCTTGGATGCATCAAATGATAGTACGTAGGTTTATTTAGGCAGCTGAACAGTTTATTGATGAGAAAGAGAAGATTATGAAGTGGATAGCATAGCCAAAGCAAGAAGAGGCTTATTCTCCAGCACTCACTGTTTCCACAGAAAAACAGATCCTAAAATATGTTGTTTCTACTGATTCTTAAGCTAGTTCTATAGGCATGTTAAAACCCCTTATCATTAAAATATATCATTAAAAAAAATCTTATTAAAAAATGAAAATTTGGGTCAGAAAACATAATTCCCAAAAGAAATATATTACAAAATACTAATAACTTCTGTAGAAATTATTAATAACATTAATTTTATTTTTTTCACAGTAAAGATTTACATATTTCTGCATGTACCAAACGGAAAAAATATGATTTCCTGTAATGTTTTTTTCCACTTATAAGATTGAATCTGTGATAATAATTCATTACTGGGGGCCATTATTTATTGTTGCAAAAATTATCTTAAGTAACATCCATGTTACAGGTTAAGAGAAAGATATAGCATCCAAAAACACATCTAGCTTCCTTTAAAATGATTTCAGGATTTTCAAAAGAGGGTGTGAATTTAAAAAAAAAAAAAAAAAACAAAAACAAAAACAAAAAAAAAAAAAAACAAAAAAAAAACAATAAATCTGTGCCTAGATAGACAGTAAATGGTGATTGATCTGTCCCTGCCCTTATCTGAACCCATGGGCCTTACATTATATTTTCTGTTGCCTGACCAACTGAGAAGGGGAGTGATACAGTGACTTTGGTGGGCACCTGACATTCGACCAGGATCAATCCATCACAAATATTCTTGCCCAAATACTGGGAATATATAAAAGAAAAACCTTGCAGCAGGTAAAAATACTTGCTAGCTAAAGCAACCGTTTTTATGGTTATAAGCAACCATTGTCAAGTGGTCAGTTAAGGTGTGCAGATGTAAAATTAACCCTCTCTACTAAAACAAAGCCTCCAGAAAGGCAGACTGGGTCATTATGGATGCTAAAGAGTTAAAAAAGAAGGTAGCTTTGTATTGTCTACACTGTCCTTGTAAAGCCTGTACTCTGACAGAGTGTAGCAGTGGCTGCTGGTCTTTGCTAGTGATCTCACCTTATGTTTGTAGTTATTCTGATAAACAGCAAAAAATAATGAAAAAAATATATATTTAACTGTAATTCCTGTAAAACATGAATTTTGAGGAGTAAGTTGCATACTTTTTATTTTAAATTAGATAATAGAAAAATTAAACAGTAAGTAGACTTTGTGCAGCTAAAACAGGTACAGTGAAGAGAAATATTGGGGGAAATTTTAAAGCTTTTTTTAAAATTTCACCTTTAGTAAGTCAGACTGAAATCAGATGACATAGTCTTTCAATTAAGGTATTCTTCTGAGTTAGAGAAAGTAAAAATTTCTGTAGTTTTAGTTAAAGGTGTGAATTAATTTCATGACTTTTCTGTTATGCAATACCATTTCTCATGGGTGAATATTATATACAAGAGGAATTTTCATTCCATTTTTCCTATAACTTTCTTTAAGTCTTACTAAGGTGGACATATTCTGAGATTGTTTATTGGATAAGACACTAGGTAGAAATAAAGGTAGATCCCTAATTGTGTGCTTAGTTATCCAAAATGGTGAACTGAGAGTACGTGCTCAGGCACTCAAAGCGAAGGCTGAGGGGTGGCCTCTGTAAGGAGCGGCCAAGGCTGCACTATGCTGCACATAGGTGGCTCTAGCCCCTCAGACAAGCTGGTGGCACCTCAGTGAAAATGTTCTTAAGAAAATTGGACAAGCAGATGGTACAGAAAGTGTGAGAAACAGCTGAGGGAACACTGAAGCAGGGTGTCAAGGCCATCAGACATTATCATTAAAACTTCTAATCGATTTTGCCCCACTGTAAATTTTGGCTAGCTTTCAGTAGGGCTGTTTGCTGACTGCATATTCACAGTCTCAGCTACCATGACAATCAGGGTCAGGACTATATTATCTAATACTGAAAGGTCATTTACTCTTGAGAAATTGTACAAGCTCCAGCTGAAGAAAATTAGCAAAATGTCACATCAGTCATTCTCCTACACCATCAAAATTAGGTATCTGCATCAATGCCATCATATATTTCAATTAGCCTTATTGCTGTTCTGTCACATGTCAAGGATACAAATATCCTTACTTCTGGATTGTGTGTTGCTATTTCTTAAGTTATCTGCCTATACCTTAGAACTGCAAGGTCAGAACTGAAGTGACAGGTAAAATTGTTTATGTGCAATATTAATTAAACTTTTCAGCTGAATAGCCATTAGTTCTGTGTGACATCATAGACCATTCATCATTATTCATTTGCCTTTTACACTTCTGGCAAGATAAAGCAATCTTAAATCAAAAGTTAACAGCTATGAGATGAAGTGAATCTATGCTACAGTTTCATAGATCGCTTAAAATCATGCAGTGCTTCCTGACTCTGCCTATGCTTTTTAGGGGAAAACACTGCTATAAGATTTTTGTTACTCTTCCTTTCAAGGATAAAAGCAAAGGTCTTGAAAGCAAATGGACGAAAATAACTACCTTTGAGGAAGGGATCCATTCATGCAGCTTCTAAATTATCTATATTGTGATAGCCTTGAGTGTCTTTATATATATGTGTATATATATATATATCAGTCATTACAAATTTATAATTGACTATGAAAAAGCTATTGGAACTGAATTTTTAATGTCTTGACCAAAGAATTATTATGTAAAATACACGCTTCTTCATTTATTTTTACTTCATTTACTTTTACTTCATTTTACTTATGTTATACAGATCATGAAGACCTCATTTCAGCAAAGATAGAAACATTTAGGTACCTCACAAACTGGATACTCCGCTAGTATTCACTTGTAAAACTCCTCATAGTTGGTAGAAAGTATTGAATGGTAATAACCTTGAGAAGGACAACTGGATTTTAGCTCTCTCATGGATCTATGGAAGTGTGTAAACCTTTTTCATATTCCATTGTCTTCTAAATCACTCTTTGTGAGTGCAAGCTAATATGACAAACAAATAGTTGAACTTAAATACTAAAATATGTTTTAAAATTATGTTTGAATTATTTAAAAAAAATCCAGCTATTAGCAACAAAAACCTTTTGCAAGTCTTATATTTTTCTACACAATGAGGTTTTAATCACCCCTGGAGGTAATGGCTAAGGCATACAACATGTAAAAAATGCTGATCTCTGCTATAACTGCTTGATATTTCATACTCTGTTCTTCAGGAATATATTTTAATGTGTTGTGGAGAATTGGGTTGGCTCCCTGCCAAACCCAACTGCTGGCCACACAGATTCCCTGCCCCCACCTACCCAAGAGAGAAGGGAAAAAAAGTACTAAAAAGACAATTGTATTAAAGATATATATATATATATATTCACATATGTTACAATTATATGCAATCAAACACTATGAATCTACAGAACAAATCCCAAAGCAACCCCAAGAGGGAAAAGAGGGGAAAGGGAAGTGGGACAAAAAATGGGTAAAACCAAACAAAACAGATACACACACTCGTAAACTCAGGGAAAAGCTCAATAAGTAATGAATACAATAAATCTCACCAACACTCTCCTTAAGAGAAAGCAGGTCCTTCCCCTCCGTACGGCTGGGACAGCAGCTTCTCCGAT
>JAWWEE010000122.1:52616270-52634214 GCA_035221455.1 Xenops minutus | reverse complement strand
ACCTGATTACGTGAAGGAATGGTGTGGAATACTTCCTTAGTTATGACATTGTTACCAAGGAAGGCCTAAACCAAAACAAAGAAAACTAAACCACCACATCTGTGAAGTCTTCCTTTAACTGAAAATCTTTATTTTCCTCAACAATAGTTATTCTTCATCTTTCTGTCATCACAGGAATGAAAAGCTTCTTTGTCAGGTTACGAAACAGTACTGCCATTCACATAAGAAAAAAATAATTTTCTACATGTCTTTTGGCAGCTGAAACTTCTGCTCCTCTGTTGTTCACATGCTCCATGATACTGACTACCTTGCTTCATGACAATTTAAAAATAATTTAATGACCCAGAAATTAAGTAGTTTTGAATTGTCTTTAAATGAATATAATTATCTCTAGTCAGCTACAAATATTACTTATGGAAAAGTTTCCAGAATCTTATATGAACAGCTATGTTTGTACTTGTAGTCATACAAAACTTCATATATAAATATGGAAAGATATATTTGGATGATAGTTTATCCTGTTCATCTAGGGAAGAAAAGAAGGAAGAAATTAATCTTCAGCATTCTGATTTTGCCTTCACTTCAGTAAATATTTTATTAATTTTTATAAAAGTAAAAAAAATTAGTGCCTTCCGCACTCAGTGCCTTTGCATTACTTAAAAACAAAATGTAGATCAAAGTAGATTGATAGCCCCTGACAAGGCAACTTGTTTAGCCAGAAGACTGAAAAATTCTGTGCTAGCCTCAATTTTTCCATTTATTTGTTTTATAATACAACACTTTAATATTCAGGGAGTATCAGACAAAAATAACATTCTAGTATTTCAGGACTACACCACTTACAGGAGACAGCTCAAAACATCTATTTGGTAATGTTACCTTTATGAATAGGACCTTTATATGAGTCCCTATGCAGAAATGCATGTTATCAGTTCTGCATCAGCAGCAAGATCTCCAGAATGTTTCCAAGAACTGATTACTTGCATTAAACTTTTTTAAAATGAAACTAATTTTGCTATATATACTTTTTTTTTTTTCACTCTCACAATATTGCTTTCAGAAGCAACTAAGTAATTCACATTCTCACCACTTCTAATTTGCAAGCCCAAAAAATATCAGTGCAAGAGAGGAATTCTCAGATGTTATGCCCTATTTGGTAACATTCAGAAAATCAGATGCAGTGAGGAAAGAGAGAGGATTGTTTCCAAATATTTGATACAAATCCAAAACCCCTCAAGCCTGAATTTATTTGGCAGAACAAACAATAGGAGAATAACATTTCCAAGACCGTGCTGTCTATTTCCCCATGTGCTTAATTATTTTTGGTTATTGATTTGTGTTGGGAATTTTCTTAATTTGTTTTATTTTGTAGAGCAAATTCACCAAAACAACAGCTTGAGGTGTCAGCTTCTTTTACAGAAAGCTGTGGATTTCTAATACCTAAGTCATATTAGGCAAAACCCATCAGTAATGTCCAATTTGACAAGTGTTATTTTCTTAATCTATGTGAAAATGCCATTGGAAAAACAAAAAAACAAAAACAAAAAAACCCCAAAACAACAGCAAAAAAAAAAAAAACAAACCCAAACCCAAACCAACCAAACAAAAAACCCCAAAACCACACCCAACCAAAAACAAACCTATGATAATTTTTGCTTCTAGAGTCGTCCAGCAAGGAAGTAGAGCCTCAGATCCACAGGCATTGATGAGTTCTGTTCAGCTAGACTGCAAACTTTGGTTTCTCTTTAGGATCTGTTGTCAGATAGACTAATAGAAATGCCCATAGAAGAAAATCTTTTGTTATTAAGTGACCAGAACTTAATACTCAGGACAAACAATTCATATAATGGCACATACCTTTGTAGTTATTGTGAGCCTTCGATTTTATTTTTTTTTCCTGTTATGATAGTCTTGGTATCTACAGTGAGAGGAGCTGAAGAAAGGCTACAAAGACTGTGTTGCAGCTACTTCTGCAAGGTAAATAACAGCAATAAATGTGACAACCAATGGCAAATAAACTGTATGTGGTAACATGAAGCTATATGAAGTTCTCAGGACATCCACTGCTTGGGAAAATGCTGAAAGAAGCCAGAAACCAAGCACTGCTTAAACACCGGGCACATCTTATACAGAGTCTGCTTTGGAGTAATGATAAATATGAAGAAGATGAGTTGAACCAGATTTCTTTTTTTTTTTTTTTTTTTTTAATAGAGGTTTTGGATAGTTCTTATGAGGGAATGTATTTCTTCTTAAAACATGGCATGGATCTGTCCTTACAAAAATGTTTAAAGACTGTGTTATAATATTAGTGAAATTATAGCATTTAGTTGTTCCAAACAGTTTTCAAAAGAAAATTTGTCTCCTAGTGAGATGTGTAAATCTCTTAATGTTTTAATTCTTTCACTTTAGCAGGAAAAAAACAGAGCAAAACAACAACAAAAAAAACACAAACAAAAAGAACCCAAAACAACAACAACAAAAAAACAAAACAAACCACTTAAAATATTTCTTCTTAAATCTAAGTACAATTCTTATACTTTCCAGAAAGTAAAGATTTCCTGCTGCTTATAAAATGAGATGGCAGGAATCAGCAAAATTCAATACTCTCAGTCATATCTCTTAGGCTTGTCTTTATGCTATGAACAACATCTTAATTTTATCAACAGAAACATAAGCATGTTGGCAAGGTGTTCTGTGATAAACAGTTCTGCATATGCATTTAACATTGTGGCCTGTGTAGCTCAAATCTCAAATTTAATTTTTGAGCAAACAGGAAATTTTAACTTTTATAATAAAAAATATAATTATTTTGAATAATTTACCTTGCAAATAAGTTTTGTAGGTGACACTACAGAACTGTGTTTTTAAAGATATTTAGAAATTAGAAGATGTTGACGTAGAAAGATTTTGTCTAACATAAGCCCCTTTTAATTTTACGAATTCTTTTTCAGATTTTATTTTTAGGCACTGGTGATTTTTAAGGATTGTTCTCTGAAGCAACTGTAGATGAGCATATATGTAGAAAAACAGCACCAATGTGTGAAGGTGTTTAATCTTCTGAGTGGAAATAGTTATGGATGGATACTGAAAATTATCATAGAAATGTTAAAGTCCTGTTAAGTCTTTGGATAGGACCTGAAGTGTTGCAAAGAGGAAGCAGATAAAAAAGTGGCTGGGGGAAAAAAACAAAAAAAAAAAGGCTGATTTATTTATTTTAATTGTTATCTCTTCACATGTATTTCTGACATTTTAGTTTGTAGGAAAAACTCATGTGTTCAGAGCATTTCATGATACACAGATACAAATGTTTTGCTGAAACAGAATTAGAGTAATCCAAAACAGTACTTTTGTAGCTGTTAGAAATGTATTAATTTGTAATATACTTGTATTAATTTGCAAAATATTAAATCCACAAATGTAATAAGACACAGAAAAACTCTAAATAAAGCATTTACATGAAAGGCATTTGTATTATGAATAAAGATATAAAATTGTTTTCCTCCTTCCATATGTAAACAGGCAATAGGAGGTTGGCTTCATTTTGATGGGGGGATTGTTGCCCTGCAGACAGAGGTGTTTTTGACACATAAAAGTGAAGCAACAGAAGAACAAGGGATGTAATCTCTAGTTATGTAGAAATTCCTTGAAGAAGACCAGATTCATAATGCTTTGTGCTCCTGTAGCTGTAGAAGACTGCCCTATAATCACTGCAATCTTGAAGCCATCTACCACTAACACTGGCTGTTGGTGCTCCTTCTTGCATGATGGGATATCTGCTACATCTTTCAGTGGGAGTATTTTTACCTTATTTCAGTTTTTTTGTGGTGAAATTGGAGCAGAAGTGAATGCTTGTAACCTAAAGCAAATGAACAAAGGTTGAGCATCTTTCACTTGATGCAAATCTACTGCAAGGGCCAATGAATAATTTTCATCTATAATATGACTATATTTTAGTCCTTCAAAATATTTTAAAATTACTTGGATTTTATTTTTTTTTTTTTTAATTGGGAAGGTTATTCAATTAATGAAATCTTTCAAACAAAATAAACCCCAATAAGCAGCCCTTTAGGAATCATCAGTACCAATACATAGACATAAAAGTGATAACCCAAGAAGCAGTTTAAAACAATTTAGACTTTAAATGTCTGGACAGACGCTGAGGTCAATTGAAAGACAGATGCTAAAATTCTTCACTGTTTAAGGCGATAGGTATTTACAGACTACTTAATACATCACAAATCTTTTTCAAACTGAGGTAAATGCAGTTGATGAAAACAATGTTCTTAATTAATCCTTATTTTGAGAGTGAGGAGTATACCTCTTGTCACCAAACGGGTCTTTAAGCAGACTAAGAAGAGCAATAAAATGGGACTCTACATCATCATGGGTTTACCCACAGCTTGCAAGTTCATTAAACTTTCTTAAAATAAATTAAAATTTTAGATTCCATATGGAGTTGAGAGGCTTGACAGACTAAAAAAAAAAAAAAAATAGCCAATTACAATTTAAGAGAGACAAATAAGGAGAAAAAAAAATGTGTGGGTTGTGTTTGTTTTTCAAAGTAGATGACTGCCATTTTGGACCCAAGTCTTACTGAATTCTTCAAGTTCCGTTTGAACTAACATAATGCATTTCTTTTTATCTCCTTTAGAATTCCCTGTTTTAGAGATACCTGCTTATCTGGAGAATAGAGAGTGCCATTACCACAAGTTATAAAATCAGTTGTCTCTTCACTAATTTTAAGCCAAAATCTTCCAAAATTGAGACAACCCACCAAAACTGAATTTTAGTGAAGTTAATTAATTAACTGCATGTGGGTACAGGTCCATAAGTTGTTTGGGTTTTGTGTTTTTGGTTTTGGTTTTGTTTTTTTGTGTGTCTGTGTATGTGTATTTTTTTTTTTGTCTGTGTGTATTTTTTTTTTTTCCAGAAAGAAATCTTATGAATTTGCACATAATACACGCTTTGCCCCTCTCGAGCGAGTAGAAGTACTTCTGCACGTCATATATAGGAATGAAGTATCAGCATCTACTATTTTAAGAAGGGATATTCAAGTGTAATATATAATATATATAATATATATATATAGCTTGGCATTTTTAAACAAATTAGAAGGGTGGAAATAACGTGAATGTTCTGTTCTTCATATATTTTTAATATTTCACAGAAATTATGAGTGTGTGCCTGCTAATGATCCAGTGGAAAAGACACAGGTATTAGTATATTTTATTTTTTGTGAATTCATCAGCATGAGTTCAAAATTCACACAAAATGTGTGATAAACCAAAGTTTTCTATGAGATTATTGGCTAAAAAAAAAAGGTTTTCCCTTTTCTTTTTTTTTTTTGTATATTATCTAATTTTTCTAATACACTTAGTGTGATATAACTGTTTCTGTATCTTTCATATAACAAACAAATTCACTGGCATTGTCAGAAAGGTGGAACAGAATAAACTGTGAAAGAAATGTAGAGATTTTGTATATGCAAAAAGTCCTTTCAGTTTTCTTATCTACATAATTTTTGGAAAAAGAATTTCAAAAAGAGACTATTTGCTGAGAGCAGTGTAAGAACACAAATTTTACTGCTTCTGAAACTGAGTAAAATTTTGGCTTTTCATTGCATTTGCCAGGTGTGAAAATTGAGTGAAGCTCTCATCAAATATTTCAGTATTATAGTACCATGTCTGCCCTTACAAACAAAGAAAATCACAAACAAAAACAGGCAAACACAACCACAATAGCAACAAAAAACTCCACACTCCAAAACCATCAAAGCATCCCCAAGTACTCAGGTACGTGTATGAGAAGTAAAACTAATTGAATTAATGATTTAATTTTATTAGCTACTCATTCTCTGAGCCAACTGATGGAATTTTAACCAGATGCTTCTACTAGCACACTTAAATAGATACTTCTGCCTTTGCTCTTGGCAGGAGGAAGAGGTCATTAGACAAAGGCTTTGTGAAGTTATCTTATTATGGATCCTAAATGAATGTGCTATGTAATTTGCTCCAGGATAATTCAGTACCTAAGTTTTAGAATGTTGCTGATTATATAGTAAGTAATAAAAACAAAATAGTTATAATATAAATAATAAAAGTGTCAGGAAAGTGTACAGTGTTAATCTTTGCAGAATACTTTAAGAAAAGGGTTATGAAAGGCTCTATGGAAATAGAAGTACTAATTGAGCTTAATGGATTCTCACAGAACAGAGACAGCATGTACTGTAATTCAACAAATTACCTGCTGTTTTGAAGTCTCTGTTGTGTTGGAGTGGATGGATAAGGCTTTAGTAGAAAGTGAGCTAAATATAATTTCTTGATTAACTATCGAGAGAGTATGATTTATGTTGTTGGGGTTTTTTTTCAGTGAGAAGGCTATGGTCTTTCTGACCTTCATATAAGTTAGAGTACAGCAGGCACACCTATACAGCTAATTTTCACATAAAAATTGTTTATTGAAGAGATAGGGTGAAATGATTTTATGCTTTAGCAGAGACACATCCAATAAACATGATAAAAAATGTTACATTGAGAAACTTTTTTGAAGTGTTTATAATCTTCGCCAATACATGCTTTCTCAAAGTATGTGCCTCCCTCTTTGCCTGAATACGTTAGGGAGGCTTTTCAACCTTCTGTGGGCTGCTACAGTATTTTTAATGGCTGTTTCACACACTCTATCCAAATTCTATTCCACACATAGAAAGCAGGCTTTTAAAAGGAGGAGAGACAAAAATTTGGCAATCTTCTGTCTCACAGGAAGGCACAAAATTATAAGCACATTTCCCACTTGTAGTCAGCCTCTAATTTCTGAGAGTTTAGATATAAGATTTGTAGGCCTAATTTTAAATGACAGGAAATATAAACACTTAATAACACAATTTACCTTTAGAGAAGCTGTTTCCCAAAGAAAGACAAGTCTATTGTTTCGAGGCAGGATACTTACCACTGTTGGTCTGCGGACTGAAGAGATTTATTCTATATTGGTTTACATTTATTTGTATTTGGAAGGCGGTGTGGTACACCGCTTTTTTGGGTTTTTCCACTCCCTCCCCTACCCCCACTCCTCCATATGTAACACAAGTTCTTCTTTGAGCAAAATTTGGGTTGTTTAGTTTTTTTGTATGGAGCATACTTCTAAAGGATGTCGCTCCTAAGACATAAAAGACTCCATGTTACAATATATAAAACAGGAAAATGTCAAATTATTCAAGCTAGCTTTTAGCAGCATGAAAAACAGGTTTCTTTTCTGAATTTTATTTTGGAATAAATCTTTAAAGATTAGGTGGAAGCTGCTGAGAAAGTAAAATTAAGTACCTCCTCCATATTTGAAACTTTCTAATTTGCTTAATGCTTAGTGAAGCATAAAAATTAGATCTGCAGCTGTGTAGTTTTCTCTACCTTAGTTTCAAAGGTATAGCCAAGATCTAAATTAGCATAAAAAGATGACAAAGTTGTACAGGGAATTGTTTGGTGTCCTCTGATCCTTCCATAATGGAGCAGATAATGAGCATTCTATTAATTTTCTAAAGTAGTGCATATTTAGTAGACTCTTTCAGACTGCACCTGGGAACTCAGTCATAAAACTGTTGAATTTAAAGTTAAGCTATGAATGAAAAACTTGTCAACAAAGGATTTAGACATGAGGTCACAGGTCTCTCATTTATTTGCAACAGGTAATCAATGACCAAGTAGAGAATTTATCGGATGATACAGGTGTACACACACACAGACACACAGACACAGACACACGCCACCCCCCATTTACAAATTATCCCTCTTTCTCTTGTGTTATGTTTAGCTTTTCACCTTCTGGGTCCTAATGTAAATGGGTTCACTCCTTTTCCAGGACTACAGCATTCATGGTTTCTTTTTCCTCACTCATAAATCCATTTGCAGCATGTTATCAAACATACAGAAATGACTTGTGCTTTCTCCACTGGTTCACAGCGTGTTTTACACATTTTGAATACTTGTTCTTTGTGTTTCTAATTACCAATAAAACCTCAGTTCCCAAGGTTGCATGCTTTTAATAACCAGTTAGTGACCACTGCTTAGCTGTTTACAGTCCCAATATTATCTTGTGCCTGTACTTTCAAGTCTATTGCACCATGGAGAATATTCCACTACACTGCATAATATTCAAGTGCTATAGATAGTTCATTATGTACAGACAAAACAATTGTTACTACTAAGAGTTAAAAAATCCCCATATTTACTGTAATAAGCATTATGAAACTATGATGCAACAGCTAAAACAAGGTAAATAACAGTCATTTGGACCTTAGACAATTTTTGTTACTGCTAAATAAGGTCAGACAGAATTCCAGACAGGCCAAAGCAAGATTTAAAAAAGTCTAATAAGCTTTGTGGCTTCTGTTGTTAGATTAATGCAGTACTACATTTGCTGCATTGCTAAGCTACATATGACTGTGCACATATTCAACATGCTGACATCTAAAGATGTTTTAAGAGCACAGAGGAAACACAACTACAAGCACAGATGGTCTTGTCAGGTGTCAAGATAATTTTTCTCAAGGACCAAACACTTAACCTGAAGGAAGAGGATCTCTTCATCTGATGATTAAAAAACCATAAAAAATATTTTTCTCATTCTCTCCTAAGACCTTATCTGTACAAAAAGTAACATCTTTACTTGTTTCCTCTGTAAACAAAATTTTTACAAACATTAGTTTGTGATTTATTGAAAAGGTATGATCAGCTGAAAGAGGAAATAAAATGTGGACTTCAGAAGCCTAAATTTTGTAACACTTATTTTTTTTAGAGTTCAAATTTTGCATCTTTTAACTGTTTGCAAATTAAATGTCCCCCCTTCAATTGATCGAGTTGTTTTGGTTTGGTTTTTTTGTTGTTTTTTTTTGTTTGTTTTGTTTTTTTTTAAGTAATCTAACAAACTTGCCTTTATGTAAATAGGGAATTTCATCTCAGTTTAGGGTGCTCCCACTAGCTAACAGGAATACTTGAAACAAAACATAACTTGGACAGTAATTATTTCCTACTGATAGCCATTTGCTTCAGAATGAACAGCCTCCTTTCTAACTGCATTCACAGAACTCTTATTGGCCGTACCAGGTAAGTAATTAAGCGTTCATGCAATGAAGCAGAAAGCAGCTACTTTACCATCAATCAATAGCTGCTAAAAGCAACAAAAGTGTTTCATTATTAGAGACAAAAATATCTTAACTCTTCTGAGAACGCTTTTTGTACCAAAACATCCTTATCCTTCTTACTGTTCTGCACATGGAATTTACCATTGAGTCTTACGATAAAAGAATTATGTTTTGGGGAAAAGTTCAGCAAAATCTCAAATGAAAATGAGAAAGGCAGGCTGTAAATGTAATGACACATGAAGTTGAGAAACTGGTTATCGAACAGAAATATCATTTTTCCTTGGTATAAGACTATATATTTATAAAAAAAAAAATTGTACACTATCATTATTTTAATTGTTACTATTACAAATCTGTCTTGTTTAATGGCACTGAAATTAGACATTTCCTAGTATTAAATCCTGACTTTAAACAACTTCATAGAATAGAAAAAAAATAAATCACAGGGATAAAATTTTTAGTAAGAGGTGCAGCTTAATGAAGTATTTTTGTGTGTTTAAATTGGCTGATTTGCCACAAGCTTTAACAGCAGGAAGAGCTAACATAGATCTGTTCATTCTTGTAAATACATACCCTTTTTGTGTGATTACTCAGGTAGGTCTTCCCTACACATTTAGAGGTCTGTCAAGGGCAAACCCCTAAGTTATAACACAATCAACTTCTCTGAGGATCACCTGCATATGAAGAGAGATGTTACTTCAAATTCTCTGGATTGTTAAAAATGCCATTAATTTCCCTCAATTTCAAATCCAGATTGCCTAAATAATACCACTTAAATAGTGTATGTTTCAGGGAGAAAACATACTAGGAACATTTCTTCTACTACAAATCTGTATTTCCATTAAAGGTATTCTGATAATTCATGAGATAATACTTTAAAACTGACAGTACCCCCAAACTTGATTTACAAAAATTTCCCAAGTCGTTTTCAAAATTTATTATTGTAATCCCTTTATTAAATAAAACAAAAACCAACCAACCAAACAAACAAAAAAAAAACCCAACCAAACAAACAAAAAACCCCCCATATCTATCGTGAAACCTTCAGAGATCTTCTCATCAGTCTTTTTGAAGCTTTCATGTGTACTCAAAGGAACAAAAGTGTGGCGTTTATATTTTATATAATCCCCATCTGGAGAGAAGGGATACATTTTTTTCTGTTCCCAATAAAAAAAAAAAAAAATAACATTAACAGCTAGCCAAGAGCTAGAGTGGTATTGCTAATCAACATACTTTACAGAAGAGGGAATGAGTGAAAAAGTCAGAAGTACATTGATAATTACACTGTGCTTAAACATAATATCCCAAACCAGAGGAGAATAGAAGAAAGAAATTTCTCCAAAGGACTCTATTCCATTTAAAAAGAAGAAAACACAAACCAAACAAAACACCTCACCAGTTGTCAAAAGTAAAACATCAATAAGAACAATGCTAATTGTGAAAAAAACATGTGTATTGTGGAAAGGCTTGAAAGTAGTTAAAAAAAAAGTGCGTAATTTTCACATTTTCATAGATATTTCATTTCTTTAGAAATACACTCAATTTGAAATTGATTTTCTCATCTAGAAGAATTAAAAATGAGGGGGGAAAGGGTAAGGATATACCTATTTTTTATTCATTTTGTAATGAGATATTGCTGGCTTTTTGAATATCACATATAGTTAATTTTAATTGTTTAATTTAATTGTTTACATTCTTCATATGCCAGGTAACTACACAATTCATATCCACCTACTTTTCAGAGATAACTGTGTTCTGTTTTGTTGAAGCAATTTCTGAATCAAACCAAAGGAAAATGTACATTTCTGCATGACTACATAAATAAAACTAATGGCCATATGCGATGACTGGGGTTATACTCATCTATTATTTTATTTCCTTTAACAACGTGTTTATATATGTCAGGTAAAGTCTTCAGGGAATTTGAAGATGGATGCTTAAAAATGCCATCAGCACTGATTCTACAAGAAAGCATGGAGGCACAATTTTCATGATTTCAATGCTGGAATAACAACATGGTTATAAAGTCTACTGATTCTCTTGGCTATACTGGCTGGAAAATTTTGAGCTGGATATTCTGGAATTTGCCAGTTGCAGCTTCCAGCCCTGATGTATCTGAGATATCAATAGAACTCACTGAAAGTCCTGGATTTTCCACTGATTCATTCTTGTTCTATATGTTTAGCCATATGGGCAATATATTATGTAACATTCAGAGTGCCCCACATCGAACTGTGCAATCTCAGAGAATATATAAAAAGCCTCAGAAAATGACCACTTTTCTAAATATCACAATGAAATTTCTTAGGAGTTTTTAAAAGCCCAGCTACATCATTTGCATGTGTGGTGATTCCAATTGGTTGCATTTGCTGCCATGGCCCTCAGGGCAGCCATGGCTACGTTGGCCCCTAACCAGTCTCACCTAGGGGACACCACTCACACCACCATGCCCAATGACCCCAGTTAAGACAGGACAGTTCAGGAACAGGGCTAGCATGGAGCTGAAGTGGGTCCTGAGCCAAGGGCAAGTGTGGGAAAGTTCAAGAGTAGTCTAGACAAGGTCAGCAAGACCTGTGGTTGCTTCCAGGGCACTGATACTTGCTTCACAGGATCATAAATAAATGCTGGTTATCTTTCCTGCGTTTCCTTGGATTTCAGCATAGAGTGTCTAGAAGTCTTAACCTAGTTTTCAGTAGCATTAAAAGAAAAAAACATTATATGTAGAAAGGTGTGTGGCAGAGATATGGGAAGCTAAACAAAGAAAAAAATCAATTTCTGCTGTCAGAAATCACCATGAAAAGCAACTAACTGATCTAGAGTAAGAATTACAGTTTTCAGACTGAACCATGGAGTATTCTGTTTTTTGCTTTTAACATAATAAGTCTCAACTGTGGCATTTCAGCACCAGTACTTGGCTCAGTATATTTAATCACTTGTGTGTTAAAATGAAAATTTCCCAAACTTTTAGTTTTTGGAGTTTTTACCTTCTATCTCTCAGCTTTAGTCTACCCTTGATCTGATGGTGTAAAATAATTTAAAAAAAGTAGTTCTTTGGACATAGAATATCACTACTTCATGGCACTGACAGGGTGGTGGGGGGCACTACATTATGGACCACAAAGATTTTTAAGAGACTGGAGCATCTGTGAGAGTCTGAGGGAGCTTAAAGTGTTTAATAAGGAGAAGATTCAAGGGGATCTTATGAATGTGTATAAATACCTGACGATATGTTGTAAAGAAGACAAAGGAGACTGATCAAGAAGAAATGGGTAAAAGTAGATATGCAAGAAATTCCATTTAAGTGTCAAGGTGGAGGGAAAAAACACATCTTGTGTGTGGTTGGGCACTGGAAAAGGCACTTTGCAGTTGTGTGGAAAGGTTGTGAAGTCATGATCCTGAGCAACCTGCACTAGCTGAACCTCTTCGAGCAGGGAGTTGGACTAGGCTCTCTCCAGAGTTTCCTTACAACCTCAAGCATTCTGTGATTCCACTTGCTCATATACATGACCACTTCTCTGATAAAGGGAAGACGCCATGTCAATTGAAAAGAAATATTTGAGTCTAAGGGTAGGGGTATGACAAAGGAAAAGGCATCTGCTCACTTCTTTGTTACTACATCTGGTCAAGGACCTTTTTAATGTAAAAGGGGATAAGAAAAAAAGAATGAAGCCATACATAAACAACTGAGACAGAAACATGATCATCCAGTTATAAGAGGAAAAACCAAATATAAGGAAATACCAAAGCTACTTAGTGACTAATTGATGAGGGTATGTAGAGCGTGAGAACATTTATTTCCATAAGATTATGCAATCAAGGACTTTGTCAAAATGGTAGGACAAGAAGAATGGAAAAATTATAAACAAAACATGCAGACACACAGAAGTAACAGACAAAAATCAGGGACACAATAACTGGAAACAAGCCTGGTCAGGTATTCTAATTGATGGGCTATCAAGAAAGCGCAGTCAAACCAGGAACTTGAAAATTATTAAAGTGCAAAACTGAGGGCCCAGGGTTTTACAGAGGGTCATTGGAGCTATGCAGCTAATGGGAGAATATGGAGGGGAAGGCTAACAAGTAAGAACAAAGGTGGATCAGACAGAAAGGGTTATAAAAGGGGTCGGTCACTTGTAAAATGGAGGTGGTCAGTAAGCTTGTCTGACTGAGCTCTGCGCCTCAGCACTGCAGTCTGTCCTATCATTAATAAATACTTTCTTAATTGCCTCTCTGCATAATTTCACTCTCTATCCAGTGTGTTTTTGAAGACCTATCACTTAAATTTTATAAAAAACATTTCAGCAAAACATATATGCAATTACATTCTCAAAACCTAGAATCTGGACCACAGAGGGTTATCTTTTTAAAGAGAATTTATGCTACATCAGGTATATATCAATCAATCCTTGTCATTTATAATTAGCTGTCATATGTAAGTTTTAGGAAATAGAATGCATCCCTGCTGCTTATATGAATATTGTAGTGGGGGGAAAAAGGTTCACTTGGCATCAATGAGGAAAATTCATCTCACAACTTATGAAGTACCCAGGGAGAGCTTTGTTGTTTCCTTATTGTGTTCCATTTGAACTCTATAAAACTCACACAATGCAAAACATAAAATCCTCTATTATTTATTATTTCTGCTGTTTCACCACTTACATTCAAGAAATTTATAGGTGAAACTCCATTTCCTAGGCTATTCTTTGTCTAATATTGTTTATGAATTTTATATTCTTTTTTCTGACTGAGTTTATTATTTCAGTATATAGGACAGCTAAACTCCCTGGAAACCACTGCCCACTTGACTGGGAATAGGTTTGTGAAACCACAGGTTTATTGGTATTGTATATGACCAATTGAATACGAAATACTTCATCCGCATCCCTAATAAACAAAGTCTGGCTTTCCTTCTTGGGTCTTAAACAATGGCACAGGAATTTCATTAGAACTTTGTGGTTTCACAGTGACAAAGTATCAAAAATAAAATAGGATGGCTGAACCTAAACTAATGCAGTTTTGCTGAAACCATAAGGATTGCTGGTTCATAAGCAGCACAAACCAATATATATATCTGGAACTGATAGTATCAGCAGTAAAGGAGCAGAACAGAAGTTCTGAATTACTCATTACGGTCTCATTTTCTGCTGTAGAGTTCTCCTTTTCAACTGACAGTGACACAGATCTCATTTTTCTTTTGTTTTACAATTGACACCTCAAGACAGGTGAAAAGAGTGCAGTCAGAAAATTATTGTAGGAAAGTATTTAAATGATTTTGTTTCTCTACTGAAATATATGGTTTTGTCTTTTACATAATGTACTTAATTCCCACTGTGTGGGGTGTTTTTTTGTTTGTTTGTTTGTTTGTTTGTTTGTTTTTTATTTTAGTTCTTCCTGTTCATGCAGGTAGAAAGAAAAAAAATAGATGTGTGCAACCATACACCTCAGGCTGTATTCCAGCTGGTGAAATCTGGAGCATTTCCAAGTTTTTTAGCTCTGGTACAAATCTTTCTCCTCTATGGCCTTACACCAATGTTGGACCAAAGCCTGCATGCACAGAAGTTATTTTACTGCTGTAGAGGGGAAAAGCAAGCACAGGAGTTGTGACAGAGACAGCAAATGCTTCATAAGTGAACCAAAGTCCTATGACTTTGTTGGAAGTAAGCTGTCCACCTAAATCAAATGAGTTTCAGTGAACCTGAAAAGGGTTTACAAATTAAGACCACACACAGTTACAGAAATTCAAGCTTAAAATATTTTGATGCCTGGAAAAGACAAGAATTTTGCAATCTATTTTGGAGTGATGAATATAGCCATACAACTTCCAAAGTAGAAGAAGAATCAGACTTTATCCTCAGAGCATATTCTGATTCTAAGTTTCCATTTTTTGCTAAGGAATATTTTTGATTGGTTTTTAACACTTTTTCAGGTATTTCAGTTCACAAGTTAGTGGTGGTAAAGAAATGAGCCTCCACATATGTAACTGCAGCTAACTCATAAAAGAATAAGACCACAAAAGCTGCTACTGCTTCAAAATGTAAAAAACTGGCAAGTGATCCACCAGTCTGTGCTAAAAAAAAATTAAAAAGTGCCTTTTTTTTTTTCTTTGCATATGCTCAAATATTTTGTTCAAATATTTTTAAAAGAAATTTTAGTATATGAATTTTAACTTCTTTTGCAGATAACGTGTTGTTTGTTTGTTTGTTTTTCCCCACAAAAATACATGGATGTGCTAAATTTAGACAGAATTTCAAGGGTGCATGGATTCAAGGATGATATAATCCTTGCAAGATCTGAGAGGATTTGGAAAAGTGCATCTCTTTGCACCAACAATAAAGGGAGTCCAGAGTATTTTCTAGTTCAGCATTGCATCTGAATGCCTTAATGTAAATGCCTGACCTAGCTGTCTCTATGTTTTGTGAGAGTAGAAAATGACATATGAAAGCTAATCTAGTCTAACATCAATAAGTGCTGTTATAATAAAAACAAACAAACAAACAAAAAACCCCCCAAGTTCACAAACAAACAATTATTAAAAAAACAAACAAAATTTTACTTTTAGAAGTCACAAAATAGACTAATTTTAAATGCCTGTACTTTAAATGCATTACATAAAAGGCCAATTTTTACATGGTTTCACTTGTCAAAACATTTCATTGCTCCTGTATAGATCATACTTAGAAAGTATCTTAGGATTCCAGAATTAACCTTAGAATTTTTATTTTTTTTAATGTGTATGAGAGTTCAACCATTCCTATATAAAATAAGATTACATAACACATAACTTTCAGAAAAAGAAAAAAAAAAAACAAAAACAACCTTCTATTATAAAAATTTGTTCTTATCATTATTACATTTCTGTTTCACCAACATTTTAAGATTTCATATACTTATTTATGTATGTACAGGTATTCAAGTAACTAAATTTCACTTCTTAGAATTAGAAAATTAAGTAAGCAGTTGTATCATAATTAAAAAGACACATTCAAATTTACAGTAAGATATCTATTTCAAATGAACAAAATTTCTATGTCCATATAAACTCCTTCACACAACAATCAGTGAATAGATCAGTGAAGTGAAAGCCAAATGTTTCTGTATGTTGCACAGAATTAATAGCAGACTGAAGAGTTGAGGGAAGGTGTACATGTCACATCAGACAGTGAAAAGAAGGAAGAATTCAAAGCACAAGGCAAAGTGTATGAAATCAATGTAAACTGCAAACTCTGACCTTGGGGAATAATGACTGAACCACTCCACATCACTTAGTGAAGGAAAGAAAATCCTACTTGAAGTTGAATAACTGCAAGGATATTAAAATGAACAGATCCATGAAAGGATGTTGGTAGAGTGATGAAAAGTTTCTTGACCTGGAAAATTGTTGCAGTTCTATATAGACTGCACTGGATTAAAAAAAAAAAAAAAAAAAAAAAAAAAAAAAAAAAAAAAAAAAAAAACCACAAAAAAAACCAACACAAACCAACAACCAACCAACAAAAAACCCCACACCACCAAATCAAAAACCCCTACTTTAAATTCTGAAAAAAATTATGACAGTTAGAGCAGTATATTACAGATTTTTAATTCTTATAATCCATCACAGCAACATTAATAACAACCTTTTGTGCATTTTGTCTTTTATTCTACATATGCTGTCTGAGATCTCATATCTCCTCAGTCAGCCTTCCTAGACAGATGAGATAAAGAGACATATATGCCTATAAGGAAAGAGCTGACATCCTCTGATGTTAACCTTGCTTATAACTTAGTACTCTTATTAACATATTTTATTTTATGTCCTTTTTCCTTTGCCTTCAAGACTCTTCCACTTCTGTCTGTGGACAAAAGCTCTGTCACATTAGAAGTCAGTAAATACTGGGAATTTTTTTTTGTTGTTTGTTTGTACTTTCCATGAATAAACAAAACTTCAAATTAATTTGGTAGCTTTCTACACATTAGAGGAAATAAAACTGAAATATTTGTCTTTCTTTGAAGTTATTAAACTGAAGTCAGGAGTAAGACCATGAAAAGGACCATGACATTTTATCACCAGACCTCAAATGATCTAAATAATCTGCACTTCACCCATAAATCACATCAGTATTTTCCAGATATAAGTGCCTTAAAATGAGTGCAAAATATTGATTTTATAATGTGTTTCAAAATTTCATTGCATATCCCACAGAGAATGACAGAGATTGTTAAAATTCAACATTTTAGAAGTCTTTCTTTCACAGTTTTTTGCTCCTTTTCTTTTAAAACATCTTAATTCTGGGATTCGGATGCTCAAAAACAAACAAACAAAAAGAACAAAAAGGTAGTAGGCACTAAATAAATATAAGTGTATGAATAAATCACACCCACTTATTTGATTTACCCCAGATGGAGTCCTGTCAGAATGAAAATAGGAGTCAGAACTACATGACCAATGAATGATTAAGATATTGCTACTTTTTAACAATAATAAAATTAAATGCAATATTATTTTATGATAAATTAGAGGCCAAATAATTATGTTTAAAAGAATTATGTGGTTTTGTTTTGAATACTGTGTTTCTAAATAAAGAGTTATTATCTTACCGGTGATTTTAACACCAGATGGAAAAAAAAAAAAAAGAAAATCTTGATAATGTATTGATTTTCCTGTAAAGGTATACATATCTTACAGTAAGTATTATGAATCTTTGACACTCAAAAATTATACTCAAAATATTTTATACATTAATATGGGAGAAACATTAGGGGAGGGAAGGGAAGGGAAGGGAAGGGAAGGGAAGGGAAGGGAAGGGAAGGGAAGGGAAGGGAAGGGAAGGGAAG
>JAWWEE010000122.1:52579211-52613580 GCA_035221455.1 Xenops minutus | reverse complement strand
AGGGAAGGGAAGGGAAGGGAAGGGAAGGGAAGGGAAGGGAAGGGAAGGGAAGGGAAGGGAAGGGAAGGGAAGCCATATGAGGAGTGACTGCAGTCAATTGGTCTGTTCAGCCTAGAGAAGAGAAGACTGTGGGGAGACCTCATTGCAGTTGCAACTTCCTCGGGAGGCAATGAGGATGAGCAGGCACTGATCTCTTCTCTGTGATGACTGGTGACAGGACCTGAGAGAATGGCTTGAAGTTGTATCAGGGGAGGTTTAGGTGAGATATTTGAAAATGTTTTTTTCACCCAGAGGGTTGTTGGGCACTGGAACACGCTTCCCAGAGAAGTGGTCACAGCACCAATCTTGACAGAATTCAAGAAGTGTTTGGATGACACTTTCAGGCATATGGGGTGACTCTTGTGAATGGTCCTGTTCAGGTCTAAGAGTGGGACTCGCTGATGCTTTTGGGTTCCTTCCAACTTGGCATATTCTGTGACTCAGTCTGTGAACACCTAACTTGCCTGCATGTCACCCGAAAATTTGGTGAAGGTGTACTCAATCCTATTGTCCAAGTCATTAATGAACTGGTCCCAACACAGACTCCTGAGGAACACCACTTGTCTCCATTGTCACTCTGAGCTGTTAATTACTGGATGTGACTGTCCAACCATTTTCTTATCCACCTAATACTCACCAAATCCACCTCTCCAATTTAGAGAGAATAATACTGTGTCAAAGGCTTTACAGAAGTCCAGATAAATGACATCTGTAGCCCTTCCTTTGTCCCTTGATGTAGACAATCCATCCTAGAAGGCCACTAGGTTGGTCAGTTCCATGATCCTCCCAGGCACAGAGATGAGGCTGACAGGTCAGTTGTTGCCAGGGACCTCCTTTCTACCCTTTGTAAAGGTGGCTATGATGTTTCCCATTTTCCGGTCATCTGGGAATTCATCTGACTGCCGTGACTTTTAGTAGCATACGTGCATGTATGGTAGTGTATGCAAGCTTACATATATGTACATTTTTTGTACTTATATGTATCTGTACAATGACACAATAAATTAAAAACATTGTCTATAACCATAGATTAGTGTATATTCTAAATTAAACCTTTAAATTAAGAGATAAAAAATCAAATAATCTAATAATGAAATAATGAGATATACTACTTAAGACATGTTAAAATAAAAATATAAAGAATAAGTATTGCATCCTTTAATTTAGTTGATAAGACTCTAGATTTACATTATCTTGGCATTTGCATGTTTAAATACCATTGTATTTATGGTAGATATCTAAGTTGTTACTTGTCTTGCTTCAGATATCATTGTAAGAGAAAAGTAATATTATTTTTCTGTTCCTGTGAACTGAATGTACTGTACTCTGTCCTATAAGTCCTATAAGTGCTTTGCAGTGTGCCAGTTAAACAAGCTTTTTTCTACCTATATCATCTCTGATTTCTGTATGAATACTCCCAGTCCCTTTTTCCACTTACACCGTCTTCAACCTCCTGATGCTTCACATCTTCAAGCTGTGGTAAGTGAGAGAAAACACTTGGTACTCTAGCTTTTTCTCTAATATGTACATTATAGCCAATCTATTCTCACTTTCAAAGGGAGTAGATACCTGTAAACCACCTCTGGAATAATTTTGAATAAAAAGTAGGAGCTTCAGGCCATGGAGACAGGAGTTTGTCCCTAATGCCTAATTATTAACTTGATGAGATAGCGCCTGGTACACTCAAAAGCATATGAATGTTTAATGCTGTTCTGCATAACAATATAACTAAGAGAAGAGTGTATAACATATACATATACCTTCATATCTAGAATAAATAACAAAATATATATGAATCCTAAATTTGTTTGCATAATTATATGAATCAGGATGCACACAACATGGCAGTGAACATTAAAATTCCTAAAATTAATTCTAAAAACTGAGACAGCCAACCTCCCATGATAAGATCTGAGTAAATTTAGTATAACATAAGAATATTGACAGCAGATACAGATGAAGATATGAGAATCCTTTCTACATCAGAGCATGTTCCTTAGAGTCTTGGTACTTTGCTGTAGAGCAACAAGGGGTCAGAAAGCTGCATGATAAAATCAATGCTATTGACTATTATTCCCCAATTACAACATGATTACAGGTACAAAAGCCTATAGAATAAATCATGTTAAATGTCAATAAATGTATCAAGCTCCAAGATTTTATAAATTTTCAATAAAATTCAGTAAGATAACATTTTAAATATTGTCTTCAGGGTGTGAAATTCTATCTCTCTTTCAGTTCTCTATTGGAATTAGGAGAACAGGTTCATGGCACTTTGTCTTGGGGCATAGATCAAATGGATACCTGACTATCTGGTCTTCAGCATGGTAAGCAGTCTTGTACTTCCCTAGATGCTCAAAGACATTTCTATCCCCTCCCAAATAATAATAATTAAAAAAAAAATCATATTACTGCTGTTATACATATAGTACATATAGTATATATACTATATATATACTATATATATTGTAGCATGAGAACAGTAGACTTTATAAAATAATTATATATCAGAAATTAAGAATACAGAGTATGCTTATAGTACTATATGTAATGTGATCAGAAGCATTCCCTGGCATAGGAAAAACACTTCTGTCCTCTGCTTCTGTGGCCAGAAGTACACCTTTCCATTGTTCTTCCTACACATGCAAGGAAGCATGAGGTATCTGTAATACAAGCCTGACAATGTTAACTTCTTCCCAGATACTGTGAAGAGAAGGGTGGGGAGACTGCCATGGAACAGTTACTGTACAAAATGAGAGCGACTGTGTGGATCACTGAGCATAGTTTCTGATACTGGGACACCACATCATCTCCCATATTCATGTATTTATTAATCTCCATTCCAGACTACTTCTGCTCAAATGGCTATGAATTTTGTTATACTATAAAACAACTGTTACTTACAACTGTATTCACCAGCACCCATAAATTTGGAAGCTGTTATTACCCTTCCCAGTCTTCACAGTTGCTAGAATTTTTTTCAGAGACTCTCGAATATTATAGTATAAGATGACTGGTATTTTTATTATTTCAGTGGCCCTTCATTGCACTCATGTCCTAAGCTTATTTACCAGAACAGCAGAACTATATGTGTGAGTCAAAAAAACAACCTTTCCAAGAAGCTGTATGCAATTCTAAAACTTCCTGTTGTAAGGAACTGTATGCAATTCTAAAATTTCCTCTCATAAAGGAAGGAAACACCGTAGTGAAATGCAATAATGAGGTCCCATTTTCTTTTTGTATGGCTCCATAATATGCCACCTTGCATTAATATTCTACTAGGCAGCACATCAAGCTCATCTTATTTTTTTCTCCATGATAGTAATTGTTAAAATCCCTGGGAGACATCAGGATTTAAACACATTCCCTAATACCTTTATGCAAGTATACTCCCTGACTATCACTGAAAAATCACTTCTTCCTGTTTTGAATGGAGTACCAGTTCTCTACCTGGCCTTCACGGCCTCTCTGGTGACACACTCAGTTTTGGTGATATTCCCAGGAACTAAACAATTGTTAATTCTTGTCACAGTAACTGAGGAGAATGACTCCTTCTTTAGTTATTAAATGAAGAATAAGAAAGCAGTAATAGTGAGAAACAATGCAGAGGGGAAAAAAATAAAAAAAAAAAAAAAAAAACAACCAAAAAACCCCCCACAAAACACCACACCAAAAACACACCAACAACAACAACAAACAACCACCCACCTTATCCGGAAGAGAAGACTGTACTAATTGAGTTTCCTTTATTGAAGAAATCAAAAATAACAATGCTCTGATATTCTAACTGTTTCCACAAAAAAAAAAAAGAAAGGTTCTCCAAGTCTAGGTTTAATAGAACAAAAATGAAAGAGCTAAAATATAAGAAAAATTAAATGAGCCATATGACAGAGGAAGCACTGGAATATGAGTGACTCAATTCTATTAAAATTTTAGAAAAATTAAATGAGCAGTAGGGCAGAGGAAGCATTGGAATATGAGTGACTGAATTCTATTAAAAGCAAGTAAGACACATATCTACCAGTTTAATTTCCTATGTTTCAGAGCAGTAAGCTGGGGCAGATAAATTTGTGAAGTGTCCCCATCAATTATTTTTTACTTGTTTATGATACTGGAGGCAACCGTGCCTTCTGCTTTATTAAGATTTAATGTTCAAGCTTATAAATGAATTAATTTGCCTGCATTCAAAGTACTTAGCAGAAAATTCTAAAGTCTCTAAGAAAAAATTAGATCAATTAATAAAAATAAGATAATAAAATTAAAACATTTAAATTTGTTGAATATTAATTAAAATGCCTAACAAATGCTAGAAGACATGAGTAATCACTGTGTTAGAAAAAAAGAAAGAAAAAAAAAAGAAAATAATTAGTGGTTTATAACCTCAGCCTAATTTATTTATTTATTTATTGCCCTTTCTATGTAGCTTTCTAGAGAACAAGAGTGGTCCATTCCATATTGGAAAAATTATCAAGCAGGCAAGGCAGAAGGTGTGCATGGATGAACATGGAGCTCCTGATTGACCTGAGACATGAAAAGCAAATACATAGGTGCCGGAATCCAGGACATACTACATGGAAGGTATACAAAGACATTGCCTACTATTATGGAAATGGAGAGAGGAAGGCAAAAGCTCAGTGAGAGCTGATGTTCGTCAAGGTGAAGGGCAACATGAAGTTTCTCCAAGTATCTTGACAAGACACAGAACATTAGGAGCTCAGTGGTGCAAGGCATCTGGTGACAAAGGTAGTACAAAAAGTCTTTTACGAAATGCCTTATTCTTTAATTCTGTGATTCAAACTTTCTGAATATATTCAGTAAAGAAAAAAGAATCTTTGAATCAGTAAATAAAGTTACATCAGAACACTTTAAAAAGTGGCAGATACCATCAAAATAAACAGTGAGGAAAATAATATAGGAATTAAAACCCAAACAAATACGGTAATAGAGAAATATAGTAAAATTATCTATAATGTAAGAACATTTTATATACAACCACAGAAAAAAACCTCAGATTTTATGCTCGAAATCTTTTGATGCAACCTCCTCTTCAGATCAACCCTAATCTCCATGTTAAAGCAGGTTGCTTAAGGCTTTTTGCAGTCAAGTTTTGGAAATCATCAAGAATTAACATCCCACAGTGTCTCTATGGTACCTGTTCCAGGGCTGAGAAACCTCTGAGGTGAAGATTTTTTCCCTCATTATTACTTGGAATTTTCTTTGCTGAAAATTATCACCAACTGCAGTCCAAAAACTGGTGAACCTTCATTACCACGGTGGTGCACTGCCACCTTACATTCAACTTGTTCTCAGCCAGAACCCTTTTTTTCCCTGCAGATATCCTCTGTAGCCAGCTGTTCCCAGCATATGTGAATACAGGAGGAGTTTTCCTTGCTGAACTTGTAAGCATATGATACATTCTTTCCTCAATGATTTCAAAATGCCTGGATCTCACCCAGTATCTTGGAAGCCAAAATGACAGGAAGTAACCCTGGGCAAAAATGCTATCAAATGTAGCTAAATAAGTAACACATCTTGGATGTTTGTCATTAAGTGTCTAAACCTTGTTTATATCAAAATGAGAACTCAGAATTTGATTTCAACTTAATAGCACTTACACTGTTCAAACAGATAATCCTTTTTCTACAGGACTGGTAAGATGCAATAGTGCATGCAAGATGAGTAAATTGCACCAGCATTTCTCTCAATTAGAAAATTAAATCATATTAAAATAACTGGCAGAGTGCCTTTGTAATATTTTTGCTATCTTGTTTTTTTTCTCTTTGTAAATATTTTTGGTGTGAAGCTATGTTGTTATGTGCCAGCACAGTAGTTCCCTCAATCCTGAAAAAGCAGACATATGTTGGCAGTTATCCATCTCTAATTTTGTAAGAGTACTTCATTTTCTCTCGCAGTGTTCTTCCTGGCACAGATATTTGCCAGCAACTGACAAAAAAAACCAACTGGAAATGAGGAAAAAAATTACTTTCAGGGGCAATCCCTGACAGCAGCATTACTTGACTACGATCTTTGCCAAGATTGTCTCTTCTGCCTGCAGACATCTACATGGGAAACCTGTTGTATTTGTTGCTGCTGCCATTAATTTCAGATCCCCAGTTGTCCTTCAGAGAATATTCATTCAAGCCAATTTTTTGCAGTAAGCGAGTTAGAAAGGGGCAGCATTGCTGCAATCAAATAGGTCTTGATTCAATTTTCAAAATTTCGTGCAGATATTCACAGAGATTTTTGAAAAAAATCACCATTACAGCAAACCATCTACTTTGAAAAGACAAAGGATCCATGTATACTGCTAAAGTGAAATAATATTCACTAATGTCTACCAAATAAAAAGTTACTTGAATGTCCTAGCCCCCTACTCAGTCTTCTCCAACTCTCTCAGCTTTTCTTTTTATGAAAAAATGCTATAGTCTCTTGATCGGCTTTGTGGCTCTTCACTGAACTCATTCCATGTCTCTGTTATACTGGACACCCACATTTGAACACAGCACTTGAGGTGTGTCTCACAAGTGCTGCTGGCATTGCTCCACTTAATGCATTCCATGACACTGTAGGCCACTTTTGCCACAAGGATACACTGGTGTCTTTTGGTTAACTTGTCTCTAGGAGCTTCTCTTCAAAGATGCTTTCCACAAAATTATCCCCCCGCCTGTAATGGTGTGTCTGTTTATTCCTCACCCCAGTTATTTAAATTTTCTTCAGCTTCACTGGTAAGTGACTAATATTTCTTTGTAGTAGGAATGGTATATTCTGCAATCATTTTTCTTAGACATCTTTACAGTGTCTGATAACTTAAAAAAGAATCACCTAACGTATCAGGTACTGACAGTTGTTTGAACTGGAGGTATTGTGTATGTCAAAAGTTTTTTTCAAAATAGATATGTTACATTGAAGAATAAACACTGGGATATACATGTTATTCAAGGCGCATTTTGTGCTGGTAAAAAATAGTCTACACAGAGTCTGGACCTAAAAATCAAAACCAGCTAAATTAATTTTCAGTGGAAAGTTGAAATGTTTTACAAAATCTCTAGTTTCTCATTGTGACTTTCCTGCAAAAAAACACTGACCTATAATTATCAAAATGAAATTGTTTTCTTTGTACCACTTAGAGAATATTATGTGTTCTTGAATAACTTGAATTCAATTTTATACACTGTAGGGCATTTTTAAGTGCAAATTGCAATATCTCAAGAATTTCCTTTAGGAAGTATTACGATGATACTTTCACTCAGATGCCTACATGTTAGCTACAATGCAGTTTCCAACATGTTTGTATGAACAGTCTTTCAGCATATTTCAGGGTTTTTTTCTCATCTTCTAAAAAGAAGTTATCACTAACTATAAAAGCAGTATTATTTTTGTCACAACTCTGGAAATGTTCCACAAAACTAATATGACACTACAGTGAAGAAGAGAAGGAGGTAGGGGTTTGGCACAAAATATAGATAGCTGAATAAAAGTATTTGGCATTAAGGAAGTTAGATGTGTAAACAGCCTGAATATGAGCAAATATTTGAAATCACTACTTTCTTCATGAGAGAGATTTTCAAACACTCAACTTCCCATTAGAGTTGGAAGTAAAATTCAATAGTGTTAAAACTGCTGCAAAAATTAGTTAAATGACCTGCTAAATTAGTTACTAGAGATCTTCCTCCTTTACTTATTTTTTTTTCAATAGGAACTTTGAGTAAATCTTATGTGTGCTCATATTAAAATTAAAATGTGAGTGTTCTAATTTATGTACTGACATCACATAAAACACTGTTTTGCTTTTCATTTCTGTCTCACTGTAGGATGAAAAGAGAAATATGAGAGCTGTTTGAGACACACACTCTGATAACTCAATAAATGTTATAAAAATTGCATGTTGGTATTCTTAAAATTAGCCTTCGTCTTAAAATACCTTGGCTTCTTTATTGATGGTGTAAGCTTGATGCTCTTGAAAATTTCGGAAAGACTTCTGCTTTTTCCTTTTGCATTCAGGATTAGTGGAAATATAGTGTAGATTAGAGAGTTGAATTTACCTAGATTTTTTTTTTTTTTTTTTATGATAATGGTTTTGAGCTAAGAGTTTTGTACACTAACTTCTCAGCAGATATGAAAGACTTTAATAAATTTAGAACTGTTGAAGGTATCATATGAAGCAAATGTTTCCAGAAGCATGTACTTTGCAATGTTCCCAGACAGTTCCTCTCTGTGGGGGTTGCATTACTTTCATACGTGTTTTATCCAAACCTTGTTGACTACAGATAAGACTCCTGAAACATTTCAAGATACAGCTACTTTAAGTGTCTCTTTTCTCCCAGAAGTACTATTAACTTATCAGAAACACACATCTTACAGTCCTCTTCTTCCTAATACAGGAGTGGGTTTCCAAATAAAAGTAAATTATAGTCTTCATTGACAGATAGATTTAGGTTATTTGACATGAGACATTGCAAAAAAAAAAAAATAATTTACAACATTCATCCAAAAATCTAGTATACTCAGTGTTTTTTGAGCCTGGGCAACTTTTATTGTACATTTTAAGTGTTTAGTTTGGAAACAAACAACACTAATCTCCTCTAAAAAGAAAATCTTGTGATCTATACAGCATATCAGTCTAACCTCGAAGTCTTGCTATTGTGTTAATAGTGCATTAGAATATTTATGTCATCTTAGAAACGAATTTAATAACAGAAAAGAGGATAACCATTCATAGCTAAAAATAAGCACTAGAAAACTAAAAATCCTTGAAACATGATTAATGTAAGCTAAAACTGTAATTTTCAGTTTGCAGTGAGTATATCATGCAAGTAAAGTTAATATATTTTTGTGTCATATCTTGGTTTTTATATATAGAGAGTCAGTTCCTCAAAGTTGCTATGTGAAATTTTTTTTTTTTTTTTTTTTTTTTTGCTATTAGAGTATAAACATGCCATATCTACATTTCTTTTCAATACCTCCAGAGTGATGACCCAACAATTTCGCTGGGCAATTTGTTCCAATGCTTGACAACCTCTTCAGTGAAATTTTTTTTTTTCCCAATATCCAATCTAAACATCCCCTGGTGCAACTTCAGGACAGTTGCACTGTCCTTATTATCCTGTCACTTGTTATTTGGGAGATTCAGTTCACCTGCAAACACTATGACAGGTTGCTTTTATGCTATGGTGATGTAATACCAGACATATGAATATTCAGATGTGGAAGGAAGCAAACCAGCAAGACTTGCTGAGACACCACCTGGAATTATAAGGGAAATGCAAACAGCACAACACATTACCACATCATTCAACCTTTGAACTTTCTTTCTAGTACTTTCTCTGAACTACTGGCTGTAGTCTTCACAGGATTGAAGTTGGAGTTTTATGACTCTTAGTGATCTTAATATTTTATTATATGGTTTACTGCGTCCAAGACAAAAGGCATCTTTGTATTCAAAGCTCATATGTGCATGTTTTACATAGGGAACTTCCCTCTTAGCATCTCTTAGAACAAACTTTACTTTTCCTACAGGACTCTGACAAAAAAAAAAAAAAAATATTTTAGATACTTCAGTGAATTTGTGGCAATAATAATATTTACAGAGTAATTATAACTGCAGATATTCAGTAACCCGATTGTCCATAGTGTTCTAAATTTGTTGTTTTGCTGATCATAACCATACCATAGTTTATATTTTGTTCAAAATTTGGTTATCTGCAATATATAAATTAATTCAAAAAAAAGGGTTTATATTAAGTCCATGTCATCTTAAATTAGTCCAATACTAACATACTTAGAGAACCATTCTTTCAATTTAATCTTACTTTGCATATGATACTTTCAGATTGTCAGTTCCTAAGCTGTCTTCATAAAATAATTCATAAAATATCTCCCTCATTTTCCAGTATACATAAAATTGGATTATTTTTTTCCATTTGATATTTGTCATAGATTTCCTTTTTAAATAATTCAACACCAGCTTGTGTCCAAGTGCAGTAAGTTATTTTTACAGCCATCCATGTTCTTTCTTTTCCATTTAAAATATCTGAAAGAGCATTCCAAAGTAATACGACTTAAAACTGTACCTAAGTCACCATCCATCCCCCCAAAGTAGAATTAGCTAATCATGAAACATACTTTGCCAGAAGATTAGTTTAAATGCACATCGGATAGTCACTTTTTTCTGTGATTTCTTTTAATCACTTTAACACAGGTTAAGATTTTCCCCCAGAAATTTTGGAGCCTATTTCTTTCTTCTTTCATGAACAAAAATGACATACATAATGAAATGTCTCTCCTTGTCTAAATAATGAAATGAACTATTTAAAAGAACTTTTTATCTTCTGATAATTCTACAAGTCTCGTTTCCTAATGAATTATGAGGTTCACTTTAGCTCTTCCACTGCTGATGCTACCAAATAAATGAAGTATTATCTGTCAAAAGAATATATTTTTTTTTTTTTTTTAAAAAAAGCATAGTTTTTTCTCTTTCCAGAAGATTAAAAATATTAATTTCTGGTGATGGTAGCATTACACCTGTTTCTACAGCTGAAACCAAGCAACAGTCCTAAGTAGCAGTTATGGGAACAGAAGTCATAATATATTTATCTTCTGGTAGCTGAAACAATTCCTGGGACAACACAGATCCTACAACACAAAGGGGAAAAAAAAGGAAAAATCCTCTAATTCTGATGGGTGATATTCCATTGTGTCAGAAAGAAACTGAGAAACTAAGCAGAGTTCAAACTACAAAACACTACAATGAGCTGAAGTAATACATTTAACGAATGGACCAGAATCTTTCATGTGCAGAATAATAAATTAAGTAACTTGAGTTTAATTCACTGCAAAGGAATAATAGAATTATATATCAGGACTCATTATTTACTTCTAACAGTTTGGCCCTCTGATTGTCTCCTGTTTACTATCTGGATGCTAGTTTCATGCCGCAGTCATAAACTCTCAATTTCCACAAGTACTAAAATCCTGATTAGGGATCAAATTATAAGAAAATTAAAAGATAAATAATCATAATAAAAGAAATCAATGTGAAACTTTAGATCTTCATTTTTCTCCCAGAGCTCAATTCTCTACATGCTAGACAGATTCAGACATGCCTCAATATTTACTAAAAAAAACAAAACAAAAAACAACAACAAACAAACAAACAAACAAAAAAAACAAAAACAAAAAAAACCAGCACTTTTTGGGCATGTTTACAATATTAAAATCTGCATCAGAGATGCCAAATTCCTTCAGTTCATTGTGTACTTTGGTTGGTTGGTTGGTTGGTTGGTTTTTTTAATAAACTTTGGCAATATTTATGCTCTGAAGAAAATTAAAGGTCTCTTTAACCTGTACAGTAACATACTGTCCAGTTAGCAGCATTAATCAAAAGGGGAAATGTCTGAATATTATTAGACTTTTTTGAATGTAATAAACCATGTTCTGTACCAGAACGACTATCATTCTGGATGGCATCTGAAGGACATATAAGTTTATAATTTTATTGATAAATCAGTGTCCCAAAGTGAGTATTTTCTGTAAAAGAAATGTGATTAACTGTCTTTATACATGAATATTGTCACTGGTGGCTTAGATTTTTTAAAAAATTGTTATGTTGGATATTTTTCTGGTTTTAATTTCAGTTTTAAATACCTTCATGGATTGCAGTAACAGGTGTGGGGAGTTATTTTTATTTTTTCATATATATATTAAATTAACCGGACTATAGGACCATTTTTCTCTCTAACAAGATTTTACAGTACTTGTGCACGAGACTTATTTTTTCTTTTGAATTTTTCACAGTCAAAATATTATTTGGATTTATTAAATAACAGATGACCGTAATATTTGCATATGCAGCAAAATATATATCCTTGGTGACTGTAATGAGCATAAACTAAATATAGCTGGAAGCAGAAGACAGCTACTTTGTATAACTCCTGTGGCACTTTAAAATGATGGTCCAGTTAATCAATGATGAGTTACAGTGCAAATCTTATAATAATACTTGTGACATGTACATTAATAGCTAATTGGAACATTGTGATGAATTTTACTATGATAAATACCATGAATTAATTAATAGATTTTTTTTTTTTCAGTTTCTGACCGATTGGTGGGTTCTATGGATTTAATAATCTATAAATCCTTCAATGTCATGGAGTATCATGGTGAAATAATTTCTGTTTCCAAAGTGTAATGTTTGTCTTTGGTACTGACAGAACTGAAACTGATTCAGCCACCATGCAGGGACTTTCTGAACTAAGAATTTGGGCAAAGGAGATATTAATGTCATAGCACAAACACATACCTCCTGCATGGTCAAATGTGGTAAAAAAAATGGCAAGGTCAGTAACAAGTAAGAGTTCTTTCAAGGAGGCAAATTTAATCAGTAGACATGTTTTCATTTTATTTTAATCTTACTTATTTAATTTGTAGCCAATTATATATGAGATAGTTTCAGTCTTTCTACTACTTCTTTCTCTCTCACAGGACATTAAAAAGAAGGGGAAAGGGAAAAAAAGAGAACAAAATCAACCAACCAACCAACCAAAAAAAAAGAAAAGGAAATGGAAGGGGAGAGAAAAGGAAAGATAAAAGGGGAGAAAGGGGAAGACTTCTGCTCTTTATTTTTTCATAAGAACTTCAGAAGAACTTTAATAAAGATCTCAGTGGATTTTATAACCTTCAGGAAAAAAAAGAAAAAAAAAAGAAAAGCTTATACAAAAGCTTAGACTTTAGACTTTATTTCTGATCTGATTTAGGATAGAAGAAAACACTGAAATTAGTCTAAAGTTATAGGAAAACACTGAAGAAATTGTAGAAAAACAGAGCTATTTACTCTACTTCCAATTTTTATTATGCAATCTGTAAAACTCAATAATAACTGAAGATCACATTAATGGTCTTTTCAAATATTCCCAGACTTCTGCTTTCACCTGCAAAACTGACTCAAGCTATTCTGGAATTTACATGCTTGGAAAAATAATAGTGGGATGCTTGGCAAAACAATCTGGTCTCAATTCCTAAAATGCCTGTAATTAAAAAGTTGCTGCAAATGTAACCTACAGGTAAATTCGGTTATGCCTCTATCATTATAAGGTACAGTCAGAAAATAATTTAACTTAATATTTTCTTTCATCTGTTATTAGGAGCTTCTGCAAATTAAAATGAAAAAGCAAATCAAATGTAACAATTTAAAAAAAAATAAGCAAAATAATTGTTAGAAATGCACACAGAGCATAAAAACACTTTTTTAAATCTCATGAAGAAAAATTAGTATTATTTTTTAAACTTTCAATCATGGCCCTTAAGTTAAAATATAATGTTTAGACTGTATGAGTGAATATAGCTGTTTCCAGTGAAAAAGATCCTGAGGGTATAACAGTAGCTTTTGGCTATAGTTGTGCCATGGAAAAGTAACTTGAAACTGAGGTCTGCATCCCTGAGATTATAATACCTTTGCTCACAGGCTTAAATTTACAAATCCATGTGTAGGTCTTGATTATCTATCTGTAGTATTTCCTGTACAAAATGTATGGATTTTTTTTCTTAAAATAAATTGTTTCTAAATGCTTATTAGATCACTCTCTGGATTTTTTTAATGTGTGCTAAGTTTTTTGGGTTTTTTTTGTGAAGGAAAACTTTCTAGTGAGAATAAAAAATGTAATATTTTCCAAGGAAATCTTTTTCCAAGGAAAGACTAACGTTTACAAGAAAAAAATCCCCTCCAGGAGGATTTAGTACAGATGAAGATAGCCGCGATTACGTGAGCTCTGCTTGGTACCCTCTGCACCTAATAGTTTAGACAGTCTAATGAAAGTTCTCACTTTGGTTCTGTTCAGAAGAAATCTACTCATCCCTGAGGCAGGGAAACTGAGGCACTGGAAGGAGAATATGGAAAATATTGGCTCAGATGAAGGGAGGTACAGATCCAGACTGTCCAGCTAAACGTGTCCCTTGGCATGATTAATATAAAATGAAGTAGAGATAACTCAAGGGATATGCTTTTGAGTTTGTTTTTGTTCAGTGAAAATTCAAAAAGGAAGTTCTTTAAATTGGACCAGTAGTCAATTACACTTGTGCATTTTACATGTTTTCCTCCTCTATTTATATGACAAGAAGCTTAAACATAACTATTCCTGAAAAAAATGCCAGTCTTTCTCATAAACTGGTTAAAGATTGATAAACAAGATGCTGTCATGCCCACCTCTCAGCTGCAGCACACAATTGCTAAATGGCATGTTAAAGGGCATATGAGCTATATTAACCTAATCCCCAGACAGAAGCCTAGAAAAAAGGGTTTTTTTGTTTCCTAATAAAATGTTAAAAGTAGAGATCTTAAAAGCTTCGTTTTACCAAAGGGCTGAAATTCAATATTTCCTGGATTTGGACAACTGCAACCAAGCAACTTGTGATTTTATAATTAATTGAAAGAAGCAAGTATGTAAAAAACATTTCAAAAATCTGTCAGAAAGCAACAACATTGCAATCAAATATTTTCTCATTTCTGATTCACACCACACAGCACACTGTGCAACACTCTTATATTTCTGCTTTTTCTGTGCTTGTCTTCTTACAGGCTGTACAATGTAGAATGCAAATAAATCTCTACAAAATAATAAAGGAAAGTTATGAAAAATATACTTTCCTCTAAAAAATTCTCTAGAAAATAAAAAAGTATATAAAGTCCATGCTTCAAAGACATAAATCCATATAAAATTATCAGTATTTGGGATATCTTAGATATATACAAGAGCAATGGGTATAGAAAGGCAGAGCTAATGATCTCTTCAACACTAAGCATTAACCTTTTTGAGTGCCTCCCAAAGGGACTTCTTAGTAACAGCCATTAGAGAATTATATACCAAGTTCTTACAATGTTGTCTAATGATGAGTTATACATATTAATTAATTAGTTAAGGCTTGTAAAGTGCTTTGAAAGGGAAAAGTGTTAACTGCTATTATGCTGTATTTTTTGCACTAGCTGTTCCTAAACACATCTCTGGGGCAGTGTAGCTATGGCTTATTTGAGAATACTCTCATAATTCATTCAAGTCTTGCACCATTCTGGTTTTGCAAATCATCAAATATGGCACAGTTGGTTAGGACCAGACCTGGAATGGTTCTTGCTGTATGGAGTGTATGTGCATACACACACTTGGCTGTGCATGGAAGTGCATTGTTCCACTCTTACATTAAACACATGATGAACAATACTTGATCACTAATGGCTTTAAATATATTGAAATAGCTATGTATTTGAAAGCATGGCTTTTGAGAATAATTCACTGTGGTACCCAGGCCCAAGACCTTGCAACTGTTAAAGTCTCATGCAATGTTTTTTCACAGAGAAGTCAGAAATTGATCATCCGTGAAGTGATGCTTTTTCATTACTTACCATGTTCCAAGTCACCACAGCAGGCAACAGTGGGTGATGCCCAGAAGTACATTTGAAAATGACTGCATGAGATGTTTTTGTATTGAACAGCTTATTTTAGTAAGAGGGTTTAGTTTAGTCTGTAGATGATGCCAAAGCAGTCCAGAAATCTTCATCATCTACTGCATATTTGTATATTTCCTGAAGTGTTTTTCTTAATTTTTTAACAAAACTATATGTAGAACAAAATGTACCTACAATAACATTCTGAGAAGGTTGATTTTTCTCTTGCAAACTGCAGATTTCTCTGATCTGTTTACTGTTTATTACCTAACCTGATTTACACGCTGTCATTCAGTTTTTCAGTTTTGGTTCTGTTATTCCGTTTTAGAGAGAAAAAAAGACAGCAACTCCTGCCACAATCCTAGTCTACATCCTTCTTTGGGTCTAATTTACCTTAGAAACAATTTTTCCTCACCTATTCTTTTTCTTAATATACTTTTATTCACTTGAACTCTTTTTTTTTTCCTCTTTGTTTCCCTGGACTTGTATTTTACAATTGCACTAAATGGATTTTTAAAAAAAGATCAGTGTTTTACATACCTGAGTAGAAATTACTTTTATGAAAATCTCTAGACAAGAAGAAATTTATAGTAAACATAAATGAAAGGAAAAAAGCCAGTTTACCCTAATAAAAGAGCAAAAATAAAATATACCAGTAGAAAAATGTGATCATAATTAACCATTGTAAAACACTAAAGTACATTTGTCACTTTTTGCTAAACTATTAGGGGGGGACATTGGCAGCACCTAAGTGGATAAATATTTTTCTTTATTTTATCCTTTTTTTTTTTTTTTTTTTTTTTAGATTTTATAAAAATAAATACTATGCTCTCCAAAATTAGGCAGTTTATAGAACAATGGTTTATGGAAAAGATTACAGAAAGAATTAAATTTGAAAAAAGCTTTATATTTTAATATACCTCTTTTAATTCTGCAGCTTCCTTCTAATTTTGCCTTTCATATTCTGCTCTGATAGGAAAACTGCATGCTGAGCTATCTCAATAACTATATTAATGTAACAGTATAAGATAAAATTTGCTTTTGGAACAGATTGTAATAATGGGACTGGATATGGTGACAACATTGTAGATTGTGAAAAATAGGAGCACTTTATTCTATTTTCTAAGAAACTCCTTGATCGTTATTACTTTTGATTTAGGGTAGATCTCATATTTCAGTAAACTCATGGGAATTTATCTAAAGCCATCGACTGAACATATAACTATACAAAGCATGACTTTTAAGGGTAAAGTTGCATGCAGTCCTAGCACCCTGGACTGGAAAATGTCTAGACCGTCAAAATCAATAAGGAATAAAAGTTGAATAAACTGTGTGGACCTAAAAAGGAAAAAGTGAAATGTAAGATACCAACCAACCAAGACAAACAAAACCCCCAAAATAACAAAACAAAACCACACAAAATCAATCAAACAAAAAATGAAAATAAGACACCCCCAAAACCCAACCAATTGAACAAAAAAGACCAAAGCCAAAATAAAACAAACAAACAAACAAACAACCCCAAAAAGAATGAAAAAAAAACCCCACAAACAACAAAAAAATGAAAACAAAAACCCCAAAATGAACCCAAAAAGCAAAGCCAAAAAAACTAAAAAATCCCTACAAACCCAAATTTGGATGGGATTATCAAAAAAATTTATCTCATAGGCAATCAGAATAAAATAATATAAAGAAAATAATATAATGACATAATATAAAGAAAATAAATATGGTTATATATTTATATATATATGTCTATCTATCTATCTATCTATCTATCTATCTATCTATCTATCTATCATCTATCTATATGCATAAGAGGTAAACAAACATGTTTTTCTATTTTCTGGTGTCTTAAGTCCATTCTTCTCTTAATGCCATGTCGGCTTTATGCCAAAAAATAGGTGAAATTTAATTCCAGACTTTTTCTAAAAAGTACATTTTTTTCTTCAGCAGTTTCAGTGATGATGCATTCACTGTTATTTTCTGATATTTCTTCAAATAACATTTTCAGGACCTATCAAGTCAAAGAGATGGATTGACTCTATCTTGCTTACATCTAAATACTTCTTCTTACCATTAGTCTGGTTAGATTATTTGCATAGACTTTAATGCTAGTGTCAGTAAATAATCTAGTGCAGCACATAAAAATATTTCACAGCTTGATAACTGCCAATTTAAACTCAGGCCAATGACAGAATTGGCAGTAAGACTTGATTTAGATCTCATTAACTACAATTCTGATAAGTGGGACTAACAAGGTGTCAGAACATCCTATTTTAGCCTTTTATATGGAGTTTGTTGGAGAAAATACATTTTATTTTTGATTGTATTTCCTTTATTAGAAGGTATTTATAGGTTTAAAGTTCAATTTATCATTGTACGAATCACTGTATACCCAAGTGAGAGCTGGCCTTCAAGGACAAAAAATGTTGAGTTAGACATCATTCCATTAATAAAGACTTTTAAGACAAATATTCTCCATTTTTTTTTGGATTTTGCCTAGAGAGCAAAATTAAATGTTTCTGCTTTTGGATTAGCTGTTTGTCTACTTGATGAGAAGGTAAGAAATCCAAAATGTCCTTGAAAAAATTAACAAAATGGCCACTCATAGAACAGAAATAAATTAGGTCTCTGCAAAAAAGACTCCTGGAAATGTAGGTATACAGACAAGTGTAGATATTTTCAACCACTAACATAACAGAGAATCCTTTGTGCAAAAAGTCTTGTCCCTTCACTACCTCTAACTTCTCACTTTCAATTGAATATTTCAGAACTGAAAGCCCATTTTAAAGTTCAGCTACACAGATTCCTTCATAGGAAAGCACCATTACCAATGTCATCTGGTTGCTTAAATAGTGTCACTAAATCTGACTCTGTCTTACCATGTTCTTCCAGAGCACATTATCATAAGCTCAATAGCAAGTAGTTACCTGTTCACCTGCACCAGATTTCATTGTTTTGCACAGCAGATAGCATTTTCACTGATGTGATAGGTCATGCCTTGTGGGTTTAAGTTTGGCCTGAAACACTGCAGAAACAAAACCAAACAACAACAACAACAACAACACAAACAAACCCGCAAAAAAACCCACCAACAAACAAGAAAAAAAAATTAAAAAAAAAACAACAAACAACCAAACAAACAGAAAAACCCAAATCCACCTAATTTTATGATGTATTGTTCCTTGTTCAAGTGACCCTTTTTTTCCCGATCCTTATAATTATGTTTCAACTGCTCAGGAACAGAGACTCATTTATTGTGATTCCTTCCTCACAAGACTTTGAATTGTTTGTGGCTTGCTCAGAATGCACTAGCAGAGTTGTCACTGGTTGGAACACATATTGTGCTGGCTGTGCATTCTTTACATTGCTACCTATGGACTGATGGATTGATTTGAAAATGCCACAGGCAGTTTTAAGATCCCTTGCTGGGACTGGCTTTAGCAAGATCTGAGGCTCGCTGACTGAAACTTGTGCTGATGCCTATCAGTTCTCAAACTCCACTACTGTTTAGTGTTTCTAATTACGTGCCCAAAGTCAGCAGGCAATCACACTTTTGTTGCACTGGACCATATGGTATGAAAGTCAGAGTCCACTAAAATCCACCTAATTTGTCCCAATTTCTTTTCTACAAGACTTTAAAATCTTTTCCCTTATTTAAATTGTCACCCCTCTCCTTTATCCCATTTCTCCTAGCATGGATCAGACACTGAGAAATCATCCATAAAGTCCCCTGCTAACTTTAGTTTCACATTCTTTCAGTGAGCCCATTTCTGTTGCTTTTGCAACCCTCGATGTTGCACAGAGAAAATGTCTTCTGCTGATCCTTTCCCTTGTATGTCTGTGGATTTTTACAAGAGAGGTGAGAAATTTCAGTTTTTCATATGTATGAATACTCCTGTCAGTGAAATCTGGTTTAGCATGATCTGGTAGCCATATTATTATTACCCCAATTTATTTTTAATAGTTGTTGCTTAAACATGATATGATTAAATAATATAGTAGAATGCTATAGAGTACCCTGTCTATGTGTACATATATCTACTTGTAATAAAGTGCAAATGCCAACGCTAAGCAAAAAAAAAAAAAAGCTAAGAATACAATGAACAATCACAGATAGTGTTAAGGATATACTGTATCATCTAACATTATAATCTGTGTATTAACATGAATTTTTACTGCACATCCTAAATTGAAGGGCATTTTACATCCAGTAGAAGAATTTTTTTTTTTTTATAGGGTGTACCTTTCCAGAGCACCTGTGGTCTTCTTTTTTGAGGTAGAGATGGGCTTTTCTAAAGTCTTGGCAGAATTTGAGCTAATGGCTTTGCCTCTAAAGCTTTTAAGGACCTTCTTTTCTGAAGGACTTTCACCAGACCTCAGGACAGCCAGGGGTTCCCAAGCAGAAGCAATGTTCTTTGATCAGCATGGAGGAAACCAGCAGGGTTATCAAAAGGTGTTGCCACCTCCCTTTTGTCAGCTGCCATCATATGTTAAAAGGGCCTTCTCTCTTTATCTCAGTATGAGCTACTAGAACATCTCTACTGGAGTAAATTGTCCTTTATTCAGTTTTCTCTTTCAGAGTATTGTATACCCCTATTACAAAGGAAAATGAATTTCAGTTCTACCAAACCTGACCTATTTTGATACCCGGATTTTTTACTGACTGAGGATATATCATAATAAACAAACAAACTAGAAAATACTACTCAGTTATTGCCTTTGCTTTAAGAACATGGACGCTGAGATCTATTTTATAAACATAACATGCTAAAATATTAGTTTATTTGCTCCATACATTACAACAAGTTTCATAAATCTGAACTCCCAGAAGTTTCATTTCATGAAAACTTCATTTGAGTCCCCAGAGGATGTTGAAGGTAAAGCTTAGTAATTTCAACATGTTTTAAGGTCAAAATACCTATCCCCACACAGAAGTCAACACCATAGCTTGTGAAAGATTTACCTTTTTTTTTTTTTTTTAATCTCTATATATGACTTTTTTTCCTTCAAGGACTCATACAGAGTGTTAATATGAAAAGCTTAAAATGTAAAAAGAGTTAGAAAATTCCTCTAAATAATTCAGTACCAAGACAACTATATATATGTTGAATGTGAATGCCATGTGAACTTTTATTGTCATAATACTTTCTTAGAAACCCAGTGATCACCCCAAATAAAAATAAAAAAACAAACAAACAAACCTAAATTTGTAAAATATTTCAAGCTTCTTAGACAGAAGCTCCTAGACACATGTTCAATATGAAATCTGTATTAAAGATTTAAATTGCTGCTAACTGTTTTGTGATACCTCCTTCAATTGTGAAGTCACATTGGAATAAAAAGACCAAAGGCAAGAGTAGCATTTTTAAAATTTTAATATTTGTCACCATCTCGCTAAATGTAAGTTGCCCATGTTTTATTTGTGGAACGGAAAATTATGTTAGGGGTAAGATCTTCAAGAGTGTCATTAGGTCAGCTAACATGTTACATGTGAAGATAGCAACAGCTGAAATTCCTCCTTTGCACCCTGAGTCAGACATACAGTAAGCTACAGGTATTACAATGCGTTATTGTGCACTAGGAAACAGACTGGAAATAGCAAACATAGGAAATAGGCCAGGGAAAAACCTTACAGGGCATCAAACCCTATCCTCATTAATCAATAAATTACAAAATCCTTTGTGAATATATGTGGTTTCTTGTTAGAATCTAAAATGTCCAGCAGAGATGAAGGAATATCAGTATTAATACAAACATTTTAGATAAATCAAACTCAGTAAGGGAAAGTTTGTAGGGGGAAAAAAAGATAAATTCTAAGTTCACATTGGTAGTGTAAAAATGTCCTGGTAAGGCTGAATCACTTCTTCACACCAGTTTAGTATTCCGGTTTGCTATTCATCAAAGCTCTGTTTCTGCTAATAGTCATGCCTTCATGAACACATTATCCCCTCTGATCTACAGTGATTTTAGGAGAAACATTTCCCCCAAAGTATTTGCATTCATTGTCTCTGGAATTTTCAATGGAAAACAATAACCCTGTATACAAAGAAGATTCTACTTATAGTCCTACAGTGAAGTAAACAGAAATAATCCATTATTAAAAATAAGTTCAAAACCAGTGTTTGAGTTAAAAAAGCTGATACAAAATACTTTGAACAGTTTCTGGTTGCAGAGAGAAACATTAGCCTGTTAGCTCAGGGTTCCAGTATGCCAACATGAAGTCTGAAATTTACAAAATTCTAATTAACAGCAATTTTGATATTCAGACGGGTGATAATCTGCTTGCTTTAGACTTGTCCATGGAAATATCCCATCTGTGTGCAAATTTGTTTGTGTTAAGCCAGAAAACTCCATGATTCCCTGCCCCCCCCCTCCCCAATTTATGTGCTTCAGTATTTTTTTTCACATATGAGAAGAGTGTAAGTACATCAAAAGTAAACTCAAGTCCAATGTATTCAAACAGAGGGAAACCAAACCAACAATTCTGGTGATGCTACACCTCATTAAAGATGTAAATTAAAAATAATAAAAACATAGAGATTTGCTTAACCTTTTACCAGTATGCAAATCCCTAATCTGATCTTATATAAGGCTGGTTGATTTATTACAAAGTTTAATAAAGAAGTGTCTTGAATCATTAAAACTGAAAGTTCATTGTCAAAGACATTACTTTGGTACCAAACTTAAGGATTAATTTTGAACATGTTTCTGTGAAGATCATCAATTTCACATTGGTATAAAGAAACTAGATATATTCATAGAGAGTTCATGACAATGTGTATAAGTGTTCTATTGTAGAATCTAACTTTGAAGAAAAATCCCTTACATATACTGCTACTGGTCAAAATCAGATTCTCTGTGAAGGACTCTCTTACTAATTCATGACAATAACTTCAAAGGGCACAAGTTGAATGTCAATTCCCATTTTTTTTGATACATTTGTTTCCTGTTTGTCTTCCAAGAGTAATGAAATACTACATTTACAAAAGGGTTTTTTTCCAAAAAAATAAATTTCCGTAAAAATAGGAAGTGTTTCTGCATCTTGTGGTGCTGTCCCAAATCTTACAGCATTTAGCTCAAGATTTGAAATTCTTTGTTGCTCTCTTTACAGTGCTGCCTGCTGTTCGTGAAAGTGTGAAAAAAGTTCAGATGATGCATTCTTCAATGCATGTTTTTATCTCCTTGCACCCATTAAATAAAAAAGTCTGTCCCATATGGCAGCAGAATAAAACAAAAAACAAAAAACAAAACAAAACAACAAAAAAAAACAAAACACCAAAAAACAAACAACAACAACAACAACAAGAGAAAAACAACAACAACAACACACAAACAATTGTTCCTGGAAGTCTGTATTTTTAAAAGGTTGATAAAGCAAGTATGATTCTATTTTCAAAAGTAACTATTGAATTTAAAATAAATTAAATAAATCTCTAGATTCAATTCATCACTTTTTCTTTGCAGATACACTCACATATGGTAGCAACATCATATACAGAGGAAAAAAAAAAAAAAAAAAAAAGCACTGCACTTCCCTGGGTTTATCTGTATTGTTTCCATTGAAATTCCACTTACACAACACTGTAATTACTCCAGCCTTGCTTCAGTTCAACTAACTCAGATAGTACAGTTTAGAATCACTTTGTCACATGCTAAACAGCAGGCAGTAAATCTCTGACAACATAAATTAGTCACTTACTGAAATAAGGAGTAATAATTAACCACCTCAGAGAATACTTGGCAGAATTAGCCATCCCTGTGACTACTATTCCTTACCGACAAACACTGTACACTAATTCCATCACATGCTGCACATTTTACATAACTGAAGACATAAACTTTACAAACTGAAAGAAGATAAAGTATCCCTAGGGTTCACCTTGATTGTATCAGGAGAGACAAAAGCCCCTACCAGTGTATGTCTGAAAAATTAGCATTTTGATTTTTTTGGAGTTTGATGATATATGTGAGTTTCCTGATGAAATACTAATTTTTATTTATATGACTGATTTTCAATGGAACAAATAAAATCATCCATAGAAGCATAATTCTCATTTTTTATTTTTGGAGGGTTCTTTACAGGTTCACACCACCCCCCTCCCCCGGGTTAATACTGTTGTATTTTATGGTGACAATATTCTTTAATTGAATTTCTGAGTCATCCTTCATAATATTTTTAAATGTTTCTAAACCTATATGTTTGCAGAGTAATTTACAGGACACAATCACGAAATATCCTGCTGTGAGGAATATGACACATACTGATGCATTTCTGAATGTCATGAAGCTGAACCAATCTCAGCTTTCAAAACTGTTCCATTAGGAAAAACATAACTTTATAAGCATCCATCCAGCATAAACAAGATTTTTGACCTCTACATCTTGCAGAATAAAGGCAATATACCTATTATTATGTGCATTTTAACTGCGCTGCTCTCACTGAGAATGCGAATGCATGTCCAGAAGTTCAAATGATAGAACAGGAAAGAAAAGATTATTCATTTAAAAGAGTAACCATTCAAAAATTCAGGCCACATCTTGGAATAAGCCACAACTTGGAATATACAGTCTTTGTATAGTGTGTGGGTATGTCCAATCCTGCCTTGTTCCAGGGTGTGGAGTGTGCACAGAATCATAATCCCAAATACAATTTCACTCTCTCCAGTTTGCCCTAGAAAAGAATTTTCTCTACCTTTATATCAAGCATATTTTATTCTAATTTCAGTCTAAACTGAGTACAATATCATCACTTTTTTTTTTTTTTTTGGGAGACTCTTCCTGCAACATTTACAGAATATTATCAAAAACATAGAATATACATTCTTTGCAGTTAAAAATAGCTATGTCACTTATGATGACAGCAAAATAGTTTTTATCTTGCCTTTTAGGAGTAATGGTGGGGAAATTCTCATTTACCTTACAGTTAACTTAATAACAAACTCTTCAGCAAATTTGATACGTAAAAGCTGTGATACAAAACTTTCTTTTCTATATTATGAAATTCTTTTCTTATATAATAATAATTCTATAATTCCATTACTGATTTCAATTTCAAATTGATTCTCATATCAATAGAAATTTAGCATTCTACTGTCGAAGGAAAGCTAAGGCTTCCCAACAGTTCAAACTCTAATGAACATTCAGAAAACATTTTTACCATTTGCTTGTTTCTGCTTGTTTTTTACAACTGAGGATATGTTCATTCTCCTGGAATACCATTATGTTTCAGGTCCCCGTTTTTAGTTATACATTCATCAATTACTGGGTTTTGGTTTTGTTCCCTTTTTTTTCAGCTTTAATGGAAATTGGGAATATCCAAGAAATTTTTTTTTTCTAAAAAAATCTTAAGCAATTTTCAGTTTTATGCTTCCAGTTAGTAATTCAATTGGACAAACCACTACGAGTCTCTAAATATTACCTGAAAAAAAAAAAAAAATACAGTGAGGAAAAAACAAATCTTTCTCACATGGATATACTGTGCTGGAGCCAAAACAGTATATAAAGCTCGTGAACTTCAGACTGTGTCCATTATATCTGTCTTTAAGGACACTGCAGAGAATATTCTTTACTGTGTGGCACAGTAGAGACAAGATTTTACCTTCTAATGGAAATGGAAATTATTGTATTTAGCCTGTCCAGAAGGAACTTAAAAAAATTATCATAAGATTGTAGAATCGTAGAATGCTTAGGGTTAGAATGGACCTTAAAGATCATCTAGTTCCAATTCCTGTGCCATGGACAGGAAAATTCCTTGTGAATTTCAATTACCGAGATTTCTTTCATGTTTAAGGTAGAAATTACAAGATGTGTCAAAAGTCTCATCCCATTTTTATGATCTCTGTTTTGGTGTCATTTTTTACCAGATTCCTTGTCATAACAGAGATGAGTAAGTATATAAAAAATGTAACTACAAACACAATTTTTTTTTTTTGCTATTGCTGACACTGTTACCACCGTTTGCAAAGACATTTGACTTGGGGTCAACTGTGCTTATTTTCTGATTATTTGAAACTCTGTGTGCTCTGCTGAGTAAGGTTAGGAAGTAGTTGCTCTGAGACAGGTGTCATTGTCTTTGTTGTTAAATAATGACCCATGAATGCTTACAGCAGCTGACCCACATCAAAATTTTCAGAGTAAAACCCACGTAAATATTCTTCAGTGATGAATAAAGTATAAAATGTAGAACACGATTATTTAACTGGAAGCATTTGCACAAAGTTGTGAACTGAGACAAAATAGCTTTCAAGAATATCAAACATTTTGTTACTAGATAAGTAGTAGATAACTAAAATATTGAACATAACCAAACACTCAGACTCATTGTATTACTGAAAATTTGGTAAATACATTTTGTTGACTTAATATTATTTGATTTATCAAGTAATTTTAATAAGTTACTAATTTCTGAAATACTTATGACAGACTTCCATCTTCAAGACCATTTATTAAATTGTAACTTTTGGAATAAAAGAATTATTTTATTCATATCCATTTTAAAATTCTAAGAAATATAAATGCTTTTGAATTAGGAGCTAGTGTAACAACAAGCCAAAGAGGAAACATTTTGTATTTTCCACCACAATTTTAGAAAAAAATTAGTGTATAATTTTTTGCCAAAGTGTTGTTTGTGTTTTTTGTAGTTTATTACCTGAGTTAATGTTTCATCTGTCCAGCAGACACACCTAGGAGGACATTTCCTTTTTAGAACTTTCTAAGTTGTGTTTATGTTCAAATATCTTATTTCCTTTCTTTTTTTTTCTTATTTCTGACACTTTATTTCCATTTATAATTCAATTGTTGTTTTGATTTTTAAATCTGATAACCCCACAGGAAACTAACTACAGCACAGGGGATACATGGGATACATGTGTCAATTTTAGAGGTCTTCTGAAGAGCCAGTAAAAATAAACATTTTGTCCAAGGACTCACATTATCCATATCAGTTTGAACTCACAGAGTTATTAGTTAATAATGCCTATCCCCTCATTCTGTTTATACCCAAAACAAATCCACATCTCTAACTTCAACTAAACTAATGTCTACATAATAATGAAATTCACAGAACTTTAGCTTGGTTAGAGTTCTTCTCCTTCACGTCACACTGATACCTCAATTTGTATACCTCTTTTGTCCTCACATCTGTGCTTCCATGACATTTTTTTTTTTTTTTTAACGTGAGCATAGGATGACTTACTCTTCTCTAGGATGTGAATTAGACATATGTTTGACTCAAAAAACCTCTGATTTAAAATGGAAAGTCTAAATGAAAACCTCCATCTCTTTACTCATACTAGAAATATCCACTCATGAAAAATAGTTTACTCTGCTGAGCAACTAATAAAATATACAAACAACAACAAAAAAAGAAACAAACAACAACAACAACAACAAACAGGGCACTGCCACTTTTCATTAAGGCAGGAGAGTATGAGTGTGATTGTCAACAGATCCTTTTTATTTCATGCCCTTGAAGATCCTTTCCCTGAATTTCTTCTTTTGCCTTTTGCTTTAAAATATCAAATACCTCTCTCCATGCTCTTTCATTAAATACAAAGCAAATTTTTCCTCTAATTTTAAAGGAGGTACATCCATAGTAGCTCCATTAATTTTACTTGAAATACAATAAAATAAAGTTGGGCTTTATGAATTCATCACTGAAGAATATCTACATGAGTTTTACTCTGAAAACAGAAGCCAACTGATGCCACATCAGGTTGGGAGGAAGACTGGGACAGGTTGGGATGAAGACAGTAAACGTACTGTTCAAATCCATAATTAGTACCTATTTTCCAAACTACTCTTTTTTTTTTTTTTTTTTTTTTCTCACAGTGATACAAGTAAATGTAAATAAAGAGCATTATATTTCAGAATAATTTAGAATGGTTAACTCCACTGTATTTCTGTTCACATGTATGCTATTGCAGAAACAGATATCAGATCAGCGGAGAAAAAAGAAAGTTTGAAAAACATATTGTACAAGAATAGTTGTTACCAAGGAAGAGTATATGCAATGTACTACTTATTGGCAGTTAAAACAATAGAAAGTGAAAATACATTAACATTCAAACCTAAGGTTGTGCTTTGTCAGTGTGAAAGAGCTTTAGCCATATAGTTTACATGTCACAGCAATTACTACAGTGGAAAGGTTTTCCCTTGTAATTCAGCATAAGCTGTCTGGACAATTGTGTTACTATGTTACTTTTTTTTCCCAGATTATTGGAGATAACCTGATAGACAGAACTAGTAAGTAAATATTTGATAAGCAATCCTTTTTCATTATTGAAATTTATAATTATAGTTCTTTCCTCAATAATTGCATATATCTAATTGCTCTTCCTTTTAACTTTAATGCTAGGTTTCAAACCAGTGAAGGGACAGGAAAGCACTAGTAGAGATATTATTCTCGTGTTACTTTCTCTTCTATACAACAATTTGAACTCAAGCAATAAAGTTAAATGGAAAAGGCACTATACTAGACTTTCAATTACAGCAGAGGCAGGGAGCCACAATTATCCCTTTCATTACTGAAATACTTCTCATAGCTACACAAGCAGAATCCCTGCTGCTGCTGCTTCTGCTATTCCTCTTGCTATTACTGCTGCTCTTAAATTGAAGTGCCCTTGAAAACAGATGAGGTTATAGGTCACTAAATAGAAGTTAAAATTATGAAAAATGTATATTTAAAGGAAAATGAGGAAAAAGAAAAAAAATGAAAGAAAAGGAGGAGGAACACAGACATTCAAATCTTATTTCCCCTTATATTTCCTTCCAGGATATGATTTTTCTCCAGATCTGTAATAAATTATAGTAGTAGCAACTGTGCCACTCGGTTGTCAATGTACAGGAAATATGAGTTTGAGCCCTGTATGAATTTTAGTAGTACTTGTATAGAGAAATATTTTGTACCAAGAATCCACAGACTGAACAATCAGGTGCATTCCATCCCTGGTGTACCCATTTTTTACTGTGTTACAAATCACCAAGAAAAAAAGAATTCCTTTTTTATTACTTCGAACACCTTTACATGAAAGATATCATATCTCAAGAGCAGCTCTTTATTTTCCCTGTCCACTTCACTTTGGAAGTGAATACCCTTTCTACCAACCACATAAACCTAACTTACCACTTCAAGAGTGGACCTGCAAATCACAAATATTTGCATATCTTTGAAAGTGTGTTATCTTAGTCTTGTGTGAGGCGAATGAGCAATTTATTCCTTGTCTATCAGCCTCTGTGTAATTTAGAATTGGCTCCTCTGCAAGAACTTAAGAAAAAAACAGGAAGAAAGGGCCCTATGTCATCTTTTCTTCAGTACAGGAGAAAATCACAGCCTTTCATAACTATTAATACAGATGAAGATGAAAAGGAGAATATTAAACAGTAAGTAATAAGATTCTGTTTCAGACTGAGCAAACCATGTCAGTAAGCATATGGCGTTTATGTAAAACCCAAGAAAAGCTGTCTAAGCACAACAGACAATAGATAACCTAAAAGACCTGTGCCTTAGAAGTAAAATAGCTACAATTCATACAGCAAACTGGAAACACTGGTTCTTGACACATAACAAGACCAAACACCATCTTCACCTAACAAGAGTCTCAACATTCACCTGCTAAAAGTTATGTCTCAAAGAACATATTGTATCATGAGGAAATTACAATCATGATGAAGTCTTGCTGAAAGTTTCAGTCATGAAGAGCTGTCCACGCCTGAAGATTTTCTGTTGAATAATGAAGTTGAGAGAATATTATATACAAAAAGTGTACTTTTACAAATGTTCTTCAAATGTCAGACTTATGCAGGAAACAATAAAAGCAAAGCCATCTGACATTCCTCAGAAACTTTGTTTTTACTTCCTTCTACCAGTCTTGGATCACAGAAAGTCAAAGACTTTGGAAAAGGTGGTTTGTTTCTGTGTTTTGATTGAGGCTTTTTGGGATCTGTTTCTTTGCTTGTTTTGTTTGGGTGGTTTTTGTTTTTGGTTTTGGGTTTTTTTTTGGGGGGGGAGAATGGGTGTTTTTTTTCTTTTTTGAAAGAATTATAAGACACATAATTATGAGCAAAATAATTTGCTTTCTTAGACTCATATTGACTGCCAAAATATAATCACATGTGGTTATGTGGACCCACCATATTTTTATTCATAATATAAGTTATTTAGGCTCTAATTAAAATTATCAGACATGCTTGGGGGGAGGCTAGAATGTCAATGATTTTCTAATGACAGTTCCATAATAGCACCTATTACGTTGAGAGTTGTATGAACCTTTCCTGACTCTTATAAGTTGAAGATATTGGAGCCTCAGAAACACTCATTTCTGTCTCTGAGGAGAACAGTCTTTCTTAACTCTTAAAACCTTTTTTGATATCCTGACAATTTACCCTCTTGCTGAACTATTCCTCTGCAGCTGAGTACAAGATACACTTTCTGTTGCTGTATGATAGTGTCTGATCCCAAAATTTTCTGTGGCAGAATATCCATCAGTTGTCACAGACACAGAATGACAACCACAAACTCAGCCGTTTTGCTTCTTTTGTAAGTAATCATATATTGCCTCCCCTTGGAAAACAATTCTTACATGCAATTGAAATAACAATATAAACAAACTTTGTACAGGTATTAAGGCAAATTAAAAATTATTTCTGCTCTATTATGCTCTCTTCCTCAAACCCTATTCAGTGCTGTCAAATTTCAGCTTTAAGTACAGTGATTAGTAAATATAATTTGTTTTTTAATTCCTTCCATTTCCTCTCTTGAGAGAGGAAGAAACATTAGTACCCTTCACTGGAAATATTTAAATTGTGCCAGTTTTGTAGCTGCACCCATAGTACGGCTCTCTGTATCTCAGAAAGGCTGTCTTGGAGATAGAATAAGCACAAAGAGGGCAATTGACATGATGAAGGGCTTCATATCCTCATGTCCTCAAAGAGAGAAATAAAAAAAACCTGTGTACCCTCCTGTCTGTAGGGAAGAAGAATGAGGTGAAATCATGGTTTCAAATTCATTACTGAAGTAAGGTGTACATGGAAGCGTTAGTCACCTAATTCTCTGACCATAGAATTAGGGGATACCCACTGAGACAAGGAGGCCCATTTAAAACAGATAAAAGAAGATATTTCTTTGTACAGTGGGCAGAAATTTTCTGGAACCTCTTTCTACAGGAGGCCATGGAGGTAGATGGATTCAGCTACTTCAAAAAGAGATTTGGCAGATTCATAAATGATAGAGTTGCAAACTGGATGATGAAGTGAGCAGTCAAGATTATTAACCCACTGACCATGGAAAAGCACGAGGAAAATGAATATCAGATATTGAACAGATTTGTGTGCTTTCCCTAAACACTATATTTTGTTGTCACTGAACTTGGTGGACCATTTAATCTGATCCAGAAGAGCATTTCTTATGTTCTTATGCTATTTTAACATGCTGCATATAAGGTGTATTCTTAGTCATGCTAAAGGGATCAATTTCAGCTTCTGCTTAAATATTTCTCTGACATATATATGCAAAACAAGCATTCACAGTTAAAACTAAAGACACTAACAATCAGCTGGGAATCAGAAATGTTTCTAACTCATTTGATAAGTGTAATCAGGAATAGAGACAAACATTCCAGTAAAGGCACTTGGTTTTCAAGTCTTTCTATGAACAATCCAGGAAGAAGACATTAAGAAACTGAGAAATATGGCTGTATTTTATTCATTGTTGAAGCATTCACTTCTGCAATTACAGCTGTTTAGTACAATCCACAATTTTGAGAGTTTAAATAATATCTGTGGATGCATTTCTTCATACGGTAAGGGGCAAACCTTACACAGAAAGACAGAGAAATCATTAATGTGGGTATATTAAAATATCTTTCTTAATTTAAAAGCCAACCAAACCAGAAATGAAAATAACAAATATTCCAGACTGCTAGTCTGGAAAATACTGCAAATTGCTAGATGTGTCAAGAATTTCCTTCTTTCCACTCATCATACATATGTTTATTAAATTTCTTGAATAAATTAATTATTTATATGTTAAATACAAATGTAAACTGAAAAATAAGGGCATCATCCTCTTGCTTTTATAAATATTGAGTACAAAAATATATTTAAAAAAAATACCCCGACCTAAGAATCTTTTCACAAATAAATCCCTTCTACTCCCTTACATCTAGTCTACCATTCTTTGAAAGATTTTTGCGTCTCCTCCTCTGATGGTCTCAAGCAGTGTTCTTGGCCCCACCCTGTATTTTCAGAAGCATTGATCTCATTAACACATGCTGATTTTGCTTTCTGTCTAATTACTTCTTCTCTCTTTCTTTGCCTTTCCTCCAGGATTTCAGTTTATCCTAAATTTTTCCACCTCCATAGCTGTTACCTACCACATTTAGTCACTGCAGAGCTAGAGGAAGATGCAAATAAGTCTTTGCACCAGCTGCCTCTTATCAGCTCAGTCAAAATAAGGCTGAATGCCAGAAAAACAAGAAACAGGAGGAAGGTGGGATAAAAGACTGGAAGTACTAGCAGGATACTAAATATCTGCAGCCAAGAATGGAAGAAGAAACTATTGCTTTACTGTACACATCACCTTCATTTTTCTTTTCCCATTTTCTCATAGCTATTTGTATTTTTTTTTTTTAAATTCCCGTCTAATGAAAGATGATAAACCAAGAATTGATCCTGCTAAGACTGCAGGATCCAAGTGATTCGTTGCTTTTTTCTGTTCTTTCTCTGAGACCTATAGGTCAGGAAATATTAGAATTTGTGATGAAGGACAAAAAACCACTTTGTTATATTATGCAGAAGCAAAGCCAACAGCCAGAAGTTCATGTACTTCTGTATCAAAGCAGTGATACAGACATCCTTCCACCTTTTTGCTGCCTCTTTAGTCTACACATTCAAGGGTGGAATTTGCTCTTAATTCCAAACAAACTGAATTCAGGTTCAATTTAAAATCAAATTAATCTCATTTTTTCTCTAGCTCTTAACCTCAGATGTCTGCAAAACAGGGGAAAAAGAGGTCCTACAAGCTTAGATTTTTTTCTGCTGTCCATAGGAACAATGATCTGTAACATATGATTACATTGCAAGGATCTATTCTTGTTACTAAAAATTTCATTTCATCGGAAATTTTATTGTATGATCTAAGTCTCTTTGCTTTCCCTGCATGGAGCTCCTAATGCTGAAAGTGGTCCACAACACTCACAACGTTCAGCTGTTCACAAGAAATCCAATGGAAAACACAAGTCTTCAGATGCGCCCTGGTACCTCTATATGTCAAGCTTATACCTAGGCCTTCTAGAGGAGACACACAGCATATACATTTATGTGAATAGGAACAGAAGCTATAAAAAAGGGATTTTGTATATCTGTGAGAACATATTTCAAAGCACAAGTCATCTGTTAATCTTTTTTTTTTTTTTTTTTTTTTTTTTAAAAAAAAGAATTTAAATGGAGAAGGATATATAAATATAAAATATTCAAAAGTATACTACACAATAAATGTGTACCTATTCTGTAAAATGAAACACAATAAAAATCAATATGGAAGGCAATGCAAGAGTTATAATCCAAACAATTTCATGTCGGTAGAGTTCTGATGCCTGTGTCCATCCCCAACTGTTAGAACAGCAGGATTGTCCTGTCTCACACACACACACATATACACAAACATTCTGCGTGGAGTGGCACACTTTAAATAAAATGTGTGTGCAAGCATGTATAATTAGGTGCTCAGAATGAGAAAGAGTCATGGGATCAGAGTGAGAGCAATTATGATTTGATGAATCCTTGTTAATTTGAGATCCACTGCATCCTAATCACCTGCATTTCAGAAGAAAATGTGAAACATGTTGGATATTTCCCAAGGCAGGCAAAAGTTGAGTTCAGTTCTGTCTGGCTGATGCACTGAAATTCACAGCAATGCTGACAGGGATAAATCCTCTGCCTGGAAAATGGCAGACCACACAGAGCTGTATTTACCATTAGAATTACCCAACTGATCATTCGTTAAATGTGAAATGTGCCCACCTACTTCTAAATATCAACAACATATTTGATGAAAAATGTAAATGTGGCTGTTATCATGTCAGCATTTCATTTGCCACAGAGATTAGAGTAAACAACACCATAAACACAAGTATCCCTTGCAGGATTGATTGTCAGTAATTTAAGATATGACACCTAGAAATCTAGAAAACTGGTGAAATACGATTGATGTTATATAACTTGTAAAACTATTTTCTGAAAGAGTAGTTTTCATTCTCTTCCAAAATAATAAACATGGTATTATATGTTCTTACATAGTTGTTTATTAAATTAAAAGTACAATGTGTGTGAAAATTTAATGGAGTGAATAAAATTTTTTTCCCTACTTGGTAATGATTCATCATCAGGATCTAATAGAGCACAATTTTTATCTCTCCCAGGAGAGTCCTCACTCTTTACACTTGCAATTACCAGTATACTGAACTTCTCAACTATGGAGGCGTGCATAATATAGTGTTTATGAACAAAAGGATTCATGTCAGTTGTGACATGAGACTCTATCATATCACTTTCATAAGATGAAGTAAAAATCTTCAAGAAGAGTAAAATTAGGCCAAAAGGACCTGTGTGCACCCTGCTTCCAGAGACACATGATCTTCATAAACCCTCTTTCTTCATTTTCCAAATAGTAAAATACTAAAGCAAGAATTCTTACACAGGTAGCTGTCAGTTATTTCTGAGGCTTTCTGATCATGAACTATTATGGATAGAGGCATACTACACATAGTGTCTCTTGTCACGATCCGTCGGGATAAAGGGAGCGGTCCCACACTCAAGGAAGGTGAAACAGGAGTGGAACGGGAATGGAACGTTTATTAAGGGAGCACGAGACTTATATAGGGTTCGGGGTGGAAG
>JAWWEE010000122.1:52490203-52579111 GCA_035221455.1 Xenops minutus | reverse complement strand
TCTGTTTCTAAATTTAAAGGAGAGGAATTATTTATTGACCAACATAAATATCTTAGTTCTCCCCTCGAACTAAGACAGCGACAGAGGAATTTGCAAGCATGTAATTTAGAGATTTTTATTCTTGAAAACAATCTGCCTGGTAATTTTTAGTGGAGTAATAAATGCCTTTCAAAAACCTTGTCAGTGTACTGTCTGAAACATGTCCTTCCGAATATGGACAAAATATGGAAAAGCTAATCCATTATAATACTTTGTAATGATAATAAGCTAGAGTGAACATGTAGCCTAGGGAAAAAAAAAAACAAAAAAACAACAAGATGGTAGTAGTCACCTTTAAAAAGAAAAAGAATAGTAAGTAATTGTAAATTTTTACAGTAGGCTGATGAAAACGTTGCCTGTAACTTTGAACTTAGTTTGGCTGTCACTGTTCTGGCAAACATTCTGCATATCAATCAGAACATATATTTTCTGCATGACATTTGCAACATAATGTATAAAATTTGCTTGTGTGATCTTTACATGTATTCATCCTGTTTGTATGTAAAGAAATTAGTCTCCACATGTAGCTTATACTGCAGAGACAGTGTTAAACCCTTCCACAGGGCTGTGTTAACCTCTGCTTGCTTGACATCTGCAGATTGCTTCTCTTTTTCTGCTGGATTAGTCTTTAGCCATTCCTACTGTTAATTATGGTGTTTTCCTGCAGAAGCTAAGTACAGTTCTGGTGTATAGCTCCACACAATTACTTACATTGAATCATATTTTTCTAGGCTCACATGATTAATTATTGAATACCTTTGCTGACTTTTTAATTAATAGCTGCTCTAATAATTTCCATAATCACCAAATAATTACTTGGCACCTCTTTTGTTTTATGTTCAAAGAAGTCTTCTGAGGCAGTATGACTTGTGCTTGGTCTCTGGCACTGTGTGCAGCAGTCATGCATGTTGGTCAGTCCCTCTCTTCCTGGATGATGGTACTTGCTCTTGTGTAATTAGATTGCTACAAGAAGTTTGATGTCTGTCAACTTTCTTAAAGTAAATGCTGATCCAACAAAGCTGCTGTTCACTTGCCTTTCTCACCTGAAAGGGATTTTTTTTTCTTAGTTCTTGCAATTTTTTTCCTCTGAGGTTTTTCCCTTTTTGTTTTGATAAGCAATTCAAGGTGCCTTCAAGAACTACATAAATACAATACTCTGAATTACTAAAAGTAAAAGAAGTAAGAATTCTCTGCTTAAGTAGAGAGGGAATGAGATGATGTCTGAAGGTAGACACTTAAAAATATTTTAAAAATAGACCTTGTAGAATCCACTTTTATCTTTGCTTAAGAGGAGCAAATACTTATCAGAGGTACCCAAGTACAAGCAAAAATACATCTGTGTACACAGTGTATGTATTATACATATATTTGTACACCTAAAGTATATGTATAATCTGAAGAGAATTTTAAGAATGAAGCCTTATGCAGCTACCTAGCTCACCACAGCACCATGCTTCCTCAAAGGTCTCAGCCTGATGCTGCTTCTCTCTGCGATAGAGACCTCCTTTTTGCTTGAAATTAAAAGTAAAATGGTCAAAATAACCCTTTGAAAACTGAAAGCTGTATTTTACAACTCTAGACCGTCTGAATGGGGATCTAGATGCTGATTGTCATGAACATGAATTTCTATGGAAATGCTGTCCTTTACCTTCTTTAAGCCTGCTATTTTTTGTCTACAGATGTTGACGTAGCAAACATCATCTGTCTGCATAGCCTTTGACAAAGTAGGTGCATCTCAGTTTAAAACAAATGTAGCTTAAAATTCAACAGTTGCGCTAATATACCAGCAATTGCCCTCAGGCTGTTAAGCTGATCAAAATTCACCAGGCTTATTTGAAACTAGTACAGAAAGTCCAATAGGAATTTAGGGAGATTTTAGACCAGAAGGGGCTGATAGAGAGATTAAAATGTGTGGTAAATTAGAGAAACTAGATGTCTCTTGGCTGGCCCATAACCTTATATTAATAAGTGTGAGTAATGTGGTAGTTCATAGTTTCATAAATCATGCACAGAAGTACCAAACATCATGATTAATAGAGAAGAATTCTTATACCAGTCTTCAAGTCACAACTTCAGGGTTTTGCCAGAACTGAAAGTCAATAAAATGCCTAGGGTTTTTACCCAACCTACTTATTCAAAAATGAAATGCAAAAGGGACAATATATTTATTTTTCTGCTATCTTATCTCCTTGGGGAACTTACGACTGTGCAATAAAGGCAGTTATGCCTCCTTTATCTATTATTGTATTGCTTAATTTATGATTTGATTCACTGACAGATTCTATCTCACTAACTTGACTACTCTTGCATTTGTTAAGTCCAATCTAACAGCAAATGACTGTTACTCTACCATCTACAGCATAATAAGAATGTCCCATTTGTACATCATGACATTTAGCTATGAAACCCTGTAATATGGAGGTCACCACAGGTGCATGATTTTACAGGTGTGATTAATTCTGGTAGGCTGTCTTAATCCTAGATACATTCTTTTAGATATTTTATTTTGTTTCATTCACATGCCTTCTTGAAGATCCAAGTTACGCAAGCTGAGATATTTTTAAATTTCCTGGACCTAGGGTTTTTACTTATGCTTTGTGGAAATAAAGGGAGAGGTACATTGAAGTAAGTGTTGGTGAAGTGTTGACTTCCAAGGAGTAATGGGTGGAGTTGTGAAAAACACAAGGTGGTGGTCCTATTATCCATTTTCAGGGCAGGTTGTGAAGGAGCATTTTTGGAGAGTAAGTCTCAAATTTTGATGAGATATCAATGCAATTATTTAACAAAAACTGTCATTTTCCCTCATGCATGTGTGTAGATACACAAATACACGTGCACATTAAAAAGTGGGTTCTTTGCACTGAGGGAGCACTTCTTGCTCTGCCACTACTTGGCACTCCCCCTCTGATGTTCGAAGTCTTAGAAATGTTTTTTTTTTTAGTTCTGTGAGGTTCCCAAAACTTGATCAGTGAGCAGGTGAATAATTTTATAGACATTTAAAAGATAATGAAGACTTGTAAGAGTTAGGTGAGTGGCCCAGTGTCCTCCAGAATGTGAGAAACAGCATTTGGATTACATGATTCTTCAGGTGTTCCACATGTGCTCATCCAAACCTGTTAGAGCAGATAACATGAATTGCTACATCACATTTGTCTTGCAGCAGTCTGTCCCTCCTTTTTTTCCCCCACAATTGCTTGTTAAATTTATTTACATTCTTACACATTTAGCTCATTGCAAAGATGACTGCATTGTGCTAGTGACGTCAGTCCTGAGAAGATCAATAATCCATATACCTGAACACCCTTTAGCCTTATACCACACATACAATTATTTTATAATCTTAGGTGTATGCTACAACAATTTCTAAAACAAATTATTGTAGTATCTATATATTGGAGCTTGCAGTAGCTCATTTGCAATGGCAAGCTAACATACTCTATTTTCTTTATATTTAAAGAAATCTTTGCCCTGAAAACTAAACACTGATTAAAGCTGTATTCTGCTGCTTTCTGGTGGTGTTTTAAATAGACTATTATCCATGGTAAAATTTAAATAATAATAAAAAAAATTGGTTCATTCATCTTATATTTTAAGCACTTAAAATGAATGAACTCTCCTTTGAGAAAACATCTGAACAAGCAAAAAAAATAATTACGCATTTGAGAAAATGTTTAATGAACTCACTGGTTAAAATGTTGTTATTTTAGAGCCCATTACTGTGTATTTTAAATTAATGGAGGCCATGTTTCTTGAAAAGACCTCCCCTTGTTCTTCACCTTCTGTCCTAATGTTCCAAAATTCATTGACCTTAGTAACATATGGGTGAACAAAGATCTTCACTGGTAGGAATGCTGACTGCACTGTCAAATATAAGAACCTACAAATGAAGGAGTAGCTACTCATGAATCCTCTCCATAATCATTTGCGTAGTGTTAGTTCAAAGACAGGGAAATTTCCAAAAATCAAACACATTTTTTCTTTACACCATTGTTACTGTAAATATTCTACATGATATTCATTTTGTTTTCATTCCTGTTTTGAAACATGCATATTTACTATGGCAATAATAATTTAATAGGTTGGAGGACAATGTACTTCTCGTCTGTAAAGTAAGATTATTTCAAATAATGATGTGTAATCTTTTGGTACTGGAAACTGGGAGAAATCCAATTACGTAAAAATAAGAAAATAACCCCCCAACCTCAGAATTTGTAAAAGCTTAAGAATTTAATCTGAACATACCAATAGATGCCAATCAAATTTGCCCTTTAGGTGAACTTTAAAACTTGTACTATTTATGTGGTTTGGTGATATGACTTAATGTGTTAGATTTATGCTTCATTAATATTCACAGCTGGCAAAATACATTTATGCTCTCCCTGTGCATACCAATTACCACTATAATATTTCTTTTCTGTTGGCTTTATTATTCTTATTCTATAGGAAAGTGAAGATGTGATTATTAGTACTGAGTTTTCAAACCACAGGTTAAAAATATGTAAAAGTGTCAAAGATGCATTTCAGACTCAGTTACATAATTACATTATATCAACTTTATCAAGTTATCTGCAGCTCAAGCCTGCCCTGCTGCAGATTTCAGGAACAGCTACATTTGCAGTTAAAGTTTGTACTGAGCTGAGAGTAGTGGCTGCCAGAAGATGAATAGGAAGGCATGGAAAAGGACTCCAGTGAAGAACATGCACTTCTGTTGTGTGTCTGGTTGACTCATGGTGGAAGCTTCAGGTGACCAAACCCAAATGGTGACAATGCCCTTTTGTTTGGCATTTGACTGATGAGGTATCACAATATAATTTTTTATAGATTCTCCCATTACAGTATTCTTTTATTGTCACTAATGCAAGGAGAATGAAACAGCTATGATGTTAAATGTTGTTGTTTGCAGCCTTCATTTACATGTTTCAAAAGATGAACCTCCCAGTTCTGGACTTTGATAATGTTAATTTAATATAAGTCTCTACATCTTGAGTCTGGCAAACAATGCAAAATCATGTTTTGTAACACAGGATTCATAATACTGGAAGAAATGAAAAATACACCCACCCTCGCCCTCCCCCCCCCCAAAAAAAAAAAGCCCCAAACCAACAAACACACAAACACACTCTGCCCCCCACCCCCAACCTCCACTCCCCCTAAATAAAACTAAAACAGAGCCTGGATTTATGGTATTTTAAAAGGTGTCTATATAGGGGCAACACTATTGGAAAGAGCTGTACCTGCTCCTACATTCAAAGTATACTCTTCCCAGTAACTTTCTGTGAAATAAAATCCAAAGTACCCATGTCATCCTTTAAAACTGGACTAGATTCCTTTAAATCTAAGATTACTGACTAAAGTTTTTGGTATTATCTTCAGAGAACTGAGTTTCAATTTAAGCAGGTTGTTTTGCATCAGTGTAGCTTGACTCACAAAAGCAAATTTGCCTTGAACTGGAAGAAGACTTAATTCTTGTAATACAAATAAGAACCTTGTGATGGCTTTGCGGGATCCTTCTGACCACTGTGACATTTCAGGAAGAAGAGGAGACCTAAGTTTGCCTTTCCCAGGTTTTCTTAAAAGCCAGTCATATGCTTGGATTCATTTGCATTGAATTGGGTCACAAGAAAATAAATGATCAACTGGTAGTGTGGGATGTAAAATGTTATTTTGACAAGGCAGTCTCTCTCTCTCTCTCTCTCTCTCTCTATATATATATATATACATGTATAAAATACATATAAAACAGTGTAACACTGCAAATAAGTGAAAATGATCATTTCCATGATACCTTTCACATCTAAAAATGCAGAAACTGAAACATGTGCACGTGTTGCAGATACAAACTCCTAACACAAAGGTAAAGAAACACACAAAATATGATTTCAGAGAGAATATAAGTAATTTCTTCAAATGTTTCTCAACTCATTTATTTACACTATCTTATTATTTATTTACAGTGTATAATAGACTGTTTCTTTTTCTTTTATGTTCATAACAGACATCATTCCTGTAATATATTCCAGTAGTGTATTTTGTATCTATAATGTGAGTCTTCAGTCTAAAACTTGATTATTACACAACATTATTATACTACACCAATTACTATACTGTTATTCTTTTGTTACTTTTCTATATCTTACCCTTTCTACATATAATGACATGAGATGAATATTTCTTTACAAGGAAATGTATTTTAATTTTTCACATTATTTTAGTTAAATTTTGAACTTAGTATTCTTTACTTTTTACTTAAAATTTGAGTTCAATTAATGTTTCTTCTGCTACAAAACATAGATTTTCATGCAATGATATCATACACTGTTTACATTTCAAATTCATGATTGTTCTGTACCAAGTAAAGCAGTTATAGGAATAACTATTTTTATATAAAGTGTATAAAATTAAGCAAAATTTCTGAAAGCATGGACAACAGTTAATCTAGTTTGCCTGAACTTTGTGCAAGAAAATCTTATAGGAGAATTGGTTTTGTCACACCTGTAAGATTAAAATGTGGCACATGTTTTAAATATTTTCATGGATACTTCTTGCTGCAATCATTTTTCATTGAATCATGAACATATGATAGAATACTTTCGGGGAAATGGAACAAGATGGGATTTACCTGAACTGACAAGAACAAAAGGGTTTAATGAAGTCTAGAATATGCACTAAAGGTCACATAAGAAGAACATTGCCTCAATATTGAAAGTCATTTGCAATTAGAAGCAGAAGTAATTAGATTCCTGTGATACCTCCTTCTTTCCTTTCTATCTGACACACATGGACATTACCTATGACCCTGGTTTAAATATTAATAAAATGCAGATTTAAAATATTAAAACTTTACATTCATGTTAATAAGTACTGTCAATCTGTTGAGACTCAACAGATGGCAAATTTGAGTTAAAATCAGATGTTCATAATTCTCTAGATTACCAATGTCTTTTTCTTTTTATTTTTTCCTTTTTGTACTTCAGCATTTCACTGTGGTGTTAAGAAAAAAATAAGTCAGTATTTTTTCTGATGCACCTGGGAAAAGGAATCATATTGATCTGAGATCAATAATGTTAATAATGACTACAGACAGATAAAATTTTCTCATTAGGATAAATTCCAACCTGTGAGGTGAGAAGATGCCATTAACTAGAGAAAACAAGGACTGTGGCATTGGCAAATCTTAATATGAGTATATCTGTATAATTCAAATCAAAGGAATATACAACCAGTGGAGTTTATTTGCAGATTTTTGTGAAAAAAAAAAGAAAAAAAAAAAAAAGTGGTTTTAGGTTGTGGTTGAGTTGGCTTGTTTGTTTGTTTGTTTGTTTTAAATCTTGGCAAAGAAGAAAAAAATATTTATACATATGTAGGCATACACTTCAGTGTGGCACTCCAGATACATGCAAATAGTAATAGGTATTCTGAGTGGTAGTGTGAAGACCTACATTTCTGTAATTTCAGAATCTTTCCTCAATTTTTTTTCAAAAGCTCTTGATCACTAAGAGACTCTTCAAGTGTACATGATCCTACTATTTCCTCTATTTGAACTGGAACACCAATGTTAAAGATATAATATACCAAGTGACAAATGTTCTTATGAGTGGGAAACAACTAACAAGAAGTAACATCCATGAAAGAAATCAGAGCTTGTGAAATTACAGGGAAACTTTAGTGTTTTTCTTTTGAAGTACAAAAACAGATGTTGTGAGACATGGATATTGTAGCGATCCGACGGGATACAAGGTAGCGGTCCTCACTCAAGGAAGGTAAAACAGGAGTGGAACACTTTATTAAAGGAGCACGAGACATATAGGGTTCGGGGCGGAAGCTGAGAGAATAAGGACGGATCGCAACAAATAAGGGAAAAACGGGGTGGAATTATAACAAATATGGGCAAATAGGGGGTGGCTAGCCCCTATATGGTATTAGCCAATGGGAAAATAGGAACAGAGCTACCAATGGGGAAGTGGCATCTAGGGATAAAACAGCCAATGAGAACAGTTAAATAACGTAATAATTATCTATCTAATACATTAAATATCTAACTATTAAAATATTTTATAACATGGGAAACAGTCCAATATTCCAAGTAACAGTCCCCAGATCTGGCAGGTGTTCTTCTCATTTTGCTGACAGCTCGATTCACTCGTGAAAATCCTGGTGTTCGCTGGACTCCCCTCCTACAGTCTCTTGGTGGCTAGTTGCAGTATTTGAAAATTCAACAGCATTTTTGTACCATTTCCTCTTTCAGGGAGCCCTCTCATCCTCACCATCAGTCCTGATATTATCTATCTGTTCCTGGCACCCAGCTGACACACAGCTTATGAACCTGCTTGAATCACTTGTCAACAGTTTCTGTAATGGGAAAATATTCAATTAAGTAGATGCTTGGGCATTCTGGAGCTTTCAAAACTCTATGTCCCTCTTTCCCAGTGTAAGTACAATGGAATACGACAAGGGTTTCCCACTCAATCCTTAGCTTCAAAAAACAGCTTAAAAGTAACAATAGACTCTGACCTGCCTATCTCCAGGTAGCCTACAACAATTCTAACATGGGAGATTGTTCTGGAGCTGCAATTAAGTGCTGGGAACAAGCCCTACTTTGATGGCTTGTCAGAGACTGAAATGGTTAATGGCTTAAACATTGCTAAGAACACCAAAAGACTTTTGTCAAACTGCAAAGAAACAGCTGTTCATCCAGCAAAGCCTACCCCTCCCTGAATATGCCTACTGTTAAAGCAACTTCAGATAAGTGGGTGCTATTGTCCAACTATCCCAGGTACAGAGGAGTACACCTGAAGCTACAAACTGGATTTACAGACAACAGAAGAGGTTGTTATGAGGCAAATCCTGCCAGATTCCATAATCCTTCTTGTCATGCCGATATCCCTCCCTTAAATGATGACTCTGCTGTGAAAATCCCCCTGAGTAACAATGAAGACATTTCACACTTAACCTGGGCTATTCATCTCAGATGATGCACTATGCTGGACCATAATGGACCACAACTGATGCTGACATAACAGGCAGCTGTAATGTCTTAGAAGGTGTCAGAGACACATGACATGTCCCATGGCACCATCCATTGTAAAACTCCCTGCCCCAGGGGAGGTACAAGGCATTCCCATCTGAGCTTGAAGTAGATAATAACTCACGAAATTTTTTAATTTGGTGAGCTTTTCCCATCCCCAAGGATCAAGACCATCACTTTGACATGACTCCGACCAACACCTTCAACCAACAAAGCGTCAGCTACCAAGTTTCATCATTGGATCCAGAAGGTGGTGATTATATGTATCTTTCCACTTTTATCCTTTCTTTGTCTTCCTTTCCTTATACATTTCTTTAATATTGCTGTACCACTATAGATAATAACAGCCAAAATGGCTGCACCTGTTTTCCTTTGAAACAAACTTCTAAAATAAACCCTACATATGTATTTGCAAACACTGATTATTCAGTGTCATTTCACTTTAATCCACCTCACGGGATTTATTAAAAATAACCTGGGTTACCTTCCCCTTCTGGGGTGGGTCATAACATGGTTCTAGCATTGTAGTGACAGAAGTGACCATCTGTCAGTAACTGAAGTGCAGTGAGTCTGGCCTATATAACCAAACTCCTCAAGTTTTCTAGAGCAAAAATGAGATGTGCTGGGTTTTACTTGCTATGAAAAACTATGGTAGGATCATTTATCCTTGTGGTGAAGCTTGTTCAGTCTACTAGTCCAAGACCTGCACTAGAGTTTAAATAATGAGGTGTTTACTGGGAGATGATACATCCACACTGCAAGCACTCCATGTATAAATTCAGTCTTGGTCCCTGCAGGAGAGAAACTACTTTGAGCTATCAGTGGTCTCCTGGGTGGGTGGCACACTGCAATGTGTCAGCTGCAGACGGGTGAATTCACATGGAGCAGAACCACTTCCAGGGCACTAACATGATAATATAGATGCACCTATCATGGACTTAGTATTTGCCTCCTATTGTCTGCGACCAAAGTATTTTTGGAGATGAGAAAAGAGCACGGAAGATAGAGTTCTGCCTTTGTTACTAGAAAACCCAAGGCCACTGCAACTTGGTCACTGATGAATACCCTGCAACCTTCAGCAAACTTCTGAAGAGATGCAAGAGAAAGACTTCTGTATCGTGGCTAAAACTCTCTCTGGTTTAGGGCTAAAGTAAAGGTAGAAGTGGTTTGCACAAAAATAAAAATAGGGTTTCCCTCCTTGAATATTTTAATTATGTGCAGAACATAAGCGAAAGAAGAGCAGATGTTGAACTCCATTATAAATAAGTTATTTAAAGTAAAAAATTAGTCCTCCAAATAAGAAAATTAATGGAAAACTATAAACATGACTAAACAAATCTTGCCTTTATATGTAGCGTCATGAAGTATTAGTTTCAATGAAATGGAAGTTCAGTATCACTAAGGAAATATGGTCTAATCACCAAAATGTTCTTAGCTTTTAAAAACACATATTCATCCCTAAACAGTGTATTTAAACACTTGTATAATGTTCAGCATTGTATATTACTAGGAATTTCTTGCAAGAAATCAATGAAGTAGCCTGGAAATGAAAAGGAAAAGATAATAATTTTCAGTCTGTTTGTAAAATAAAGGAATAGTTTTAGTGGGTTGACCATGGGTGAATGCCAGGGACCCAAAAAAAGCTGCTCTATTACTCCCCTCTGCAACTGGACAGTGGGAGAAAATATAATGAGTATCTCAACATGGGTTGAGATAGGGATGAGGAAAGATCATTCACTAAATATCTCACAGACAAAACAGAATAAAATTTTGGATTTAAATTGAATTGACTACTAATAAAATCAGAGCAGGATAATGAGAAGTAGAATAAATTTTAAAAAGCCCTTCCCCCTAACCCCTCCCTACTTACCAAGCTCTACCTTCTCCCCCGCAGTGGTGCTGGAAGATTGGGAAGGGTGGTTACAATCAGTTCACCACACAGAAACGAGTCTATCCCCTGCTTCATTGTGGGGTCCCTCCCATGGGAGACAATTCTCCATGAACTCCTTCAGTGTCCATTCCACAGGCAACATGTCCCCACAAAGTACTGCAACACAGGTCACTCTTCATAGGGTGCAGTCCTTCAGGCATAGTTTACTCCAGTGTGGGTGTCCCACAGGGTCACAAATCCTACCAGGAAACCTACTCCACTGTGGACTTGGTCTGCAGGTCCCTGCCACAAACTTGCTCCAGCGCAGGTTCACAGCTCTCTCTTGAGATCTGGAATGCAGAAAAAGATGACCCTGAAAGCTTGAAGAGAGAATGTTATTTAAAATGTTGAATTGTAAGTCAGATATTTGAAAAGTGAGTTGTAATTCTGGCGTATTTTGAAAGTAGATCAATTCTTCTGAACTTTTTGGATGCATCCTTCAGAAGAAAAAAAGCCAACCTTGTAATGTTTCTACGTTAGGTAGACACAAAAACCATTTTTACTTTCATGTAGATTAAAGTGTATCAGCAGCAGACTCTCTCCTGAGACCACTCTTGTGAAATGAGGGAGAAAGGCAAGCTTTTCTGTCAGTTTTTTGGAAACTAAAACTGATACCATAATACACTCAGAAATCATTTTAATAATGTATTAATCTTGAACCACTTGTCCCTCCTGGAGCTCTTTTTTTTTTTTTTTTCTTAAACTAATAATTACTGAAATTACAATGTTAGCATGCTTAGAACTGGCAAGGAATCAATTTTGATTCATGAAAAAATCTCTTGCTTCTGAAAGCTGCAAATTTTATCAATTAATGGGGGGAAAGATGGAAAAAACCCCAACAGTAGTACTTTTATCTATGTAATGTTAGAAGTAAATAAAGGCTTGGATAGTCAACAGTCCTACAGTCAGAAATCTTTCTCTAGATAAAACATATACTGACTTACGTTTCTGCTGTTCATGATTTAGAAGAGAAATGAGACTTTGGATTTCCTGTTTCAGTACCTTCACCATTTTGTATCATCAGTGATTGGGGTTTTTTTCTGTTTTGAAAAGAAATAATTTCATCTTAATATGGGTGTTCTCCCAATTATGTTTTGCTGCAAGATGGGTATTTTAAATTTAAAGATTTAATTGGAAATGTGTCACATGGTGTGAACACTATCTAGAGCAGCTATAACTGCTCTAAATTCACAAAATTCCATTTTGTGAAAAAAACAGAGGATACATGGCTTATATATGCTTTGCATGTAACTTAGTAAGATGATAAACAAGTGACAGATACAGCTGCATTCACTAACAATTCTGTTATTCCAGCTTTAGATTCAAACACTATTGGAAGAGTGCAGCCTGTATGTTCATTTCTCCACTATTGTGGACTGTTATTTCAGTACATAGCAGAAATTCTGTCTCTACAGATTTATAGTTTTGTGCTAGCTTTGATGTTTTGCTGCTCTGTTCCTTTTTCCTCTCTTGTTTCCTATGATAATTTACAAAAGAATGGTGGAGACCATTTTGAAATTTTAGTTTTGATGCATGAGCTTTTAAGCTTCAGACATAATTAGAAAAATGAGGGAAATACAGCACTAACACTTGTCTCAAATTTTGTTAATTTGACAAGTGAAGTTCAACTTTAATAATTTGTGGAGCTTCATCCTGTGCGGAACTCTATATAAGTTTTCATATGATGACACTGTCCTTTACTGTTTGCAAGGAAGTGAAAAAGCAAAAATCTGTTTGGCACAAAGTTAATTTATGTTCATTTGGTCCAACAATTGTAGCAGAAGGACTGGGCAGCACCACAAAAGCATTGTGCACTTTTTTATCTACTCAGAAAACAAATAATACACATGACATCTCTTCAACAACTGAGCTTGAAGGGTGACTGCTGAGTATCAAACACGTTAAAAACTACTGACAATTCTCAAAAAAGAAATTTTAAAAGATTAAATACAATTTTCTAGTGACACATTCAAGTAAATATCTGTCTACTTATTCTAGAAAAGATGAAATGAGGTGAGAGGTCTCATTTCCTAAACTGAACAGCCCAGGTCTCCTGCTTGTGCCTCTCCTTAGTCCTGCTGGGGTCAAGATAGTCCATTCAGTCAATGTATGGACAAAAAGCTTTAAGAAAGCTCTTATACTGCTGGCGCCAAACACACCCTATCCAGACATGAACCCTTGCCTTCTAGTGACTCCCAAAATTTTCAGTAAGAAACTGCTTTCTTAATTATCCTTTAGCCTAAGAATCATTCTATTGTTTCAGTTATTTATTCATATAGAACTTTTATACCTGAAAAGAAAACCTTGCTGAAAGATTTCCAACTTTACAGTTTCAATTTCTTCTCTCCTACTCAGAAGCTTTAGTGGTTTTCTTTAGACGGGAAAAAAAGAAAGTCAGCAATGCATAAATATCTTTTTTCTTAAACCCATATTTTCTATTCCTAATCAACCTAAGTCCTTAAGACTATTTTCTCACTTGATCTCCTAAAATAGCTTCTAAACCTTTAACCAAAACTGATGTTCAGCGTAACACACAGAAATAGCTTAGCGCTCACATAAGTCTTATCTTCAGTTAATTCTATATGCTGGTCTTTTTTGAATCCTTATGACTTATTCATATCGTAAATACCTGCAAGAATTCTTTTTAAATTGTTTCCAGTATTACTTTTCATGTGTATTTGTGTTCAAAAATTAGTTTTAAGGGATATAACATCTTATTATGGATTCACTCCATGATCAATTAGCAAATTCATAGCCCATAAAAAGTAAGACAGGGACTTTGACACCACACTATTTATACCCTGGGTAACTACCCTCACCTTTTCATTATGTTATGGTAGGTTCTCTGTCTCCCTCTTCATTCTATTTTTAAAATTATTTTTTCATCTTCATGGCATAACATCAGCATTTTACAGATCCAGAGAAATATTTTACTGGGAAAAAAAAAGCAACAAAAGAACAAACAAACAAACAAACAAAACAAAACAACAACAACAAAAAAAAAAAAACTAACCATTCCCTGCCAGCTCAAGTTCAAACACTTTAAAAGCTGTTAATATGTTCTTCTTTGTTGCAATCATTCATCCAACATAGCTTTGAAACAGTCATTTGGATCCTGAACAAAAACAAGCTCCAAAAAGTTAAATAGGTTCAAATAAATATTCACGCTTTGCATGCTTATCTAAATCAAACCTCCAAAGCCTTTCAAGTTTGCTCAACATAGATTTCATTCCAGCTTGTAAACTGTTTCCTAAATAGGTCTTTAAATTGCTTCAGATAATTTTGGTAATTCAAGACATTTTGCACAGTGGAATATAATAAAAATAACAGGAAATCTGAGGCTCACACACATATAGAAGCCTATTAATGTGCTCAGTAATTCTTTTTCCAGTCAGACATACTCACAGTAACTCAGATCTGTCAAAATCTATAATTTTTGGCATAACTTATCAACATGTATTTTCATTTGATTTCTCATCTTATATACATTTATGTACTATTCCCCTCATCAAGGAACTGAGTTCAGAGTAATAGCTGTCTTTACAGAACATGCCATTTTGTGATTCTTTTTTACTAAGCTAAGAAGTCATTTTTTCATCTGTGTTCACTGCCAGTTACCTTTATTTCAACTGTGTATATTTTAGAAATTTGACAAGCTGGCATTGGAACCCTCACACTGCTTTTCCTCAGTTATCATTAGTGTATATACTTCCACTTTTTTTTCTTCAAGTTTAGTTATTCTTTAATCTGTCCTTGTAAAATTAATAACGAGCATTAAGGCTGCTGGACCATAGATGTCTATGGCTTCAATAAATATTCTTATGAAAATGTAAACAGGTTTAAATATTGCTGGAAAAATAAATCAAACTTTAACCTCTGCACTATGGAGAAGTAGATTTCTTCAGCATGTGGGTTTTATGAGAAAGTCTCTGTACCCATAATCCAGAGGCTGACTAGTCATAACTGTCAGTGGTACTTAATCAGAGGCACAAAGTTTGCTTGGAGATGAGTATTTGCCAACGTACCCCAGGGCTCTGCACTGGGTCCAGTCCTGTTCCACATCTCCATTAATGATCTGGGTGATGGGTCAGAGCACACTATCAGCAAATGTGATGATGACACAAAACTGGGATGAGTGGCTTACACTCTGGAGGGTTGTGCTGTCATCCAGATGGATTTTGACATGCTGGGGAAATGGACTGACAGAAACCTTATGAAGTTCAACAAAGGGAAGTACAAATTCCCATGCCTGGGTATGAATACCATGCACAGTACACACTGGGCACCAAAAAGCCGGAAAGTAGCTTGGCAGAAGAGGACCTGAGGACTCTGGTAGACACAAACTTCTATATGAGCTCACAATGTCTCTGCAATAAAGAAGGTGAATGGTATCCTGGGCTGCATAAGGAGGTGCTAGCAGGTAGAGGGAGGTGATACTTCCCCTCTCAGTACTGGAAACTAGGAATTCTCTGTCCAGTTCTGAACTCCTCTGTTCAAGAGAAAGACATCTCCAAACTGGAGACAATTAAATAAATGGCCACAGAGACAAGGCAGAGCCAGAAGCACATATCATACGGAGAGAGGATAAGAGAGCCAAGACTGTTCAGCCTATAGAAGGCTCAGGGGAGATCTCATCATGCATAAAAGTACCTAGTAGGAGGGTGTAAAGAAGATGGAACCAGGCTCTTTTCAGGGATGCTGCCCAGTGACAGGGCCAAGAGGCAACAGTTACACACTGAAATTTGGAGGTTTGGTATGAACAAATGGAGACATGTTTTTACTGTGAGAACGTGTTTATATTGACACAAATTTTCCAGGGAGATTGTGAAGTCTTCATCCTTGGGGTATTCAAAAGTTGTCTGTACATGGAGATACATATTCAAAAGTGCCTTTTTGAGATCTACTCTGTTAGATCACACTGTTTTCATTTCTTATCCCTTTCAGTTTTAACATCTTTTAAGAAATCAGTACTTTGCTTGAAAGAAACCGAAAGTCTTTGCAGTAAGTCTCCTTTCTAATGTGAGTAACACAGGAATTTACTTACACTTTGTGGTAAACTTGACAATTAACAAAGACAACAAGTCACATATCAATATATGACTTCTGTTATTAATCTGGAAGTGTAGGTTAAAGAACTGGCTCTGATATATAATAATTTATGATTCTGAAACTTGAACTTGGAGGTTTATTTTTCATGGCACATGTCATGAAAAAAATTATCTCACAAGATTTGGACCTATTCAGTTGTATTTATAATTAGGTTTCAAATAATGTTTTAATATTTTCAAGCATCAGCCCAGTTACCCTAATGGCTACTGATGTTCTTTCAAACTCTCATTTCATATTTCTGCCAGTGAACATCTTGCTCTCTTAAGAATATTTCACTCTCTTTTTTATTTTAACTTTTAAAGCTGTGGGAAATTATTAAAGGCAATTTCTGCTTTCTGTAGTTGGACTATGAGATGGAGAGGTATGGTGAAAAAACATTGCTCCACTGTGCTTACACAATAAAACTTTAAAGTCACAACTGTAATGGTGACATCTACTTTTATTTAATTAAAAGATGGCCCATTGGGAATTGATTTTTTAAACTATTTTGCTGAAGCTCCAGCTGGTTTAACATCTTTATCCTTTATTTAGTGTTTAAAGCCAAAAGTTCTGCTATCTCAAAATGTGTTTTAATTTTGCAACAAAAGATGTAGATAAAAGGACACCAGAAACTACAGGCATTTCTGGGTACAGAAGGACAACTCAGATCCAGTGATTCAAGCCATTAATCTGACTAAAGAGAGCTCTACTCTAACATCAGTTTCTACAGTAAGAGTCACCTTCCTTGTCACCTCCTCAAGCTTCACCCTTATCCAGTTGCTCAATGGGGTAACTGTGAAGTGAAATTATAACATTAGGACACCAGGGTAAGCTCTTATTCTGGGTGTTTCTACTACTGCTCCAAGGGAAAATAACACAAGAATATTTTCCAAAGAGGCAGTTAATTTCACTGACTTTAAGGTTATTTAAATACTTTTTATTTCTTTGTTCAGGTGATTTATATTAAAGGAAATTATTTACACATAGAAAGATAAATACTCAGTTCTTATCAGAAAATTAAGTGATAGTACAATAACTGAAGACATTGGTACAAAAGCAAAAATATATTGGCTATTTTGGTGCGTGAATTAGAGTAGCAGTCCTGTTTCTATTTGCAGAAACAAGAAAAAGCAATCAATAGGGGGAAAAAAAAAAAGATAAAATACATACTTAGGATAGTAAGGGCAGCCTAACAGGCTCTTTGCATAACCTGCTACAAATATATATTGTACACAGGCAAAAATACAGTCATAGAGACATTCTGTTCACCACCTCTTATCACTACTGTTGTCACAGAATAACTGCTTGCCTGTTCACCTCTGCTGTAGGAATTCATGTGTATCTGAGAATGTAACGTTGTTGTCAAAGTGACAACAATCTTGTATTTGGTGCTTCGACATCTGAACAAAGAGCTAGTGGAAAATGTGTGAAATACGTTTTAAAAAGCTCTTTGGATGTTAAAGTAAAATTCCCTCTGGACTTTAAAAATAGCAGGTGGTCAGAAAAGAAAAAGGTTTGGTGTAAGATTCTTGAATAAATATCAGTAACATCAGACATGACCTATTAACTTGAATTTGATATTACAGTCTACATACCAGCTAAATCATTTCCATTTTGAATGAAAATTAAAGGAGATGCTTGCTGCAAAATCACAGTGTGCACTGCAAAACGCTTTCTTATCAGAGATACTGATCCAAATCCTAACCAGGCATAAATTAAGTGAAAATATGCCAATCATACCAGTATTACCTGCCCACCATCTTTGGTTTATCATCCCCACAGAGTCTTTAGGCAGAAGATTTTTAATATTCCGAGGACAGCTATAAATTTCTTAAACAAATGTCAGCTGCAAAAATGCTTAACTTGAAAGTAAGTCATCCAAGTGATGAAAAATCTGTAAAGGACAGAATACAGAACTGCAGTGTTCTTACTGACACAAGTACATGAACATAGCTTGTTATGAAGAAATCTCAATCCAGTTGCTGTAGGTCTTCTGCCAACTGGTAACTGTAATGGCAGGAAAAGTCACTATAACCTTGGATAAAATGATGATTGCTCTTTTGGGCTGATACAATACCAGCTAACATCACTTTTGGCAAGCAGCACTTTGTCAGCTACTAAACCTGGGTAGGACACAGGTAGGAAGGAAATGAATGTGAAATAATTTTGTTGCTGCATCTTTAGATGTTTCTCGGTAAGATATGAAAAAAGTAGGCAGGTACAAGTTCCATATTGCTCATTCAATTCATTAATCACTTTCTGCCATATAATAACAGGAAGTCTTTTTTTAAAATAATGACTTCTATTTTCCTTCTGCAATGTACCTGTGCTGAAGTAGTTAGGAAAGTCTTCTCTAGTTATGGGCCAAATGTTTTGTTCATGTGACTTCACTGATATAGTACAAAATCGTTCCTTCCCATAGCAGGAGGAATTTTATCCAAGTAATTAAATACAGCACTTATAAAGGGATAAAAAAGGTACATTTCCCCCACTTTTGCAGTGGTCTGTATTACCTCAATCTAATATTAACTTAATGGTAAGAATTACAGTGACTTTTATACATCTGTTTCTGTGGTAAAAATGAACCATAATGCACAAGACTTGCTACTAAAGGATTTCCATCCTGCCAGAAGATTAAATTATTCTGTTTTGATTCTATGTCACTAAAAGGACAGGAAAGGGAAGGAAATTAATTGTAAATGATGAGATAAAATGCACTGAAAGTAAAGATACAATATGTTTCAATGGTTTGCAAGTTTTTTTCTGCTAGTTTTCTGTTTGTATGGCATGAAAAGACAGATGACATTTACGTACTTCACTGCAGACACTACCAAATGTGTTACTGCTACCTTCACTTTATCCACATGGAAGGGCATTGTTTTGTGCCATGTTCCCTATGGAGAAAAAAGCCATCAAAATTATTTCTTTATTTCTCTTAGTCATTTTACTATAAAGAACACTTCAGCTTGTAAATTTTCTGAAAATATAACCCCTGCTCACTGGCTTTTTTTTAAAAAAAAAAACCTCTCAGCCTGCAAAGGGCACTATCATAAATATGCTGATAATAGAAAGAAGAGCAAGAAATAAAGGCAGATGCTGAAGGCTGTTATTAGAAGACCCAGTATTGCTGCTTCTTCTTTGGGTTTTATGACATGAATGAAAAATAATGAAAAATAATACATTTGCTACAGGGCAAAAAATCCTTAACCCTTCAGAATACATTTTTATAGCATGTGTAGTATTCTGATAAATTTGAAATTTAGTGGTCTGTCTTACTCCTCCCATGAAAACTCTTCAGCTATTAGCATAAGCATACTAGTAGATACAGAGGAATCTAGAAGCACTTTGTAAATTAAGAATTCAAGTTTACCCTGTTTCTCTACTACACCTGGATTTAGAATTGGGATTGAAACCACATGGATCATTTAAGCCAGAAGCACAGTGTCTATCCTGGCCTTTGTACTCATAGTAGAACTATCTGAACAAAGTCAGACAAGTGAAGTTCTCAATAATCTGATTTTTTTTTAGACCTTAGTCTGCATATGGTTTCTATATGATAAAGATTTTCCTTACACTTTTCCACCTCTACACACATTTTATATTCCTGATTGCTCCCAGGCATTCATCCATCCTTTGACTCACACTACTGTAGAAATACAAGACAGATACCTTGCTGTTACTTACAGAGAACATTTTATTTGGAATATTGATCTCTAGGGCTGTCAAACTAGAACATTTCATAAGGAACACATTTAACCAGGGACCTTGTTTTTAATCAGTTCTAACTTCTGAAGATTTTTTTTTTTTTTTTTTTTTTAGTCTTTGATTGTTAACTCACCAAGACTTAAAGAATTGTACTCATTATACAGGACTTCAATTGACTCTGGTGGTTTGATAGTCTAATTCTAAATCTCTTCTTATCCCAGAGTAGTCTGTCTTATTAAAGCATATTCCAAAATTATCAGGAAAAAAAAATATATTTTTAGTGCTGCAGCTGTTTCTGTGTCCTAGAATTACACATAATCTGCTAAATGTAGCAAAGAAAGTTTTGAGTGTTGTTATCAATTGATCCAAGTACAATTAAGTAATTGCTCTTCAGGTAGACATCCAATTACCCTCAGAATGTTCCTGCACCTCAGCTGTTGCAGCAGTTCTGCATACAAGCAGATGGACAAAATACAGAGGAAAAAAAGTGGAAAGCAAGAGCAAATATTTATTTCATATTCTGCTTAGAAGATCATTGGACAGATGGTGCATGGTACAAAAAATACTTCAAAATTGTTTCGTAGTTGAGAAGCAACCAAACGCCAGAGACAGATTGGGATCCTTAAGCATCTGATCTTTCAAGCTTCTTATAAAGTGAAGCAGAGGTTTAGAGTAAATAAAGCTACTTTTTCCACTTGGCTCTGAACTACTAAATTCTTTGGTAGATAGTACTGACTAGGAAATGGAAAGCCTGTGTATATTACATTATCAATCCAGGAAATACATGAATCATTAGAAACTACAAAGAATACATGTAAAATTAAAAAAACTGACTTCACAATAAAATCAGAGAGGAGAGCTATTTTTTTTTTTAATAATAAAGTATGTATTTTGAGTCAACCTAAGTATTTGCGTAAGTGTTAGCATTTTCAGAAACAAGCACGATATGAATTTTGGACTCTTTCTCTAAACCAGATATTGGTTATTATAACAGGTGTTATTATTCCATGGGACATGTAGTCATTAAGTTTTCTGAAAAAATGCAGTGGAAACTTGGCTTAAAGTGAAACACCCTTAAAAGCAGCTTGGGAATGAATCTGTAATCCCTTACTGATTTTTCTAACAAAATCAAACCAAAAGGATTTCAGAAAAAGAGAAATTACCAGAGTCCCACATAGAAACTGAGAATTGTCCATAAAGTAATATAGAGCTTTCTGTCCTGTAAGAATTATTAAGATAGAAATCATGAAATACACTAAATACTGAATTAGTGCAAGGGATTCCCATAAGAATTACCTTAATGAAGCTGCTGCCTAATTAAATATCCACTCATGCATCTTATCTTTTTTCCCATGTGCCTAGAACAAAATTTAGTCTTATACAAGAGACTTTGTTTCAGTCCTTACTCATAGAATCAAAGGATTTCAAACTATAGAATGGTTTGGGTGGGAAATGACCTTGGAGATCATCTACTCCCAATCCCTCCAGCATGGTCAGGGACACCTTTCACGAGACCAGGTTGCTCAAAGGCCCATCCAGCCTGGCCTTGAACACATCCAGGGGTGGGTCATCTACATCTTCTCTGGACAACCTGTTCCAGTGTTTTACCACCCTCACAGTAAAAGAATTTCACCATAATAGAAGGGGGAAATCACCTCCCTCAACCTGCTGGCCATGCTTCTTTTGATGCAGTCCAGAATATGGTGGCTTTCTGGGCTGCAAGCGCACATTGCTGGGTCATTCATTCTATTTTCTCTATTAACTGTTTTTTCAACTGCAATTTGTTTGCACTGAGTGCACACACACAAAGTTGTTACCTACTATTTCAGTTAGTCATTAAAATGAAATAAAAATCAACTAGTAAATTTTAAAGTGTGTTACTAATCTGAGAATTGCCCTGATAAAGTATGTTGTTTGGACTGTTTTTCAGCAAGAAGAAATTCCAAAGCTCAGCAACTTGATATTCCCAAGATATTTCTTAGAATTGTCATTGCATGAAATCTTTACACTATACCTTGTAAATTGAGTTATGGTCGCCATTGTAGATAAAATATCAGATTAATTGGATCTTCAATAGAATACATCTGTGGTATTCTCATGGATAAGCAAAATTGTCTCCTACTTATATTTTAAAATGGGATTAAATTTATTCCAAGAATATTTCATTCATACAGGACAAAGGTTATGGTAGTGCACTAACATGTCAAAAAGCTATGCTATCAAAAGCTCTTAGAAAAACCTGACTTTATGAACTACTTAGTAAAAAACAATTCAACCCCCATGTCAAGTCTGATTTTCAGGTCTATTCTTTCTAAGGATATTCTAAGGATATTCCCCCCCACACAAACCACTTAATCATTTTAATCATCCTTTTAATCATAACCTTCACTATCTTCTTTGATGTATTGACTATCTTTTCTAACTTTCCAGAAGTCCTCACTTAGAATCCAGAACATGATATAAGCAGCAAAGAGGAGAAGGCAGAGAAAACAGACACCATTACGAAAAAGCTAACAAACCAAAATATAGTAATGACTACCAATTCAGACCTCAAATGATTAAATCTTAAAGAGATGAATAAGAGGGGTAATAGTTGAAGAAAAATATTTTGTAGGCTACTGTTATCCACTAACAAAATATGCAGTCTGTGACTCTGCAATTAGGCCAAGATAAAATGCATGCAGTGCATCTACTCAATGATCATAGCCATAAAATCATCTTACATTGTAGTAACAATCAATTACTTTTGTAACATTCTATGCATCTTGCTCACCCTGTTTTTGCTACGAAAATCCTCATCAAAGATGAATCCTAAGTCCAACTTCTGGCCCTGCACAAGACCGACACCAAGAGTCACACCACGTGCCTGAGAGCATTGTCCAAACACTGTCCCTGGGGACCCTGTTCCAGTGCCCAACCACCTTCTAAGTGAAAACTCTTTCCCTGATAGCTTAGCTAAATCTTCTCTGACACAACTTCAGGCCATTACCTTGAGTCCTGTCACTGGTCATGACAGTGATCCGTGTCTGCCCCTCCTCTTCCCCTCACAAGGAAGTTGTAACTGCAATGGGGTCTCCCCTCAGTCTCCTCTTCTCCAGAAGACCAAGAGTCCTCAGCTGCTCCTCATATGGCTTCCCCTCATGGCCTTCTGTCATCTTCACTGCCCTCCTAATAGCTTAATGTCTTTATTATGTTGTGGTGCCCAAAACTTTACCCAGTAGTCAAGGTAAGTTTGCACTAGTGCAGATTAGAGAAAAACAATCACCAGACAAAAGGCTGTATCTTATATATATATATCTTTTATATATATAAGCAAAAATGCTTTTAATTGAAGTATGGTCTAATGTCTCCACCTACAGACCTGCCTCCCTGAACAAAAGTTAGTCTACATAGTTATTTTTTCCCCTTCTTTGGAATAAAACTCAGTTAACATAATCATATCTGTCACAAACTGAGAATTAAAACTGGATCATTCCCACTTAGCCGTGTTTGACAGCATCTTATAAATTATGGGTTTCATTATGAATAGAAGAAACAATACAGGTTCTGTTATATTGCACTTTCCCATGGAAAAGATTGGAAACATCACAAGAATTGCTGTCACCTGGCAGACCTTTTAGCAAATGAGTATGTACTGTTCGTATTTCACTTATGAAAAACTGAGGTATTTTGAGGGTGAGTGAAATTTAAAAAGCAGTAGGAAGAAAACTGTGGTTTAGATCTTGACTCAAGTGTTATTTTCCTTATGTTCACACTTTAATTACAAATATAAACTGAATACATGAGATGAGGTTATTATTCAAATTCTTTGAGAAATAAAGGAAAAGACAATTTCATTCACTTCTTAGTATTTCTTAAACTGTTATTTCACATGTTCTCGTGGTTTTGATCTTGAGCTGAATCAAATACAATCACAGTCAATGAAAGAGGTGACCTCTGCACCACAACAAAGTCAGGCTCAGAGTCATCAGTTATTAAGTAAAGATTTATTGTCTTTTTAATAAACACCCTTCACTTTCTGTATCATGAGAAAGCCTTCTATAAACATCTCAAGTGAATACCATCACAACATGCTTTATAAGAAACAGGAATATAAACATACAGAAGTCATAACAAAATAAGTTGCAATTACAGTTTAATTTTATACTTACACCTAGAATACTCTCTATCCACAAAAGGAGGAACTAAAATTAAACTATGCTTAAATTTTTACCTTTCTGTAAACTTATTCTTCTGTTATCAGTATTTTTTTTTTTTTCAGACAGGCCTAGATAATGTCCCTTGCAAAGGCAGGAGGATCAGAACTAGATGACCTGTAAGGTTCTTTCCAACCCAAACCATTCTGTGATTCTGTCATTCATTCTGAGGCACATCAACTGATGACATTAAAATATATGTTCTTCTAATGGTAGAACATTATAGACTACTAAGCCATAAAATAATAAAACTTGATTCTAGTTTTATGTACTGTCTAATCAATTTCTTGTCAAACTTATGTTAATGATATTCACCAGACACTTAAATAAAAATTATAAAATTACAGGGTTTTATTTCTATCTAAAAAGCTAGCTTTTTATGTGTAATAAAGCACTTAGGAAGGTTTTAAGAAGAGAGGTAACTTTGTACCTGGATTTTATCAGCTAACTGCAAAGGGGAAAAAGAAATGCAAAATAACTGTCAATGAAGAAACAGTGCAGCAGAGGTATCCACCTTTAGATATATTGCTGCATAGTGCTTTAAAGTCAGTTCTGGGATTTCATATAGGAAAGAATAGTATGTTCTCTTGTTTTGCTTTATTATGTTGGAAAACGAGACAAGAAACAGCAAAATTGTCACTATAAACAATGACTTTCTGGGAAGTGCATATAGAAGTATGCTTGTGTACATACATGCATACACACACAGACACACAAAATAAAACTATTTCACCTTTGAGAAGAGAAATTTTTATCTGTAACATATTTAGAATTTTTCTAAAGCTACAGTTTTTTAAAAGAATATTCCCTCTGGAGAATAAATGTGATACAGTGCAACACCCCAATTTGCCAGTAGAAATGGTGGCAGTATTGATAATGGAAACTGAGCCCATAAAGTAGGGAATTATTAATGGCATTTCAATTGACATGGCAACAACACAATCATGAGTGTGAAAGTGTTCATCAGCTTTCTGGCAAGATATGTCATTGGCTAAGTGCTTTAATTCCTTCTTTATTATCTGATAATTTTTATCAGTTTTAGCCTGATAAGTTTATTGTTCATTCTCTTGTCTAATGAGAAATTTTATTAAAATGCTATCCTGATCTTCACAGTAATACAAGCTTTGACTAAGCAACATACTGAAACTTTACCTGTTATAAAGATTACATTCATGAAAGCTGCCAGGTGACAACTACACAGCTGGTGTTCCAGAAATGAGGCATGTCACAAACTAATACTGAAAATGTAAAAAACATTCCTTTGTCGTCTCTGTCTCACCAGAGGTTCAAGTTAAGAGCCTTCATAGTTCAATATAATTAGTATTCAATCACTCATCCAATAAAGGAATCAGTTGTGTTAGTTTTCCCTCTTTATACTTGCCTTCCTACTCCTCAGGAGTAGGGGTGACTGCTTTCTTGTGTTTTCCCATAAACTCAATAATCTTCAAATGTTAATGGCTTAAACTCTTGCTAAATTTAATGAAATCCACAATTCACATAAAAAAAAAAACACAACATAAAACATGTAGCTTCACATAATATGACCCATGGATGAAAAGCCCTGGAAATAAATTGTACACAGTAAAACTCATTCAGTTTTAAGTTATCTGCTAAATATCCCATTTTTTTTCCACACAGTTGAATAAAATGACACCCTTAAAATCAGCTTTCTTTTTTTTCAGTCACTCACAGGCAGTTTTCAATTTCACATATAAACTGGATAACAGCTTCAAAATAAGAAAGAAAACAACAGGCAAAATGAGATCTCCTTAAAGTCAATCATGATAAAATACAACTGTTGGATACTTTCAGTTCCTAAATAAATGAGTAAATAAAATTTCTTTTGGTTCAAACATAAAACCAACATTAAGCCAGTAATTTAGGACAGAAATTAGACAATATGACATCTGGAATTTTCATTGTCTTACTACTTTTTTTGCCAATACTTGAGGCATCCTTGGGAATGATTGCTTTTCTTGAAAAACATTCCTTGGTTTCTTCCTATGGTTGCTTGGAAGCTATGAAGAACATAAGGCTCAAAAACATAAAAAAAATTCTTACTGAGACAAAGTCAGGTTTATTCCATAATGTCACAGAGTTACTTAGGGTTAACAGAAATCAGGTGAGTTATTTTATGAACATCTAAAAACTTTCATTGCATCATTTTTTATTCAAAATCTAAAGCCGGTAGGAAGGTATCAACATTAAGAGAATATAGTTTCCCATAGGGATTTTATTTTTCAACGTCATGGAACACCTCCCACACAGTGGTCACTGTCACCATAAGCATCTCTGAGTGACACAACAAGTTTGCTATGGTAATGAAGAGTGAAATTCCCTTGTATTATGTGAAGATGTGTTGTAAAGCACAAGTGATGAACTAAACTTTTATGAAAGCTTGCTAGAAGAAAAGCTAGTATGAATCATAAAGGTTTTAGAATATACTGAGTCCTCAAATCATAGTCCTCAAAGCATGCTTTTAAAGGAATATATTAAAAGGAACAAAAGAAATAAGAAAGAAAAAAAAAAAACTCAAACTGCGGTGTTCTATAAACAAGCTGAAGCTTGCTAACTCGCAGGTAGAGATGAAGGGTTGTACTTTTGCTTCAGCCGTGTTTATAATCCCAGAATCTAAGAAGTGTAGGCATCAAGAAATGTGGGTCATAGACAATTTGTAGAGGAGTTTAGGGAATATGTAATGAAGCTAAACCACATAAACATTGTTTTGGTCAGATTAATGGCTTTGCTGGAGTAAGTGGGCTTACACCTTAGAGATAGCCAATTCTTCATAGCCCTGATGAATATGAACCTCAGTAGCATAAACCGACACAACTCATACAAAGGGAAAAGTAAAAAAAAAATCATAGTCATGATAAAAGTTATCATCTGATACTAAAATTTTCAAGCCAATTATTTAAGTTATTCTCTTTTCTCCTTAAAGATATTCTGTAATATTTTTGCTCACGCCACTCAGTTGGCTTTTTTCCCCAAATGAAAAATCCTTGATTCCTTAGTGATATGATGACACCAAGTAGTACTGGGAACAATGGGGAAGAGCAAAGTAATTGATGCCAAGAGCCTGACATCCTCACTAAGTATGTTTAGTGGTGTTTTACTTCAGATAAGTCTAGCTTTGTCTCCATGGACTGAGAACAAAAATTAGTGGAAATCTTCCAGTTAACTTATTCTGAAGGGAATCCAGCTTGCGATTTCTCAAACCACTCATCAACTGTAGAAATGAATGGCAAATGGAAACAATTTGAAGATTTGTGTCCACAACACATTTCCAATCTAAGCTACAGTGCCAATGCAATGGGCACCCTCAGATGTCCTTTCTATGGAAAGTATGCCATGTTTTTGATCATTCTTGATGTTTCTTTCCAAAGTTTTCCAACAGTACTACATCCTTTTTAAGATCAGGCACACCGCAAAATGCTCAGACACTGGCAAAACACTGCAAAACAGCAGTACACTGACATTTCTGAGTCAGTTCTCTTGCTTTTCTAATAATTTGTGCCACTCAGTTTTCTTTGCTGACTACTACTGAGTGTTGTCTTTGAAACTGTATTCAGTCTTTGAGTAACTCCCACTAGCTCAGTGGGCTACTGTAATGAATCCTAAATTATTGTAAATTTATGTTCTTAACTTCAGAGAAAAATAATTTTTAGGTATTTATATGTAGGAAAGTTGGTAGACTCATTTTATCTCCATTGTTAACTGATCTTGAAAGCAAAGCAAAAATAAATAAAACCAAACTTTACCCTTCATAAGTTCATTTACAAATTCATTTGTGGAATTTGTAAATGAAAACTTTAGCTAAAAGACCACAACTCTATTTTAATTAAAAAAAAAAAAAATTCTTTACAAAACCTGAAAAAATCTCTAATTTTTTTTTTTTTTTTTGTAAAATGCATGAGTCTTTCAAATGCAGAAACACATCAATCTTCTTCAACAATACCAACAATTTCTCTGTTAGCAACAGAAATTATTATCTGCATGGTCTTAGCATGTTACCTTTGAGATCAGATTTCTATTCTTATTTTAACACCTATGCCATACATGAGTTTTGGGACCTAAAATCAGTTATCATCAACATCAGCTTCAAGTGAGCAGATTTCTAGGGTCCCAAGACCTCACAGAACTGCAGAGTTCACATGGTACAGTGAAATTTGCTGTAGGACTTGAAGTCTCTGGAAATATTTCCCCATTTGAGGGGAAATATTAAGAACATTTAAGCAAAATGTGAGCAGAAGTCCAGCTGCTTTGGATTATGAGGATTTATGAGAGAAAGTGATGATTATGTAATTTTTTCCCCACTCATTGCAATAACTATATCCTTAATATTTTGTAATACTATCAAAATACTTTTTGATATACTGTCAGTCTCAGTAGCTGCAACCACACATGAAAAGTCTTTATTACTTATTTGAGCATTGTAGTTCTAAAGAAAAAGAAAAAGATTAAATGAAACTCAATCTCTTCTAAGAGAAAAGAAAAGCTAATGAAAAAGGAAAACAGGCCACAAACTTCAAGTTTTTGCAAAGAAATAAAGTTCATGGCAAAGGCATGGAATATTTTCCAGAAGCTATGCATCAGCTCTCTCATCTTTCATTGCAATGTATGTAACTCGTAGAAGAATTTTCTCAGCAAATACTGGAGGCTCTTACAATGAGGTGTCTGGTATTCTGACTCCACAAGTCATCTGGTAAAAGATGTCTACTGATCCACTTTATTTTATGGATAGTATGGTACATAAACAGATCTGATTGAAGAACATGGAGAGCTTTACATTTGTTCAATTCCTATCAATTAATTAATTGCCTTTCATATTATTAGAAAATCTTGGAGCCAGAAGTTTTAATGTTATTTAAAACTAATGTGTGAGAACTCTGAGTAGGAAAAAAAAGAACAAACCAAAACAAAAGTTTGTTTTGTTTTGGTTTGTTGTTTTTTTTTTGTCAAATCTAAAAAGTTTTAAATCTAAATAAATTAATACCTATGAAGTACTTTCATTATTAAAAAATATTCTCAAAGATTCACAAGGTATCTTTTCCTTAGCTTATTTTTAACAGTATCCACTCTTTCTGAATGGTAATACAATCGTCAGTCTGTAATACTCAGGACTTGACATAGCATGGATAGGTGAATAAAAATCTGTAACATATGCAGTATAGACATTCTGTTTGTCCAGATAAAGAGAGTAGGAGCCTCTTCTGAGTGCAGTGAGTTTTGATACAGTTTGTGAAGATAATCAGTTTATAATAGAAAGATAGAAATTATGCGTCTATGGATATTACTGGTAGCATCATCTAAACTTTAAAAATAAATAAATAAAAGATCAGATCTGACTCTGGCAAGTATTTACATCTACCACAATTACTTTTAGCCTGAGTATTTTAAAGTATAGCATTCACTGGCTTCCATGCAGCTATTAATTATCCACCATGAACATTTAGTTGTATAGATGTTTTCTAAATACTTTTTTATAATGCTTGAAATTCTGCAGCATAGAAATGGAAATTGAAAACACTTGCAAGTTTACACTTAATAGTTCCATGGTTCTTCAAAGCATAACATTTTTAAAATGCTGAAAGTCACTCAAATAAAAATAATAATTAAAAAAAAATAAAAAAAGAAAATATGTGTTTTACCCAATTATTTCTACTGAGATTACAGAATGTACCTCTTTCCCTTCCACAGGACTTAGCACACAGAGAAAAGAATTGCACAGAGTAAAACAATGACAGCACAGTGATTCTGAAGATTATTTGATCAATTTCCTTCCTGTTCTTGTAAAAGTCACTAAGCTCAAGACTCTAAAAAGCCTTCTGCAGAAAAGAACTGGAATAACTTCTTTTAATTAGGGAGCTTGTGAGAGAGTCACACATTACTCAGTAAGCCTAAAATCCTTATGACAGTGCATAACACATCCTTAAAACTCTTTATAATGCACTTTTTTAGTCCAAGATAATTTGAATTCATGTTAATTTAATTCTATTCAGGTTTTTCACTACACAGATCTACCTTACTGAATAAAACAACGGTGCCTCCTACTACATACAGAAGTACCAGATTTTTGACGTAATGTTTTTTGTATGGCCTTTTTATTGCTGAAACTACAGCTACTGTAGGCTGCTTTCCAGTGACATTTACACATCCAAATCAGTAACTCTGTATTTAAACATACTAAAAGAAATTCATCCATTTTTCAAAAGAAATATACTTTTGTTTGTCCATATGGATACTATTATGTCTTATGCTAATGGAATAGAATGTTTTTCTATTACTTCTAGTTTTCTGTCTTTACATAACCAATTAATCAGTTTGCTATGCCTAAACAAGGAATGAAACTAGCTTTGACATGTTATTTTCCTTTATCCTTTTTATGATTTCTAGGTCACTCACAGATCTTCATATGGATTCAACAGGCTGTCCTAAGATAAAAAGTGAGTGAATAATAGTACTTTCATTGCATGTGGTAAGAACTAGGACTCCCTATTGTAATAAAAGTAGAAAAATTGCATTGGGATATTAATACACTCCAAGATGAACTCTACTTTATATTTCTTCATCACACAAAGCAGTATTCTGTGTACATACCCTCCAGCCTGGTAGCCTGCAAAGGCATCCCTGCAGTGGATTTTATGCTTCTTTGTACATGGTTAGAGTAATTTTACATTGCTGGTAGAATACATAGAATGAATGAGGCATATGTAAATGAAGGTCTATAAATTGGATATATGTCCAGCCTCATAAAATTCAGGGGCCACTTTCATTCAAATGCTTTTGATAATAGGCTAGCATTTCATCTCTTCTAAAAGAATAAGTAGATAGTGAAGTTGTATTCTATTCTATTCTACTCCCTTTTCCATTCAGATATGCAACGGGATATGCCAGTATATTTCCTGAAGAAAACAAACTGCATGAGTCTCATCAAGGCTTCCAGTTTGGTGGCACATCTCTTTCTTGATCTAAATTTTCTGCAATTCAGAAGTTACAATATTTAAGGAAAAAACAAAACTTTACCTAAAAATAAGCATTTTTTTTTGAATATTATTTTTAAATGAGAATAAAGCATCCAAAGGCTCTGAATGATCCTTGCACATAAAATTCTGATTAATTAAAAAAATAATAACAAAAGAAAATCCTTTTGAAACAAGCTACAGAGAAGGTGTTTGCTATTGTGGTTATGCAACCCTGTGGTTGCACCTCCTTTGTCCTTCCTGATTTACTTTTGAAGGTTATTCTTGATTAAAGCCATCATTTATCTTTCTGTTTAGAAAAATAAGTGGGTTATCACTCTAATTTTAGAGCATCTTTGATATCAAGATGTTGTTTTGAAGGTAAGCAGTGGGGCTTTTAATTCATGTGCTGATTACAAACCACACATCTTACAGGTCATTTCTTTACTAATCTTCTGCCTGAAGCTCATTCTAAGAGAAAATTACCTTCTTAAGAAAAATCTCTTCTATTTACAAATATTAATGCTGACATCCCTAAATAGTACTGCTAAACAGTTCAGAAGAAAAATATAAATTCTTAAATAGGCAAGCAGTACTATGAAACTATCCAGTAAATTGACACTATATCCTTAGTAGAAGGAACGAAATAAACAAGAAGGAAAACTCAAGAGTGAAATGGACCTCCATCAAACACCACAGACTTGTAGACCACTATGTTTATAATACATCTCTCTCTCTCTCTCTCTCTCTCTCTCTCTGTATATATATATATATATATATATACATATATACATATATTCTATTAATTCAAATTAAATATATGCATGTTACTCCAGTATCTGGAGAATCACAAGTTTTACAGATAAAATTATAGCATTTTTTTCAGGAACAAAATAAGGACAGAATTAATGACTTGGGCGTGTTGGAGTGAGGATGACAACAAAAATGATCAGTGGACTGGAACACCTTTCTGATGAAGACAGGTTGAGAGATTTGGGGTTGTTTAGTATGAGGAACAGAAGGTTCTGGGGACACCTTCCAGTAGCCTTCCAGTACCTGAAGAGGACCTAAAAGAAAGCTAGAGGGAGTTTCCCCAAGAGAATGCAGTGATAGGACAAGGCAGAATGGCTTCTAACGGAAAAAAAAACAAAACAAAACAAACAAACAAAAAACAACAAACACACACACACACCAAACAAACAAACAAAAAAACAAAACAGGTTTAAATTGGACATTAGAAATAAATTCTCTATTGTAAAGATGGTGAGGCACTGGAAGTGTTCAAGACTAGGTTGGATAGGGCTTTGTGCAACCTGGTTTAGTGGAAGGCATTCCTGCCCATGGCAGGGGGTTTGGAACTGGATGATCTTTAAGTCCCTCCCAACCCAAACTATTCTATGATTTTGTGAAAATACAGACAATAATGACTTCATTGAAGCTGGCACATGTAAAGTCCAGTCTTCTGACCATTAAATTAGCCTTCCTGCAAAATCCTTCATCTTTTATTTTATAAAATATGCTACCCTAACAATACATTTCAGTGTAAATAAAAATACAAAGAAAAAAAAGTGTTCTCATGTGGACTTAAAAGACAGAATATATACTCCATTGTAAACACTCTTGGCAAACCACAAGAATAATTAAATCAGTCTTTATTTTTGAGTATTCTTAATGAGGTAGATTTTTTTTTTCTAATCTGAAGAAACAAAAAGCCAATTCATCATCACTTGTTTTCAAATTTAAAGTAAATCTCTTTTTAATAGAATCTTTTCTCACAATGCTCTTGTAAAAACACATTTCATAAGTCACATCCCTCTTTAGACACCATGAAACAGAATATGAAATGATAGTTATGTGCAAATGATCACATTTTTCTGGTTCATTTTCAAGATCTCTGGTATTTACATACGACCTTTCCATTTTTATTAAGAGTTTATTGGATTTTTACATTCTGGCTAGCTAAAGAGAAAGGTAGTTCTCTAATCCTTAGAGAGTGTGTTACATACAATAGGCACAGAGCAGAGGCTGATCAAATGTCCTGATTTGACCTGAAACTTTAAAGAGAATTCACTCTTTTGCAAAAGTCCATCATCCAGTGAGTGTAAAATATAAAAAACAGATACCTATAGAGATTAGAGAACAACAACATTTCAACTTGTCCTCCATGGCAATGCACATTGGGGCTCACCATCCTCATTAAGCTAAAGAAGCAAAGCCACCGGGTGTGTTCTCTGAGTGCACACAAAAATGGACATGATTCACTAAAATAATATGTAACAGTAGTGACTAGTTTTAGCAGAATAGTAATTTAAGCAAGGTTAAGCAAACGCTATCAGGTCTATTGTCAAGTGGCATAACCTAACACTGTATGGAGAAGAGAATTACAGTCAGGAATAAAAGAAACTTTTGAGAAATCTCTTTTAGATGATGTGCATTTTTTCCTATTAAAGAAAATATTTACACACTTTGATCTACCCTCTATTGTTACTAGGATTCTGTGAAGGCATGAAAAGAACAGAATGGCTCATGTTGTATTTTATAAAAATCTCAGTAACTATGCTTTGCCTTTGGAATAACTATGACAAATTCATCCCTGATATAAAAAATGAAGAATAAATAAAATTAAGATCTTTTAGAGGGAAGGTCCTAGAAAGGATACTTGAATTCTAGGTAGTTCTATGCTAGGAAGTGAGACAAATATTCCAAGGGGTGGATTAAATTGCAGACAAAGAGAAGTCAAGATTCACAATACTGTGTATTCTAAATTAGGTGGAAGAAGAGACTATCTCATCATTACAGGCATCCAAAAATTAAGCTTCTGGATTATGATGCTTAGTTTATACATCATCAATTGAGAGACAACAATTTACCAAGACAATTCTTTTGAATACAAATGCATCTAAAACATAGTAAATTAATTGATTATTTTTTCTTTGTGACTAGCTGTGACTAGCAAGATAAATCTATTTTATGTGTGTGCTTAATTTTTTTAAATCAGTAAAATATAATCACAGTTCTGAGCATTCGGTTAAATAAGAGAACTTATTTATGAAGAAGCAATGATTGATGCCTTGTAAATCAAGACAAATAAAAATAGAGCTTAAGTTGTTTAACAGAAGCTCTCCCAACCAAATAAAAAAATTACTTTGAACCACAAGGTAATGTAAATTGCTGCTGTAAACATACTGCAAAATACTGCTTATTGGGAAATAGAATGATAATTGCATCAAATACAAAATGTGTTTGAATACTTTGTACTTGAACATAATTCTTCAAAGCAGTTCTAGGCTGAAATAACCTCTTATGGTACCAGTACTGCCAGCACAAGATACTAACGCAAGCCCCAGGAACACTTTAGCCATGCCAGCTACACTGTTTCTCTTGGAAGCTTATTAAGAGTATCAAACGTTTCTGTAAAAGACCAAATTGAACAAGACTGACTTTCGTGGAAATTCAGACACAAATTGTCCAATTGCAGTTATGGGTGTGTTGGTGTGCTACTCGTGTGCTCCCCTGCTGTATTTAGTACTGCTCAGTCACTATGCCTTGCTGCTTACAAGGAGGATTTGCAGATCAATTAAAAAGTAGCAGGACCCCTAATGTCTCCTCCTTGCTCTCAAAGGTCTGTGCCAATTTTATATCTTTTTTTTTTTTTTTAATTTCAATATATTTCTCTTTATTTCTGAAATAATTTTAATCAATATATGTTCTTTCCACTGAAATGAATCGGCATGAAATCTGATTTATATTCCCCTGTAAATCACCTGTTCCTGCGACTGTGTACACCTTTATGTTCACCTATGATAAAGTGTACTAAATACCCCACAATTAACTTTTTACTCTGCTGCAGCTATTATATTGGTAGAAGTAAGAAGATCAGATAAATCAGATTGTGTGTTTACTGCCATCAGAACTAGGTTTTCTGGAGAGAAGCACAATGGATTACCACGGTAATGCAACTGCTGAAAACCAAGCTATTTCCTTCCTCAGCTATGGAGAAAATAATTTCTATTCTTAAAAGACAAATATGAGAGAAATCATTGAGACACTTGGAGCTTGTACTGTTGCCTCTCAAAAATTATTTTAAAAAATCATCTATTTTATCGATTTTATTTTCAATATCAGCTAATATTTTCGTCAGCAGAATTTTGAAACTTCAGGATATCTGTTTATTTATTAATTTACAATCCATTTCTTAAAGACCTTTGCATGCCATAACATAAAGAATTAGAAGGAAAGGTTTGTTAGGAAACCCTGTCAGCAATTATAATCTTGAAGCTTTTCTTTGCATCTTCCTCTGCATCTTTCAAGCCATGGCCAGGGGGAACAGCCTCAGGGTGCACAGTCAGGCTTGGGGGACCATATGGGGTTCTAACAAATGCATTTAACAAACAAGTCCTAATGGCTATAAATTATTATTATTTGCCAAATAAATTAATAGAACAAGCTGTTCTGAAATGCTTGGACAATTCAAATTTGGAGTTGTAAACAATAAGGCTTAATAAGACCATGCCAAAAGAAATCAGCTAAAATTGTTAGGTAGAGACACAAGTTCTTCTGCAGAGCATGGAGTGTTAGGCATTTGAATTGTCTTCAGAAAAGCAAAATAACTCTGGGGAAATGTTCAACCTTTGCTAAATCATTAATGCATACTACTGCTTTGCTCTCAACACTTACATAAAAGACTTTCCATCTTGTGACATATGTCATATTTTCCTGGGGAAAATAATACCCTTTCACCTATAAAATCTCATAGTCAACTTCCAGATACATTTGTGATTTCTTATTCTTCATAATTCATTATTCTTATTTATAAAAACTCAGTTGTTCAGGTACCAAATTTGTGTAAGTACTTCTCTATTCCCATAACTGTTCCTAAAACTTCACTTTAAAATCATACCTTTGTTTTCCAAAGAAACAACAAATGGCCTGTTTTCATTCAGTCTCTGCTACCACCAAGAGACTTAATGCATACATGGGACTGGGCTTTCATGGGTAGAAAGTGGGAATTAAGTGTATTAAGTAACCTGACCTACACTCAAAGCAACAATTTTTTTACCCTCTCATTTCCACTCTTTTGCAGCATTCCTTACATACAGAAGATACATTCCTTGTTCCTGACTATATATCCAGGGATTTTTGTAGGGAAAAAAAAAAAAAAAAAAAAAAAGAGCAAAAAAAAAATCTCCAAATAAAATGAATTGAGTATAGGAAAAAGTTATGTAGAAATTGCTAATTTTAGACATGGTTATCAAACGCAAAAAGGACTTCCATCTCCAACTGCTATCAGTTATAGTTGTACTGCTGTGATAGATTGGAATGTTGTTAATGTCTAAAACATTGTCAAAATGATAGATGTTTTGTCAACCTGCAAAGAAGCAGCTGCCCATTTGCAACAACTGAAGTACCCACACACACACCCCTCCCTATCCCAAATATCCTTCCTGACTGAAATTTGGGCTGTGACAGGAACTTGAGATAAAACTATTGTCCAATTATCTGAAGTCTAAGAAGAAGTAAAAAAGGCTGAGGAAAGAAGAATGGATCCACAAAAAAGGCCAAACTCAGCTAAGAATCAGACCTAGCTGGGCTCAACAGTGGTGGAGAAAGAGGACGGTTTTGGGTGCATGATGGAGAAATCTCTCCACTCAAAACAGAAGAAGTAAACCCCTCCCCATTCTGGCAAGACCATTATACACTGGACATTCACATAAGAGGCACTTAAGAAAGGGTCAAAAATCATCAGACTGTTGGTCGGTCAATAATCTATACGTTGTCAGTTTGGGGGTAAAAGCTGAGACATTTATTGATCACTCACACTACAGTATATAGAACCAAAGAACAGGGTATGTTAATGAGGAGGTAGGGCATGTTAATGAGGGGAATGAGTTATGTTAACTAGGGCTTAGGAAATCCAGTCACTATATTTCATCACACAGTAAGTATTTCTCCATGCCAGGACCACCTGGGGGGAACAAAGGTTTTCTGCATGTCTTACAACATCTCGTAAAGTCCTTCCATATCGTGCAAGGGAAGACAGGGATAATATACATAAAAAGCTAAAAACAGCCCTGGTCTTCAAAGTAATCTCTCGTGGCAGGCTCCTGTCTTATTGATGGGAGGAAACCCTTTCAGTATCTGCTGCCCAGGGCTTACTGGACAATCCCTTCAGATCTCCATCTGTTGATAATCCTTTTTCTTCCCCAACAAAAGACCACCAAAATGCCCTCTACCCCCTTCCCCCATTCCTGAGGCCTTCAACCACCAGAGAACTGCTCATGATCCATGTAATGCAACAACTCCAGAGTGTCACAAGAGACTGTAAAACTTCCCTAGGGGAGGTGCCTGGACATCTCCTGAACATATAATAATCCATTGGACTCTGTGTTTTGTGGGACCCTCACCACCAAGAAGACCAGAACAAGAGGACCTACTGGATGCCATTGGTTCCACCAAGTGGTGATATATTTTCTATTTAATCTCTGTCTGTCATTCTTTTTTCCCTGCCCCTATTTTTTCCTATTTCTTTCTATCTGTCTCTCTGTGTCTTACATTTAGTGTTAAATATAACCCATACTTACTGACTTACTGACAAATGAGCATATGGTCTCATTTGCACATTAATTCAGGCAGAGGTATCTCTAATAATTTTAATAACCAGATCATGACAACTATTACATATACAACCATTCCAATCTCCGTAGAAATCGTTAGAAGAATGAAAAGATGTTTTGTCTACAACAAAATACATAGAAAATTTTGGTAGATGAGGAAGAGGAAATAAAATAAAAAAGCTTTGTTTATATTATGCGAGATAGCTATGTCTCCGTATGCAATCTTGGGGGAAAAAAAAATTTTGTTTGGTAACTGTTTTCAAGCAGACTTCATAAACTGAACAAGAACAGAGAAACTATGTATTCTTTGCAGTCTTAAAGGATGTCCTTGTTTATATACATGAACACACAGACACATATACGCTCAAAAATTGAAGAAAAATTCCATAAAATTTATGCTCAGTCACATGAGTATGAAATATTTTTATATACCTCTTACACACAGAGTAAAATAGGAAAACGTGTTCTTTCTTAAGAACCCAAATGAAAGTAAGTTGTTTATTAAACAAACAAAAGTGTAAAAAGAATCCAGCTGATGACCTCTTCTTAGTTGTTCATTATCATAGCTATGAATGAGGGCACTGTTTTCAGAATTTAAAATAGGCAAACAAAGTTGGAAGGACCAAACTGGCAATGCTGTGCTTCATGCACCCCAGGATGTGGTTGGCCATTCTGGCTGCTAGACTTTTAATATCAACACACTGTTGTTGATAAATCTCTTCTTACCATTATGAACTTAAAATTAAGTCTACCAATATTAATGTAACATCTTACTTTAGTAAGTTGGAAAGAGTCTGAGAAAGAATATAATTTTCAGAAGTTTTTTCTCTAAAAATATGATTGCAATAGTGAAGGTGAATTCGGTAAGCTTGAGTCACATAATAAAACTCTGTATGCTAATGTAGTATCACCTGAAGTTCAGCCAACCAGTAAAGCCTGTCTCAGACAGAAGTCATCAAGTAAACAGGGAAAAGTACAAATGATCACCAGAGGGAAATGACTGTGTTGGGTGTGAGTTGACAGAAATTTCACATACATTAATGGCAAGATGCCTGCTTCACAAAGAAAATTACACATCACCACTAAAGTGATGGAGTGCCTTGAGAAAGCACAAAACAGTACACAATAGAAAGAGGGAAATAACACTGACAATTTGCATCAGAATTAATGCAGAAAAGATAAGCAGAGTAAGAAACAAGGAAATAGACTGTCACAAATTTCATGTGCTGATACTCTAAGAAGAATCTAGATAAATATTAATTTTAAAATGGTAGACTCTTGCTAGTGTAATTTTATCTAGATTGAGCATTCTTAGGAAAAAATAAAATTGAAAAAAAAAGAAACAGTTCAAAACTTAAAATACCACCTAAATTTAAAAATAAAGGTACACACTGCAAGACAACTGCTGAGTAAGATTTATCAAATTGTAAGTAGTTCTGTACAAGGACCAGTAAATGGGGGTGATTCCAGAAATGCTCTGCAAAATGGAAAATTGTTTTGAGATTGACAGTACTTCAAGGTCTCGTTTCATTTTATGTTCTTAAGATCTTTTTTTTCTGCACTGTATGAATGAGCCAGATTGCTAAAATAAACAGCTGTCTTAACAACACCAAACAAATACACACATCTGCTTCTGAAATCCAGCATGGATTAGAAACAAAATTTAAAATATAAATAATCAAAGTATCAAGAACTGTGGAAGATGGCAAAACCAGTATGCACAGCTTGTTAAGCAGTACAGGGAAATTGGGATTAATGATTAAGTTTAGATGACTTGTGATGGATAAGTTATGTCTCACCTGAGCCAACTCAGAGAGAACAGGGAATTCAGAACCAAGAAACTGTGAGAGAATAAAACAAGGCAGGAAAGACTTAGTGCATGAGTTCTCTGGAGGTGCTGAAAACTAATAAAAGCTATAGAAGTTACGCTAAGAAAGGCGGAGAGTGGAAAAGGAAGCAGATAATTTTCTGTAGTACACTGTAGTACAGTAAGTACAATTTTTTACCATTGTTGAAATGTCAGACGTGTTGAACTAGCACGACATTACAGGATCCTAAAGCTTAGCTTAACTTGAGTTGTTTTCAGCTCATGTGAGCAGCAGGCTGATGGCCAAGTGACAACCATCTCACCAGTTTCTGCTGAAACTCTGTGAATGACAACTGTGGTCAAGTCTGACCATTGAGCAAGGTCCTGGCACATTAAGCAATTGCCCTTGCTATTGGCTAACAATTTTCGGGGAGAGGGGGGGCTTTTGTGCAACTTCCAGACTTGAGATGGACACCAAAGAGAAGGAAGCAAGTTGTGACAGAAAATCATAAACAATCCCAAGAAGACCCAGAAATGAGGCGGAAGAAACCTGTAATATGAAGAACATGAGCCTCCAGGTGAGGATGAGTGATTGACACAATTTATTGCAAACACTCCCCCCCTACACACACACCCCTTTCTTCTTGAGGAAGACTGAATCTGTCAGCTGTGAGATCCAGAAGTACGTTGAGAAGGTGAGCATAAAACACAGAAGTTAAAAAAAAGAAGGGGGAGGTGGCTGGATTTTCATTTTATTATTAATAACTGTGCTATTAATAGGTCATTTCTGCATTAATTAAAATAGACTATTAGACTGCTCCATTGGACAAATACAGAGGTTTTATCTTCACACATGTGTTCTTTTACCTATAACAAAACTTTAACTGTAATGTTTTTTCCAATGTCTGAAAGCTCCAAAAGGTCAGAAAGTGGAATGAGCTTGACAGAGAGATGCAACAGAGTGTTATGAGCAGCACAAGCATGTCTAGAGTTAACACAGATTAGAACGGCTGATGGTGGCTCAGGACAAGGAAGAGTTTCACAACTATATGGTGCTACCAAAAAGATGGGATTTCTAATGTTGTATGAAATACTTAGCAGCAACAAACATTCCTTTCAAGGGGCTTCTAAATATTCAAAGAAAAAAAGAAAAAGGAACACAGAAGTGAGAAGCTTCTCAGAATCAATCATTGTGACCATGACATTTGTGTTGCTTGAAGATGGGAAGAAAATAAGAAGATAAGAAGATAAGAAGATAAGAAGATAAGAAAGGAGACACAGTTTGATAAAAACTTCTCTAATACATTAGTCAATATCATATAAAATATACAACTAGCAGATGAGCAGAAATTAAATAGGGGAAAATTTACACTAAACATCAGGATGGACTATTTTCAAAGTATTATAAATTAATATTTGCAAAATAAGAATCTAATTATTTTTTCCTGCCACATTCTGCCATATCCTGCTTTAATCTTCATTCTTTGATCTTGTAGTCAAGTCAATATTTTTTGTCAATATGTTTCTTTTTCTTATAGATATCTAACATAGCTAAGTAAAACTGCAGTGATGAGAAACCAAATTAAAAACAGCAGCTCTATTCTTAAACTCTACAGTTCTTCAGAAGAGATTGCTTGTTAAAACAGTTAACCACCTTATAAAACTAACAGCCATTTGTGCAATATCAGCAATCATTTTTTTTTTAATGGATTTGTTATTCTCAGCTTCCATTTCATTTCATTGAGGACAAACTTTGGTGATTTTACATGATTTTAATTAGATATATGCCTATGGATTTTGGAACTGGGCCTTTAAATTTCACTTCTCAGATGTTTGAGTTTTACACTACAAAAGAAAACTAGTTAACAGCAAAAATAATCTTCAAAGGACTTAGTTCTTTCAGTCTGTGTTTCTACTTCTTTTTTTTTTTTTTTCCTTAATGTGTAATTGAATAGAGAACAGCTATTTAATTCATTCTATAGCTGAGAATGAGATAAGGAGTTTTTGTTGAAATACAGAAACCAGTTTTCCATCTCAGCATTTTAAAAATTGGACTGCCTGTTGGACTTTTACTGTCTGTTAGACAATAGACAAAACTCCAAAGCTGGCAACTAAATCTTTTCATTTGTTGCAGGATCATGCACACCTCTGAACATATACTGGTCTCCAGTCAGAGAAGTTCATCTGAGAGTGACTATTTTTATTAAAAATTCTACAATTTCTCTAGTCTTGCCCAGTCGTTTGACCTTCATATTAAATTATATGACCAAAACAAATAAATTATGATAAACTGATATTACCTTTAGCCATAATAATTTTTTTATTATTATTTTCTGGTGAAACAATTTATAATTGGCTTTGTCTGGTTTGTTTTAAACATTTCATAATCCTATTCTTTAATTTATATTATCTCAAATCTCAGTGTCTTTAAAAATCATCCATCACAGATCTGCTAAATGCTCTCTGTTTGCTCTCACCTTCTGAAGGTTACTTCTTACTCTGAGTACCTATTTATTTAAAATGCAGTTTTCTAGCTTCTGAAATATTCCCAAAAATACCGTGACTTTTTATATTTTTACTTTTTGCCAAAACAGAGTTCATGAAATCATAGAATCACAGAATAATATGGGTTGGAAAGAGGCTTAAATATCATCTACTTCCAAACCCCTGCCATTGGCAGTGATAGTTTTCACTAAACTAGAGCGCCATCCAAGCTGGCCTTGAACACTTCCAGGGATGGGGCATCAACAGCTTCTCTGAGCAACCTGTCTGAGTGCCTAAGCACTCTCATAGTGAAGAGTTTCTTCCTAATATCTAATCTAAATCAACTCTCTTTCAGTCTGAAGCCTTTCCTCATGCCCTAAGTAAAAAGTTATTCTGAATCTTTCTTGTGGGGTCCCTTCAGGTACTGGAAGGTTGCAATTAGCTCACCCCAAAGCCTTCTCTTTACCAGAGTGAACAACCCTAACTCTCTCTCTCTCTCAGCCTTTCCTTATAGGAGAGTTGCTTCATCCCTCTGATCAACTTGGTGGCCCTCCTCTGGACTCAGTATAACAGATCATTGTCTCTCTTGTACTAGGGGCCCCAGAGCTGGATGCAGCATTCGAGATAGGGTCTCACCAGAGCAGAGTAGAGGTGCAGAATCATCTCCCTCAACCTGCTGACCATTCTGCTTTGGATGCAGCCCAGGACAAAATTGGCTTTCTGTGCTGCAAGTGCACATTGACAAGTCACGTCCAGCCACCATCCACCATCAGCCCCGAGTCCTTCTTTTATTTTTTCAGAAATGAAGGCTACTATTACAAAATGGTTTATTTCTATTTCTTGTAATTTTATACATTTTTATTGTAATCTGAATAAAGGATAGAGGCTGTTCACTTGTTAACCTTGTTAAAGAGTTGGGGAAATTAATTTTAAAGTATGTTTAGGTTTCTTTCAGTTTAAAATTGTGTAACATTGACTTCTGTGGATCTTCATGGTGTTGGGAACATCTGAAAACTGTCTATCAGTGAGAAAGATGTTAACAGGCCAGCCGGCCTTGGAGCTGCGAAGGGAGGAAAGAAACTCTCTTCCCCAAGCCTTGAGAATTCACAGAAAAGATAATTCAAGACTTGTCTAGTAAATCACTAGCTTAGTTTAAGAGCCCTGATTGTTTTAGGTTTGTAAATAGGTTGTAGTTATCTGTAAGAATTCCTTTGCTTTTCCTCCTGTCTGAACATTATAATATGTAACCATTCAGAGCCCCCCTCCTTACCCAGCACAAATGTTATCTTGTTACACCTACTGCCCCTACATGTTGTGAAGCATGCTTTCAATAAGAGTTTTCAGTTATTGCCTCCTAACTGGGAGTGTCTTGATTTTAGCTGTCACAACATGGGGTATCAGAAAACACTCTGTGTATAGTTTGATCTACTGTAAATTCATATTCTCAAAGCATAAATGTGTTACACAGATTCTCATTAGATACAAAGGAATGAGAACAGAAACACTACCCTTTGAATAAACAATGAAACATGAACTTAATAAGAATGGCTTCTACATGGTCGTAATTTTTCTTAAGTAGACAATGTCTCATAGTATACAAACCCTTTTCATACAGAGTACCATTCATCTCACCACACATGTTACTTCTGGTTTTAGGACCATGAAATATTGTACTGGGAAATATATATATATATATATACATATATTTTTTTATTTTTTTTCCACTGGGGAGAACAGTTTAAACCACTTGTGCATACAATGTGATAGAGAAAAGAATAGATTACTGTAACTTTGAAATTTCTCCATGTCTGCTAGTAAACTGATGAAAATACAGAGAACAGCTTATTTTGCATCCTCCCTATTAAATTTATCTTGAAGTCTGCTTAAATTAAATGTGACTAAAGAATGTATGCTTTTCTCACTATGAAGTTTTCGGATCTATCATAAACAAGTTAGCTCACTGGAGATACGATGAAGTGCAAACCATCAGGAAGGCATCCAGCTACATGATAGGAATAGGTCCAGAAAACCTCCAGCTGTTTATGCAAATACTGGTACTGAGTGGCTGGCACCTTATCAAGGACCAGAGGATCAGTGGCATATTGGTGTACTATTTTAATGGGTAATGGATGTTTACTGCATCAAACAGGAAAAATAAACAAAAATTCCCAGAAATGTTTAAAGGATTTGATGAACTGGGACATGCAATAGTGCCTCATCTACTCTTATTCAATTAAATTTACCCAGAGGTTATATTTTGCTATTGCATTTCTGTATCTCTTCAGACTCAAAGCATTTTCTTTTCCTCAAAGCAATTTCTGAAATGCAGCCACTTATGAGGTGCATGTTGCCAAAAGATCTCTCATTTTCTTCTGTTTGTTTGTTTTGTTTTTGTTTTTTTTTTCCCCCTACAATTTGGCACTTGATTAGTTTTCTGTGTATCTACTTTATGGTTTTGTTATTTCTAAAGAGAATGAACACATACCCTAAAACATTTTAAATTCTTCTGTTTAATCACATGAAAATTAATTTACTTTATTCCTATATATTAACTCTCTTAACTGTAAGAAAATCCTAAAAATATGTGCATGAAAAAATAAACACCTGGATCTGAAATGTTTCTAGCTCAAAAAATATCTCATAAAGCACTCAGTCATTGTCAAAGTATTTAATTTTCTCCCAGGGACGTGAAAACCAAGAGAGTAACACCTGGAGAATGAAAATATAAGTGTTTTTCTAGGTATCTCAGCTGTGCCTTGTCAAAGATATTCCCCAGCAGCAAACAATACTGACTGACTCTCAAATAAGAAACTACAAAGGCTGCTGGTTTCATTTAAAGTCATGGTAGGAAATGAGAAGTGTTCAGGCAGATACCATTCCTTTGCTGCAGAGATAAAGATGTATGAGGGATTTTATTTGCTGTAGAAATGAGAATCTTATTTTCCTTCCAAATATCTTCTCCCTGTTCATGCCTGTTATGTATACCAAGATACGCATTCAGATCTCTTACTTAGCATGAAATTTCATCATAGCCTTTTGGGAACATGTTTACACTAAATTTACTTAACCATGTTAGGTATCTAAAAACTGATGAATCTGAAAAGGCTTTGGTATTTTTAAAAAATATGGGCACTGAGATATTATCTAGTATTCAATTTAAATGATAAGATAGATTTTAAATGCGGAATTGAAACGACACATCAGGTGTTGCTTGCTCGTTTGGTATAACTAGACCTCTGCTCCTCACCAAGACTAACATCCAGTACAATAAAGCATTCTTTTCATCTGGTAGAAAAACAAGGAAGAAAACAGAAGCATTTCTTTTTATGCTAGTTTAAGACATTTTCAAATGCCCTTGTACATGATCAAAATCAAGCTTGTAACATGCTTTTCATCTTCCAGAAGAACCTGACAGCATGTGCTCTTGAAGTTTCATTTTCCAAGATAAAAATGTACTGTAAACAAAGTTCTCATGTTTCCTTCTGGGATTGTTTGGGTTTTCTTTGTTGTTGTTTTATTTTGTGTTTTTGTTTATTGTTTTAAACTTTATTTGTTTTATTCACTTTACAGAAGTAGGGATCTGGGAATGACTAAGAAATATGGAAATTGCATTAGTTGCTAGTGTTCTTATTCGCATTAGCTAGTGTTCTTACAAGTTGCTTCTGCTTTTCTCATGATGTCCATGTCTTACGGATTTGCATGTTGGAATTAACTAGATAGTAATGGAAAGGACAAAGTTTTGGTCACAGTGGAGGACAGGTACAAGATTTCATTCACATTCATTCATTATTTGAATGTTATCATATGGCACAGTGTTGATTTCAGTTCTCAGAGGGAAAGCACTATTTGTAACTGTACTTAACACCACAGTTTTTGATTATTGATTGACATATACATAAGTATTGACATGAAGGAATAAAAATAAGTATATTTTGAGACATTCCCATAACACAATGAACAAGATTAATTAGTTGCTATAAAAACTATAATAATGCTCTCAGAAAGTGAAACCCCCTTTAATACGTGAAAGAATTTGCATACTACTAAAACATTTCTCCTTTTTATCCCCAGTTACTACTACATAATCACTGTGTGGGCAAGAAATTGGCAGTGTGCAACTTGTATTCATATAATACCTGAATGCTTTTAGGAGCATACACTTATGTAAAAATATTTATATGGAAGAGTTCTAAGTTATTTCTGAGTCTCCCTCAAGAAATGAATATTTTTTTACAGTCTTAGTAAATTATCTTTGCTCTTTCAAGGCATTCAGGAAGATGGTGGCTTATCTTTCTGAGTTTTTGATTTCATGGTTGACTAGTTATGAATTTAAGATTAACATGTAAAGAAAAAAGAATATCGGTGTTTTCACGTCCAAACCCCTTTTTGCTCCCTCATGTTCTGATTACTGTGTAAAACAGTAATGTTTCAGACCTGTAATCAGGCCATCATCTTCTGCTCAGAGTTTTAATTGATGTCTAACATCCAAGCTATACTATTTTCATGATATCCCTACAACACAGCCTTTCCTTTCTGTTCTGTAGTAAAGCCTATGGCTTAAGCTTTTATTGTCCTGGATCTCCTCATTATTTGGCATGTGCAATTTTCCTATTCCTGAAAAAGAGCAGTTCATGTACAATTATTAAATCATCAGATTAATATGTTTTATAAAATGTTTTGTTGACTTGTTTCTTTTAAAAGACTGTAATGACTGGCCTTTAAAAAGCTGACACTGTTAGTGAACTGCAAAAAATTGCAAATTCTTACTAGCATGTCAAAAACCTTTCCATCAAATAATATGTTTCATTACAGCACAGTGCTACCTACACAGTAAGGTTGAATACTCATGTTAGGTATCTCTTCAGTGGTCACCTGATTTAAAGGTCGAAAACAAGTGTACAGAAATAGCTCTGAAAAGCAATAACTACTCACACAGAAAGCTTAACTCTAAGTTCACTGGATTTAGGAGCACACACACCAGTTTCAATAGTCTATTGTGTAAGATTAATCAGTAAGGAAATCTGATGATTGTTAGCTGGGGGAAAAAAAATCAAAGATTAGCATTAAATTATGAAGACATGATTTTGCCTATGCTCTCTATTTTTACCAAAACAGTACAAATAATACCAATAAAATGACACGTCCTTCCGGGCAAATGATGGGACGGTCCACACCGAATAGGGGTTGAAACAGGAATGGGTGTTTATTGAGGGGTGCATGAGACTTGCATAGGGTCGGGATGGAGTGTTCAAGAACTTGGGAGGAGATAGGGACGGAGCTTAGGTGGATCATGACACAAAAGGGAAAAAAGGGAAGAAACCGTGGCATAGAGGGAAGAAACCACAACTTAAAGGGGTAAACTGGGAAGTGGCTAAGCCTTATAAGGTGTCGGTGCACTGCACAGGCGGCCAGCCAATAAGAGACTGGGGTTTCAACCATCAATGAGAACAAGTGAACAATTCAAAAGTAATAATAACTATTCTAATGCAACGATTCTGTATCTATACTGAAAGAACTTTTAAACAGAACTCTTAAACAACAGTTTTAAACTGCAGCTTGGGGTCTGCTTTGCACCTGTCAAGTCCAAAGCCTTTAGCACAGATTTCTTAGGTCCTGAAGTTCTTCTAGTGATCTTTCCACTCAGTAAAGTCCTTTGCTGATTCCCCCACAATAAAATAGTAATGTTAATAGAATGACATTTTTGCCTAAATTTAATGGAGAGAAATGTACCAATTCAACTACCCAATACATTGTAGTGGGTTGACCTTGGCTAGATGTCAGGTGCCGATCAAGCTGCTTTCTCACTCCCCTTCCCAGCTGGATGGGGGGAAAGAATAAGACAGAAAGTGACTTGTGGTTTGAGATAAGGCAGTTTACTAAGGCAAAAGTAAAAGTTTGGGCATGGACAAGTGAAGGGGAGAATAACCAGGTTTATTCTCTACTTTCCATTAGTGGGCATTATCCAGCCCCTCCCCGAGAAGCAGAGCTTCAGCACTTGTAGTGGTTGCTCAGCAGGCAAACATTGTAAACAACTAATGTCCCCCATTGTTTCTCCTCTCCTTAGTTTTCATATCTGAGCTGGCATCGTATGGTATGGAATACCCGTTTTGTTAGTCTGGGTCAGATGGTCTGGTCGTGTCCCCTCCCAGGATTTTGCCCTTGATGAGAGAGGGACATCTCTCATGAATGACTGAGAATGTTGAGAGACAGCACTGGTGCTGTGCCAGCTCTGCTCAGCAGTGGCCAAAACACTGGTGTGTTATCAACACCTTTCTAGCTACCAATGCAAAGCACAGCACTGTGACAGCTGCTATGAGCAAATGAACTCCATCTCAGCCAGACCCAATACAGACATTTTGTGTGTTTCAGAATAATTTATCTTTAAAATTATTATTTCCATGAGAGGAAAAAGGGAACTGGAATAACTCATTCTTGTTTACAGACCTTCCTACTCTTTCAATGTACTGACTTCATTTGAAGCTTGCTGACCCAAAGGAATCCTAGCTCACTGCTTAGTCTTTTGATCCAAGCTAATTACAAATTCAGAGGAACTATTTCCAATTTTGTTTCTTGGCTGGTTTGGATATTCTGAGACTCTGTGAAAGTAGGAATTTTGTTTTGTTTTGTTTAAAATTTATTTATAGAGTGTTGTTTGGGAGTGAGAAGAGGATAACTTATTTTGTTTTGCTTTAATTCATATTCCCTTTTTCCTTTTTATACTTGTTCAAGGGAATTCACACAATAATTTTGAAGAAGATTGATACTGTATATTAACAATTTCAGACCACTCCAATGTATAACACACTTTCAATGCAGAATTTTGCAAAGGCCTCATGGGAAGTGAGTGTTCTATGTGTTACTGCCCTCAGATATTTGGGGCATTTCTATCTTATTTTTCCACTCTTGAAAACTCCTAATTACAAGAAGTTCAAATTACATTTCCAAGGCTAAAACTTTGATGCAGGTATAATATTAGAACATTAGAAATTGAAATCCATTACTGGTTCAGAGAAATATTTAAAGGTTAACCATGGCTAGGAATTTCAAATCATTATTAGATTAAGCCTGTTGCACATCTGTCACACCACCGAATGACACAGTTCCATCTGGTACTTTGTACTGAAGTACAGAATGGTTTGACCTTTCAAAAGGTAAGATATCGATCTGCAAGAGGCTCCACACAAGCCTTGTGAACTAAGTTCTATTTAAGTCTTCAACCAAGAATTCTGTCCCTGTTCCATGTGATACATTTCATTCTTACCAAATATATAGTAATTTTCTCTTTAGTTCTCTGGAATTGAAGGACTTAAAAAAAAACTTTCTTCATGAAAATCAGTGTTCCTAACATTATCTTCTTTACTTGCATGATTTCTTTGTAATGCAGTGGTATTTTTTCTGTGGGTATAGGTGAGAGAGCAATTAATGTAAGTATTTTTTGCTCTCCCTCTCTGCCTTAATATTTTTTTCAATTAACTAAACGTTTAAAGATATTTTTAGGCCACTTTTTAATGGATAATCCCCATTTTTACAGTGCTCATAAAGCTCAGCCTACAAAGCGGTGGGAAAATAACACTGCTTTCCTCCTCTTAAAAACAATTATATTCTCTGACAGTGACATCAATGCACTGCTTTATGCAATTCTGTGATAAGAATATGTATTGTGCACTTTCCTCAGTTTAAAAACAAAATGCTCTTTTCATATGTTTGTAAAGCCACTACATAAATATGAAATACTAATTAAAATACAACAAGCTCATTGTTCAGAAATACAAGTTAAGAAAAGAGACTCAGACTGTTTCTCTTCACTCCATCCTAACAGGTAATTTCCTTTAACAGTTAAGGGCAAAGCAGCAGTTTGATACCCACTAATATCTGAGAAAAGAGAGAGACAGACTTTTTGAAGATAACGTTCCTCTTTCCTTCTCCTCCCATTCTTCTCCTATGAAGTGGAGAGGATTTCCCTTTCCATATTGCTCCCTTTCGTCCTTTTACAGCAAAATATGGTCTGATCCTTCTTGTTATTTCTTGTATTCCCTTTGCACATGTTAGCCATGTTAGTAACCAAGAACAGGAAAACTGTCCCAGACAGTTTTTAAACTCATGGAGAGGGTAGTTGGGCACAGCCAGTACAGGCTTACCAAGGACAACTTGGTAAGCAACTCTAAGCAACTCTATTGCTATCTATGCTGAGGGAGTGGCACTGTGCACTCCCTCAGAGTTTAGCATCAAATTGCTAGGTTTACAGGCAGCACCAAATTGAGCAAGACAGTCAATATGCTATACCTTGGGGGTGCACTTCAAAGGAACTTGGGCACGATGATGAAATAGACAGGCACCTAATGAAGTTCAATGAAAGGAAATGCAGAATTCTGCACTTAGGCTGAAATAGCCTCTAGCGTGTGGACTCCTTGTACAGGAAGCAGTTCTACAGAGAAGCACCCAGGAATCTGGCTTGACAAGGAGTTTTCATGTTCCAACTTCTGGTTCAAAGAAAGTCTAGATCAAAGTCCGCAAAAGGGTGAGGAATTTTCCTAGCAAAGCAACACATGACTGCATTCCTATTAAACTTTCAAATTCCAATTTCACCTGAATAATCAGTCAAATGCTTGCAAAGCTTATTCTTGGAGGCTGTTTGGTCTTGGTTTGGTTTTGTGTACTTCTTTTTTTGTTTTGGTTTGGTTTTGAGGAGGGGTTGTTTTTTGTTATGTTTCTTTTTTTGAGGGTTGTTGCTAAACTAATCCACCTATTCTTCCACAAAGACAAAACCCTTTTCCATATAGATACCTGTGGTTTGTGTCCATTTGTGTGCTTCTGGCTTGCTTTTTTCAAGGCACTATTTTGAAGAAAAATGTGGGTTAGCATGTGTGTGTAAATATTAGAAGCCATACGTGCTTTTATTGCAGTCATACATCTTTAGAAACATGTTTTCATAAGTAAGTGTTGCAAGAAGGCTTTTGGGTTTAAGCAATACACATCAGAACAGAGTGTGTTCCAGGAATCAACATACTGCAGTACAGAAGGAAAGAACGAAGCTAACTGCTTCAGTGATACCCACAGCAGCAGGCTATAACAACAATAGCAGTATCAGCAGCTAAATATCCGGTTTTTTTTTCCTCTCCACTGTTTATAAATGAGATTGAGCATATGGGTACGTAATTAAGTTTATTTCATTAGATCAGATTAGAGATCTCCAAACAATCATAAAAAGGTTTCTCCGCATATAATGGTTTATATAGGCTTCTTAAAACATGAGTTAAGGTATTAAAATGCACATATTCATCTTGAAAAAAAAAAAAAAAGTCTTACACCTGCAGTTTTTGCAGAGGACTTTTTTTATGATCACAATGACTTTCACAATTCAATGTACAACTGCATTATTTGATATATATTCCTGTTTTGTTGTATTCTCCTGTTCTTACCTCAATTTCTAAAAATTCTACTCTTTATCCCCTTCTAGCAGTTGAGCTAATTGGGGCAATTCCCTTCCACTCAAGGTGTTCCAAGAAGCCAATTTTCCTTCATTTCACATATGCAAAACAATCATTATCTTTCTGAACCATAATTTTTCTTCTCCCTACTTTTTGATATTTTTCAACTCTATCTTTTTTCCCAGCTATCCCACTAAATTCTGAAGCCTTCCCATTTCAAAGCTAGTAAAATGTTTTGTTTCATCCTCACAGTGATGTAAAGCAAATGTCAGTGAAAACAGGGAAAAAACCCGGCTTTGGCCTGGCTTATTCAAGGTAATCAGGTGCTGATTCAGAATATTCTGTGGTATTGTGAAGTTGATAGTAGAAGTTTCATGTTTTCCCATCTCAAGGAATTGTATTAACACATTTTTTTCTTTCTTATGCCTGGGGGAAAAAAAAAAAAAAAAAGAAAAAAAGAGAAAATATGTTCATAAACTAATGGGTTCTCTCTAAATACAACTAATATACTTCCTGTTATTGTTTTACTGTCTTAGGGTTTTTTTTTTAACTATAACACATTATAGTCAATAGAGCAAGTAGGAATATTAGAAGGCTGGTCTCTTCACTAACAGCTGAATTCATAAAGGCAAAACTTATGACTTTCACTAAAAAGATATTTGGAGTCAGGTGAAATCTTGATTTTTCCAGTTCCTGCTCTCTATACTGTTTTCCTTCAGTAATTTCATTTCTGAAAAGACTGTCAGTCTGGAAAACATGATAATTCATTTCACTGCCCAAGATTACATATATACTGCATACATGCTGGACAACATGAAGGTTTTGCTTTAACACCCTTTTTTGTTAGTGAACCATTTCCTTTTCCTAGATAAGGAATTACGTCTAGAAAGATCCTTCATGTCAGCACCAGATGACATGTCAGAGTCTCACAAGAATTAGATGGAGAACATCTCTGTCCCCAAGGTTGCAGACATTTAATCATTCCTTCACTATTCTGGGCAGCTGCATGGTGACCTCACACCCATCACCTGCTTCTGGGCTGTCAGCCACAGTACTTGGAAATATAAGGGGTACTTTGCATGCTGCTTTACCAAGAAGAAATGCCACTAACTGTGACAACAATCCTAATTAGTTGTTGAAATACCATTGTGAAGATCTGTCACCAGCGATTACTTGTCTCTTTAATGGTTCCTTCAAACAGAAGCTCTGTTTCAGTTATTTAGAAAACGGCCAATATCATTATCATTCCCTGAGGGGCTTATCTAAGCATTCTGAAGGATTACTATCCAATTTTACTTTTAAGCAACTTTGCAAAACTCATGAAACAGACACTTTTCAGGGAAAAAAATAAAACATTTTCACAGCAAGAATTTCAGCCGCAGGAGGTTAGGAGCAGGTACATACCTCTAGGCAACCTATAACACAGCAAATATAAGGAAAGCATACTCTGAAGGAGAGAGAGGGAACAAGAGTTTAAGAGAATAAGATCAGTAGGGGATAAGAAGTAAGAAAACAATTAGATTCAGAATGAGAAACCACACATTTGATTTCCAAAACTTCCTGTTACTATCAAAAGCTAAAATTATATCACACATCGGATGTGCTCTGACTCAGTGCAGACCTGTAGGATAAATCTCTGTTATCACAGACAAACCACAGACAGCTGTTTTGGTTAATAAATAACTGCTAACATATGTAATATTAACATTTTATAATGTATAAGTTATACAACCTGGTTTTGTTTGCATCATATCTAAAACCACTCTTCAATGTCTGAAAAAGCTGGTCCCAGCTGCTTAGAGAAACTAATGCTACAGACCTCCTAAACCTAACCCAACAAGTTAATGCTTAGAGGATGAACAAGATACTAATTTAACATCCATCACTGAGACAGAGAATGATAACTTAAATAACAACAAAAAAGTGTGATGTTTGTAATAGAAATGTCTGTATCAGCCACTGATAAGTACATTATCATGGGTTTATGCATAGCAACTAACAGTAACCAGTAGCAACTGTTTTAGAGGATGTCACCTTAACAAATACATGTTACAGAGTAAATAAAATTGATCAAATCATGGTTAACCTCTCCATAGAACACAGTTATTTAAGTATTTTAAATTAGCAGTTGTCTTATATTAATAGTTTTATTGCTTTTGAACAGTATTTAAAAAAATCTTTACATTGTTTTATTAAAAAAAAAAAAAGTGAATTAGCTCCCATGATGAATATTGTTAAATGTTGACAAAGTTAGTTTCCATTATTTGTAACTACACATTTCAGTTATTTTAAAGTTGTCTTATTAACTCTACAGACATGCATCCATAGGTAATTTTCTCCTAAAGTGCAACTAAAATTACCTCAAATTTTGAAAAATAAATGCATGCTCTAATAAAATTCATCTTGAAAAACTGAATCGGGGGAAAAAAAAAGATAGGGGTCACTAGGAAATAAAAGACAGGTTTGCTATCTACAGAAGTTTAATTTTCACAAGTATGCATTTTTCATTAGCATCCTTGAGAGTTATACAGCAAAATGGGAAAATTGAGTCTTCAGGTTATATCATCCTATGTATTCTATGTGAGCTCAAAATGTGTTGTGTGCAGCAAATCTTCTGTGGTCCTGAGAATTCAGCTTGCAATTCCTTTTAAAAACAAAACAAAAAGCCCTCTGACAAACCACCAACCAAGGAGTTGAGAGGGTTATCTTTGTAGTTTGCAAATATTATGCGCTTCAAATAGATACTAAATACACATTCTTATTCTCTTCAGATAATAGAAAGACATTTCCATTCACAATATTATTTTTCCAAATCTATTTATTTTGTCAGACTTCCCACGCTGGCTGTGTTCTCCACTCCTCCCGATCCTTTGGAATTCCCAAATTCTTACTGTCTGCTTCCAGTTCCTGCCTTTACCTATGTGATCCCTCACCTTGTTTTCACCTTGTCCATCTCTCTCATTCTCCCTCCTAGTCCATTCTACCTGTCTGATGTAACCTTCCCAATACATCTCAATCATTTTCTTTCCCCTCCTCATGTCCATGGTGGTTCTCGGTCCCCTTCCCTTAACTGGTCTTTGTCTCTTGCACAGCCAGTTTCCAGTTTCTCTGTCTCAAAGACTTGATCTTCTGGTCTTCATCCTCAAACACCATTCCTCTTTAGCCAAGATTCAGTTCTTATTCCTTCAAAAATCTGAACCAGAGCTTTCTAACAGCATATGGTTGGAAAGAGACCAGAAAAGAGATCTTAGAAAACACGGGGTTTCTTACAGGATTTAAATCTGGCCTGTAGTGCACAGGTGTTGGAGGCACAGTGAGTCACTCCTGCATTACGACCAGGGTTCACTCCCGCTGTAGGGAACATGCAATACTACCCAAATTCTGCAGTCAAATAACCCTCTTTGCAACATACATAAACTGAAAGCCTGACCAGATCTGGAAAAACACAGCCCTGACAAAGATTTAAGGATTTCAGGCCCTCTCTCAAAGCAGGGAAGTTACATATTTTCAACAATAACTGACCCATGTTTAAATTAGAAGACTACTATATAATGTACTTTCCCAACACTCCCATTTTTAGAAAGAGTTGTGCTCTTCTGGTTGAGATGTTTGCCTAAATAAGGAATTATTTCAGCTTATCCTGAAAGACTCTGAGAAACTTTTCTAGAAAACCTGGAAAGGGGCTGCCTCCTATTCCCAGGTCATTGCTTAACTTCTTTTCTGAAAACTGACATATAGGACCATGCCATTGTAATAGAAATCCAAATCATTATGATAGTTGAGCCTGAAATAAACAGACAAACAAACCCAGTAAAATAAACCAGGTTAATTCTAAATGCTTTCCTTCACCGATTTAAAGAGCTAGGAGATTTAAAGGCAATCTGCCCAGACACTGATATCTAATAAGTGCTCTCCAGTTCCAGGCATGCAGGAAGAAAAATAATCTTGACATAGCAGAAAGCACTAGCTGAGGAACTGCTGAGGACTGTTACATAAAGCTGCTGTCGAGAGATTGAAGTGTTCATTTCCAGTTCTCTAGTATATCACTGGTACCAACACCTGTAAATTTATTATATCTGGTAGTAGTTCACATTATGTGAAAAACTTCCATTCCTGCAACATTATATTTACAAGACAAGGATTAAAACATTCTTGGAATTATATTCCAGTATTATTGGTTTGATGATGACAGTGATTTGTTGACTTGTTTCTTCACAGCAACATTATGTTTTAATAATATTGACTGACTGGAGGTTCTCCCAATGACCTAGCAACACAGTACCTACTACAGAATATGCAATAAATTCTTACAGGTAGGAAATCCTAAGGCATTGCTATGACCAAGTTCGGTGAGAGAGTACTTTTCTGCACAGTGCTCTAACCTAAGTAATACACCACCCTGGGTCAATCAAAGGCAGAGAAAAACAGCAGCAAAAGAAAATAAAGTAAGCCCACATATTGTATTTCACAAGACTCAAGCCATAGATCTCAACCTGGAGTGAAATAATGCCCTTTTATCTTGTATTCCTGAAATTGTAAAAACAAACAACACAACTTCCTATTTTAAAAGGCAAATAAACCCCATCATATTTCAGAATTCTTACTACCTATAACATTTTTCATTTTCACTATCTAAATGTTTCACGTCACATTTGACATTAATTTGTTTGTGGTTCTTATGCTCCCAAGTCCATGACTTTCCACAGGTCAAACAGAACATTCTGGCTTATGGGCTTAAATATCTCTTTCTATAGTGTTTCCTCCTTCTCTGTTAATTTCAGAGAGTTCATGTATCTCTCTTGTGAAATATTATATAGTATTTAGTCCTTACAAAAGTATCCCTCCTTTTAAGGAAAACAGTCCATTATAAATTATTTATGTATATATGTTTTTGTGAAAGAACTTGTAAAACTTTTATAAATTATTGATTTATATGTTTTATGGATAAGTTCTTGTGAAACACCATCAAATAGAGGGTCAAGAAAATAAAATTTGACTTTTAAGAAGCTGTGAAGGATTAAGTGATATAAAATAAAAGGAAATATCTACTCTTACCCAGAGATCACATTCAGTAAGCAAAACCAGGAAAGATTTCTGTAGGTTTGAGATAACATATAGGAAGTTTCGAACAGATTAGCTTTGAGTGAAGTATTGAAGGATCCCATCAGAGATTTGAAATTGAAGAACAGGCAGATATCAGATTCTTTTCTTAATAGCTGCTTGCCTCTCATTTCAAGACACTCAAATCACACAATTTGTAAATCCAGTTGTCAGGGCATGAAAATTTTGAGACTTCTGAAGCAGAAGTCACTTAACCATCTGTCAAGCAGGAATGACTGCTGAGGAGTAAAGCTTCTCTGTCTCATTTCAGCAACTTGTTACATTAAACAACTGAGCAGGGACACTGTGCCATATAAAGCAAGGAGTATAAAAAAAAAAGTCATATAATTTAGCAAGTGTATGCGAAACAGCTCACCCAATGACAGCTACAACAAAAGAATAATCCTGTAATGGCTCTTTGACAGTTTATTTTCAGTGCATATACTTAGGCAGTACATACTGTTTATTTTCTAAGCAGCTTAGCAGACAGGAGGTAAGTAGGATGATGACTATAATTCAATATAAATTACATTTAAATAAAGTTCGGGGTCTGACTTAAGCCCTTAAAAGTCAAAATATATAAGGTAAGTCTCCAGCAACATCCTTAGCTCAGCTGCTATCCTTATTTTCTAAATGTGGAACACTCTCTTATCGCAGGCTGGCACACCACTGGACAATGTAGAATTGCTATGAGAGAAGAATTAGTTCCAGTAGCTCCTGAAGAACAAGATCCCACACAATTTGACACAACTTGCAAAATGTTGGTTTTCCATATATATTTTTTCAGTTAAAACAAGTGTTTTAACTGTGAAACCCCTTTGGGGTTTGGGGGGGTTTTGTGGTTGTTTTTTGTTTGTTTGTTTTAATATCTATTCTTTCATATTTACCTGCTACAACTTACTAAAACTCAGCAGATTGGTATCTCAGTAAAACAGTATTATCTCTAATTTAGACAGGTGTGAAACAGAAGGATTATGTAGTTTGTTCAAACAAAAAGTTACCCCAAAATTTTGGTGCCACAATACAGCATTTTACCAGAGTCTCATGAATTCCAAGTAAACCCTTCCAATCACTTTAAGCTTTTGGATGTTATCAAAAAACACTATTTCAGAGAATAGACATAGAAACATGCCACTAGAGTATTTAAAGGAAAGGTAAAAAGAAGAAAAAATCATCTTCAGAATTAAGTATTACAGTTTTTTAATCCATTTCCATTAAATTATAATCTAACAAGCCATGAAACCATCAAGTGCAGCATCATATTTTAGTTACAGAAGCTGGAAGCTGGTCCTCTGCACCTTTGATGAATTATGATACTTAATTGAGCATCTGTCACTGCAAATATTAATTTAGGGATGAAATGTCTCAACCAGACATTCAAGGATTACACCAAAAGACTGCCACAAAAGTTAAAAATGAGGCAGGGTAATACAGTTAATAATTTTTTTTTTTTTTTAATTTATTTTAACTGTTTAGTTAGTCACAGGTTAGAATGCCTCCAGGTATAGACCTCAGAGATAGAAGGACTGAAAAAGGCTTACAAGCCAAAATATATGGATAGGAGAAGACTAGATTTTGTCAGGCATATATATATAGTGTTTAGGATAAATGAGTATTTCCAAGAACTTGGACTACAAATAATAGTGCTTAAAAAAAAGAAGGAAAAAAAAAAAAAAAAGAAAGAGAGAGAGAAATCAATAACACATCCTCTGCCTGTCCATAGGATGAACATTCATGGAACCTTAATTTAGATAAGTTAGTGGAAGATTTGATAAATATATGGAACAATAATCCATCTTAAACACAAGAAATTATCTCATGCTCAGGAAGAACTGGAGCTGAATTTTTTGTCAGCCCTAAGGATGCACACCAATAAAATCTCTGTGCTTCCTTTGCTATTACCCCATGGGCTTCCTTCTGCATCTATTACTACACAGCATTTTGGCCTTCATATGCATTTGATTTCTAATACACTGCTTTTCTCAGTAACTACAGGTATTAGAATAAAACTAGGTAAATATGAAGAGAAATTATTAATTTCTACAGTGATCAGTACACTCAGATCTCTTCCAAATACTCTAATTTTAAGAAACCTATATGGTTGGGAGGAGTGGATATGTTGCCTGTGGTTGTTTTGGGTTTTTTAAGAGCACACCAATTATGACTTTTTAAACAGCTTCCAATTTTGTCTCCCTGAAAATTTTATGGCAACATCTCGACTCTAAGATCTGATATGTTAGAAGCTCAAGATTCAGGGTACTATGACCCATCATATACATGACATCAGTATATTAGACTGATATGAAGTGTTAACATGAGGCAAAAAATGCCGCTCACCGTGGATAAATTCTCTGTAAAGAAAGACTAGAAAATACAGTACCAGCAGTACCTCACCAGTACCTGACTGTTGCAAGATCCACTCAATAGAATTTCTACAGATTTCAATACTCAAATGATATAATGGAGAGCATCAAAATACTGGCTTAAACCCAACCGAGGCTCATCCCACTCTGAATAATATACTTGACCTAGTAATACAATAAAAATACAATTTTTACACTTTCCAATATTACACTAAACCTCTAGATTCAGTTTCAGCAGCTAAATTATGCTATACCTAAATGGCTTTTCCTTGTTACAGCATTGTTGTTCTAAGTGCAGTCAGATTTTTGTTTATTTATATATTTTTTTAATTTGTCTTTCCAAGTTTCAGGTCTGCATGAATTTAGTGTTGCAAATGGGCATGGTAGCAATCTAAATGATGGAGTTCTGTCCTCTCTGCTGAAGGCAATTTAATTTGTAAGTTAGCAACTTTATTTTACTTCTCATGTCCCTGAACTCAAGTTTTGATAGCCTGCTTTCCCCAAAAGATAACAAGAGGAACTTTTCTGTGAAGGACTAAAAACGTTCTACAGGGAGACATCACCATCAGGTAGCATACCAACTTTTTCTTTTCTGTGGTGCTAAATTGGAATCTTTTTCTCTGTAATCTGTGATACTAGCAAGAATATAATCAACAACAGTTACTAAATTCTTAACCAAGGGCAGTTACCAACTTGCACACGTTTTGCTATATTGAAACAGTCCCTGGGAGTCACGTGGAGAAGTGAAAAGGAGTGAGCAGGGGAAAGATGAGGAGAGACACAGTATAGACACTGATTCTGTTTCATTGATAGATGAATGTTACTAAAGGGGGCATCTCAGGATTGCAGGAAACAAGAGAGACATTTTTAACGTTAATGAGATGAGAAACTTTGTTATTTCTTCACTTTGAAAATAAAAATTCCAATCCTTATTACTAAGTGATAGAAAATGAACATGTATCCAGGCTAATAAACATTTCTACTCTGATTTTACTACTTTGGACTCAACATCAAAACTTTCACATATGGCTGAATCTTATTCACTAAGTGACTCAAAACATAATATATAACTAGAAGATGAACAGCTATGTGCTTCTGTCCAGCACATACCCAATGTTAATTAACACATACCCAGGTTAATTTATCTTTGTGATATAATTCAATTTTACAATATTTGTGTCTTCTTATTGTTATCCTAACAAAAGCTAAAAATATCAAATGGAAGATGAATTAATGAAAACACAAATCATTCTACAAGACAGAGCCATAGATTACCAATTAAAAAAAAAAAAGTCAATTAACCATGACTGATGTTTTGACACATTTTTCCACCTTTTTTTTTTTTTAATTAAAACCCCCAAACAAGATAATATACCAATGTATATATACCAATGTATATATACCAATATACCAATACACGGCCTCTTTAGAATAAAGTTGTTTGGTTGGGTTTTTTTTTTGTTGTTGTTGTTGGGGTTTTTTTGTTGTTTTTTTTTGTTTTTGTTTTTTTTTTTCATAAAGTCCAGAGAACTCATGAAATTAACTTGTAACGGCAGAATGACATCAATACATCCACTTAGTTTCCCTGAATTGACATGGTGTGGATTTAGGGAAAGTATTCCTTGTCAGACTCTCTGGTCAGGTCCTTTAAGATATTCCAAATGAAGAAGATTTCATGCTTAATAACAAATTTACTCATTTGTAGACATTTGATATCTGAAGGGATTTCAATGTAGCAGAACAATACAGCAGCATACTAAAATTAAAATACAACTACTCTTAACAGAATATAAAAGTTATTCATATATTTTATTGTATAAATTATATAGATCGAGTTATAGAAATGTAGACATTATATAAATGTACCTCTTTACAGATTTCCTTCTCTTTGTCAAATGAGTCATTTTAGCAGGCTGGGGTTCATAGAACTCTATTTTCTTGTCTACCAATACAGCTGCTTCATTTAAAGGTTTGCTGGGCTTTATCATACCACCTGCTTTGGAGATAATCTCTGGCATCCAGGCAGTGTAAGACTAGAACTGCACAGCATAGAGAATGAATTTGAACACTGCAAATAAAAAGGTATTGCAAGCTTGCCACTACAACACAGCACACTGGCACAGACAAACCCTATGTTATGTGCTCCTGTCCAACACTGCATATTGTAGATACAGAAGCTTCCCAAGGATCTGCAGGGCCTAATCATTAGATGGCATTTATACAGCACAAATGCATGTGCATATGAATTCACTGCTATCTACAGGTAGAAAAAAATCTATCCACATTATGTTCAGAAGTTGAGATGAACAATAAATCAACATGTGATACAGTTTTGCTGAGTATTTGTTCTGAAAGTGCCATATGAAATTCTGACTGTCCAGAATGATAGAAATGCATGTAGACACATAGCAAATTAGATGGCTTACAGTGCTAAGGGAAATTGAAAATAGTTATAGAACTCTGCAGGTAGCCAGCATTTCACATTTTAGACTTCTTTTCTCCCATCTTCAGATGACTTCCCTAAGGTTGAGTTATATCTACCTCTCTCCGGTGGAAGTACTCTAGAGTCAAAATAGCATTTAAAAAGCCTAAGGTTTGTATAATTATTTTTGTGATTAAGTACATTCTGTAGCACATGACCATGTGTTCTTTTGATTTGATGTCATAAGATGAAACTTGTCTCCAGCCTGCACCCTATCCCTGCCCGCCTTCCACAAGAAAAGGTGGCCATGCTGCATGCTTCACCCACACTTATCCATTCTCCTCAGAGAAATCCTGGATAAATTAAGGGGAAGGGTCTATTTTATGCCTCAGAACACAAGTATGATAAAGACCATACCTCTCTCCCCCAGGAAAGGCACTGCAATTGGCAGAGGGGATGTGTCTCTTCAAAGGCTGAACCTACAACACCGTCATACTCTTTGAGCTATGAATATATTATTCAAACAATTTGAAACACAGAGAACAAAAGTGACTAGGAAAGTCCATCAATATTTCAACTGCAAAATTATTACAATGTTGGGTACATACTATAAAAAATACAGCTACAGAAAACATATGCTACAGGGAAGAGTTAAAAGGAGGTCGCATGAGAAGGACATAGTGATTTACAGTTTCCTTTCCCTCTGATTATTTAGTATCTGTTACCCCAGATACTGCACCCAAGAAGAAGATAAGCTAGATCTTTCCATTACAGAAACATAAAGCGAAGCTACTTTGAAAGAGAAAAACTGGAACAGTCATAACTTAGATTGGCAAACACAGCTTAAAACTTTGACACCTTAAGACACTTTAAATTAAATTTGGAATAGGTCAGCTATGTACTTGGGGAGAAATTATTTGTCTCAGATAACTCAATGCTGAGAGGCTTGCTAGCACTCAGTCAGTGGATGTTTCTCTTACCTTTTCTGTCCCTCTTCATTGCAGGATTGTAGATGTATCCAACATGGGTATACCAAACTACCTTTGCCAGAGTGTAACAGAGCACACTACAGAGTCCATAAAGCTGGCTAAACTTCTGCTATCTGAAATCTTGAATGACACTTAGCTCTGTTAGCCCGGGAACACATCTGAGAGCTGAATTTTGCCTGCTGATTAAGCTAGCTGATATGACAACACAGTACAGCTATGCTGTAGATATCAGTATTGAAAACAAATGGTTCTCTTTTCTGTTGATACACCTAACTGGGGTTTCTTGCTCAGACGTCTCTATAGCATATTTCAGTAGTTGGTTCATTTCTGAAATAAGAATCCTTTGGGCTGGTCTATTATAAGTCCCTTGTACAAATTTAGTTAAGATAGAAATATTCAAATTTGATAAACTCAAACTGAATTATAAGTTCTGAAAAAAATGGTCTGAGTGAAGTCCTAACCTCCATTTTGTGTTTCAGAATGGAAGTGGAATAGTGGCTGGCTGGCTGGCTGCCCTATCATGTCCTTGTCTGCTCTGACTCCTTCTTGTTGCATCTGATGCATTGAAAGTACATCTAATTCAGCATCGCAGCTCTGTAATCTGTGCTGCTCTCCTGGCATGTGTTCCTTACTTCCCTTTCACAGAAGTAGATCGGTGTCATGGCTTCATTCACTAGATGGCATCTAGTCAGAGACCTGCTCAAGCACCGCATGCATTTAATACCACTCCAGCAAGGAACTGGAAAGGGTGTTCCTCAAGCAGTGAAATTCTTTCACTGTCCTTAAGCACAAAACTAATATGAAATGTGTTACATGTTTGGGGAAGTTGCAAACTAATTTTTTCAGTGTGATTTTTTAGTTACCTCTCTGTTTTCAAATTCATTGCACTTTCTTAATTTTTGTACTGAAAACCTTTCACATTTTCACATCCTAGCAGTCCCAGAATAAAAAAAGGCATTCATGCTTTTTTTTGTTTGGTTGGTTGTTTTGTTTTTTGTGGGTTTTTTGTGTTTTTTTTGTTTGTTTGTTTTTGTTTTGTTTTTTTGTGTGTGTGTGTTTTTTGTTTTTTTTTTTTTTTTGGGGGGGAGGGTTTTGGTTTTTTTTTTTGTTTTGGTTTGGTTTTTTGGGTTTTTTTTTTTGTCCCTAAGGATTTGTAGTAGGTGCACACTTGAATAAGAAGGCAAATATTCCTTCAGAATTTCATTTATCTTGGTCATCATTGTGAGTTATTTTATTAATAAAATAACATAGTTTTTTACAGTATAACCTTAGAAGCCATGACATGGAAATTAGTTTTCTAAGATTAGAAAGTTTTTTTAAAAAATAAGAAAATAAATGTTTGCCCCCATTATTCTTGTGAATGACTTATTTTACCCTCATAGTATGTTTTCCCCTGTGCAAGGGGAATTTTTTGAACAAGGGGAAATTTTTGAACAAGGGGAATTTTTTGAACAACAGTAACTTTACTTCAAAAGCACTGCTAACTCAAATAAACCTCAATGTTAATTGACAATGTCATACTAAACCCAAACATCGTTAATGCAAAGTTAAATTTCACTTATCAGCAAATCCTATCACCTTACTCTTTCACCTTCAGCAACTTTTGAACAGCACTCCTCAAGGGATGTCAGTCTCTGAGCAGGCACTCTCTACTAGAATGGAGAATGCTTTCTGTCCAGAAGCCAGAAGACCCACCAACCATCTTAATTATAAGACATAGGGAATCCAAACAATCTGTCCAGTTAATCTGTCCTGGGCAGGGAGGGAGTTGGGGGTGGGGGAAATATATGATAAAAAAAAAATTGTTTATTTGAACTGAATTATTTTTAGTATTGTCATTTCTGTCAAGATAAAACTAGATATATCCACATTATCATCGTCATTAATTTTTGTCTGCTCTTAATCAGGACAAAAGTGGGTATCAAGCCTAGGTGAGCCAGATATCTTCACTTTAATTTTCACTTATCTCTAACTTCACCTTATTTGAACCTCTGGATATATGCCATCAAAATAATTATCCAAAATACTATTATCCAGCTAATGGAAAGCTACGTAAAGCCTACTGTAAGCCACAGAATACAACTGGCAGAGATACTCAGAGATTTGAAGAAGTGTGGCTGGACAGAATCAAAAGTCATCCAGGACCGTATCTTCCAAGGCATCAGCAGAATTTTCAGTGATGAAAAATATTCAGGGTAGCAAGCAACATGAAAAAAAGAAAACAAAGCATTTCCCCCAAGAATAGGCAAAGTGGCAGAGCCACAGCACCAAGAGAGAAACAGTGTCTGCCAAGAAGTACATGGGCATGTACATACAAAGTGGAAGTTAGGTGCAAAAGAGATCTATTAAGACTATTACCTTTCAATTCTTGCACTAAATCACCTACAACTCCAAAAGGACTTGACCTTCTCTTTTGCCTTGAAGTACTTCATGCTTTTATTTATATGAGGTTTTCAGCTGTCTGTAGTTAACTACTCAGTTAGATGCAGGATGATGATGAAAACACAAACCATTAAAGGAAAATAAATCCTAAGCTGGCACTACAGCACTCATTTTTGAAGTAAATGAAATGTAAAATACACAGAGGAAAGAAATGACATTTCTTCAATGACACCTCATACTTGCAGCTGATTACAAGGCTTGGAATATCCTCACAAGTATTTTTTCATCTCCTCAGCTGTATATTATACCTTGTCATATTTTATTGCATTTAATTACTTCCTCATTTAAGAAATTAAACAGGAAGATTTCAGAAGTACTCAGAAATTTTAAATTATTTTCAAGAGAGTATATCTACTTTTTAGAAAAAAGTTTTATCAGGAATAGTAATCGAAAATTTCTGATATTCTCTCCACGCTCTTTTTTTTTTCCCATCAGAGTTCCCCATTTAGGTCTATCAAACACTCTGATTAGTTGTTTTGGAATGTGAAGTTTTACAAAAAAAATGTTCAAAATTTACTTTCTCAGCAGATGAAAGAATTGCATAATATTTAAAGGCAAAATAACCAGTGCCATTCACTGGCCTATGCCGTAATGGTTAAAATATCCATGAGCTACTTTTGAAAAAGAATACAAACTAATTAAGAAATTAAGTAACTTACACATGGACACAGAAGTGTATATATATATATAAAACATATATAATATATGATATAGTATATATTTGGATATTGAGTATATATTTATGCATTGCATATTATTTTTAATGAAAATAACAATAAGAAAGGGAAAGTATATATTATATTCTCCTGTTAAGACATGAAAATAATTATTTAACCAGGAAGTAAAGGAGAAAATATTCTTAGATAATGAAGGATTTTGAGAAGGAGAAAAATTATGTTTTCAAATTTCTGTTCAGGCAGTGTTCTGTGATAATGAGGTATGGTATAAGAGCTACTTCTAATTGAGAGAAAGGATTTATTCAGATAGAATAAGAAGTACTTTCAAGTCTGGCTAGATCATGGAATAACATAGCAAAGAGTGAAACTGTTATTGCTAACAATGTTGTTGTAACAAGCTCCTGGAGTAAGAATGAGTTAGAATTTGTAGCAACAGGAGAGGTCTTACCCTTTGCTGCCCCTACTCTGATCTGTTTTTTTCTACCACTGTGAATCTCTTTCTGTGAGTGCCACTGCCTAGTGTTTGCAGAACTGCACGATGAACCAGAATAGTGTAATAACACACATTGAGAAACAACCTCTTCAACACAGTTTTAACCCAAATCTGTTCTCAGGGTAGTGCATGGCTGAATGAATACCCGTGTCAGCACAGAGGAGATATTATCAGTGAAATGTATGGAGGGAACAGCCAGACTTGTGGTGGAAGAAATTTATGCCCATTTAGGCTACAGAACTCTGATGTAATTAGTCACCAGCTCACTTGACAGGGACACTAAGAACCTTATTTGATTGCCACTGAAGTCTACAAAACCTTCTACTTATCTGTCCCTGAGGAACTTATTTATCTGTGTATTCTATAAATCTGATCAACAATTAAGATTTTATCTATAAATATGCCTATGACAAGGCTATTAAAAATACCAAACAACAGGTTATCTAGTGAGGATCACCTAAATTCCCACCACACCTTCAAAAGGCTGACATTAATTTTCTGTAGAACTCTGTACACAGCAACCTTGTAGTTTCAATTCAATTTTCTTACATTAAATTGTTATTCTCTGCTCTGATTCTCACCTTTACTGTATTCCAGGAACTATGCCAAGTTCAGATGAGTATAAATGAATACAGCTCCATTAACTCACAGGTTTCACCCCAGGTGATCCTGACCCTTGGTATTTCACTAAACTGACTGCTTTATCTTTTAAATAAATAAATAAAAATATACAGCTTCTTTCAAGATATAAAGAACAATTATGATCTAGGTAGAGAAATAAATGTCTTCACAGATTAAACAGTAGAAGCATTTTCTGGGGAGAGTCTATTTCAGCTACTTGTAATTCAAAACAGCTGTCCAGATTAAAGGGTTGTACAATTAAGTTACCAACAATTGAGCACCATTTATACACTTTTAGTAGTGCCATAATAAACTGTAGGTATCTGAAAAAAATAAAATTATATAACTGAAAGCATCACTATATTACAAACCCTACTTTTCATACAGTTTTTGATTACTATTGTTGGAGAATGTGCACTTAACATATGGTGATTTTAAATGGAAATATTAAGGGTATGAAAAGGCATAGTCACACACAGAATTTTGGATGCATCCCAGGAACTAAAGTGGTTTGATAATAAGACAAAATCATATTAGTTGCCCAAGCATAAATTTGCCTCGGCTATCCAAATATCAATATGCATTTGGCAAAATAATATGAAACATGAAGGGGGCCTTAGGAGAAGAATTTTTGCTATTGCCCCTAGAGAAGGAAAGAGAATGAAAAAGAACTGACAAGTTATAAATGATGAATGGATCGATACAACAAAACTAGTAATAGCATGTGGTACTGATTACTTTTGAAAGCAAAAGGTAATAGAAATTATCCAGAAAGTTTCTCTTGTGATGAATAATGGAAACTCACTTGGCTCTATAAACCATATTACATTTCAAAAGATCTGAAAGAAATGGAAAAAAAAAAATGGCAAAGGTTTATTTTCTGTGGGATTTGATGAATCAAAAAAAGAGTCTAACTGAATAAATGAAAAGGTGGGTGACAATAAACAGCAACTGAAAACAATTATGGTCATTGAAACATAACTTAAAGAAAAAATTCAGATAAAGATTAAAAATGCTAAAACAAGGTAAGGAAAAACAAATGTGTGTGTATGTGGTTTTGGTTTTTTGAGGGTTTTACAGAGCCAGAACGTTTGATGAAATGTATGCACTTCAGACAAAGTTACAGGGGACTGTGTCAGATCTCAGAGCAAACACATCAAATCATGAATCCCTAAACCAGCCAAACTCCTTTTTCATCTCAGATTGCCCTGGGGATAGGGAAGAATTACCTACTTGAGGTCCCACTTCCAGCTCTGAGATTCCAGGCTCCCACATTGGTCAGCCTTCCCTACCTGCACCCAAAGTTGATGCTGAAGTCCTTGGGGATGCATGAAACCTCTCTCCCATCAAGCCCTTTTTTGTTCAGTAGCTGCCATGAGAAGAGGAACAGTACTTTCACCATTTAAATAATTTTGCACTGCTAGAATTTTAGATGAGGAAAAATATTAATTGAAATCTTTCTGCATTGTTTTGTTCTACTTTTCTCTACTACTTTATAGTTATATTTGTCGGTAAAAATATATTTTCCTCATTCATTATTGTAATTATATTATACATGTACACATAGTTTCTGTAAATATAAAGTGACCATTAACTGTAAACAATTGAAACATTAATCCAGTTTTTGAAAAGCTTAAAAGGTTTCTTAAGCTCTGACTTTCTCAATTTAGGCTTCACTGAAAAAGTAATGCTATACAATGGAGTACTAAGACATGATTACATTTTTTTGCTCTGCTTTCCACACTACTTAGCTCTCATAGTCACACATATACTATAAATCAAAATAAGATTTTTGCATTTATTACATTTCTCTTGAGCCTTTTACTTGAAATTATTTAAAATAAATTTATAGCACATAGAAAAGCATTCCTTGAATGTAGGAAGGCTGTTTCAGCTCAAAATACTGTAAAATCACATATATTTTAAAAGACATGGATTTGCCTGTATGTACACTTATACATGAACAACACATATATAAAGAAATGAAGAGATTTAATTTGGACTTATGAGGCATTCATGTTTCCAATATCATTAATTCTATGTGGTTTCTGTGTCTTGAGTTTTTAAGATATATACAATTCGTATTTTCACATCTTTCCACCTACAAAAACAACATTTTTCTACCCTTTATCAATTACAGTGCTTTCTGTTTCAGGACTCTGAGACTTGAGAAAAACTTAAAACACTGACAAAATTGCTCTAGGATCTCAAGAATTAGAATATTTTCAGAGAGAAATAGAAACATATAAATCTTCACAAAATTTATGTACTCTGTGATAAGAAACTTAGGGACTGGGCATAGATGGGGACTGGGTTATGCTCTAGTGTCTGCTATTTTTCTGTGAGTCTAAACTTTCCTAATGGTTTCTGACAATGTCTTTCTTCTGACCCCTCCACCAATGCCTGTCAGGCTGTCTCAACTTTGTCACTCTTTGGCTGCCTTTAATGTAGCAGCACAGTATGATGTAAACAAATTCTACATGTTTGCTGTAATCTGAAATAGTCTGGCCCTAAACTATCCTGAATAATTGTCAGCCTTTTGCTGTGCCTCTCAATATCATGAAGTTCAGCATGACTGCCATTCATGGACAGTTCTACCAGTTTCATTAGTTTTGAATTTATGTTTTGATTAGGACTTTTATTGCTATATAACAAACAGTATAGGGTGTTCAGTGGTATATTCTTATTTGCTAACAGAAGTAGAGCCTAAAGTCATTGAAGGGATTCTCTTACCAGCCTATCATTAAAGGCATGTTTTTTTCAAAAAGAACAGTTTCAGAGGGACAAAGGAAAACACAGTGAATTTTAGGAGAATCTCAGGAGAGCAGATGTAAAAGGCCACGTAGAGCAGAGAAAGGGGGAAAAGTTAAGAGTTGAGGTGAAATAATACTGTTGCAGTCAAGAGTGACCAAGTGCTTGAACAAACCTAGCTGTCTTTCAGACTGCTGTGGTGAAGACATCAGCTGTTACTGGTTGTTACTGGCTGTTACTTCTCACAAGGACTGAGACAAGCTGTAATCTCTTTATCTTTCAGTTACCTGTGATTCTCCTGTCACACTAACTGTTTAAGTAAGGTTGTCTAAAAGTGTAAAACCAAACCAAAGGAATTCACCTTTCTGCTTCCACTACAGACATTTCATCCTCCCATTATTCTTCAAGTCTTCATGGAGGAGTGTCTCCTCTTGCTTTCACAGTTTTTAAAGGTAGAGGTATTTAAAGTATTAATTGCCTCACCTGGAAACTAAATTAACTTGTATATTTGTGTACTTCAGATAGGAAATGAGTCCAAAATATTCAATGCTAGGAGCCAATGAAGGTTTTAATTAGGAATAAAACAGGAAAGGAGTAAGGGATTCGCACATTATTGGTAGTTTCAAAGCTCAAAATTACATTTGCAGCGAGGGAAGTCTTTGTTCTGCATTAGTCAAAAAGAACTATGTTGAAACATTTTTCTCACAGTGGGAGCCTTTTGTCAATTTGCTGAAGAAATTATGCTAAAAACTATACAAAGGCAAGTTTTTCTTACTCTTTCACTTGTCTGAAAACCAGAACTAGAGAGAATTAGATAAAACAAAAGGAAACTTTCACCTGAGAAAATCACTGCCTTCCATTAAGGACTTCATCAATGCACATTATAACAGATTAAAAAAATTCTGTTAGCCATGGGGACAAAGAGAGTACATACTAATTATTCTTTTTGATCTTCACTTGCAGGAAGACATCTCACAACTGTCAGAGATAAAGCTTACAATTAGGCAGCTTTATTAAATAATTAAGTACAAGAGCTGAAGCTTTCCCTAGACTTTCCCTTTTTTTTTTTTTTTTTTATACTCCAACTCTATTATTGCCAACCCAGCTGAGAAGTCACATCCAGTTATTTTCTCCCTAAAAACAAGCTAACAAGCACTAGAAGTTAACTGATGCCTATTTCAAGAGCTCAATGACAGAAAGAAGACTTATGGAAGAAAGTCTGGAGAGTGTTATGGCATTTACTTGCTATGCTGAAGAGTAACTCCAACACTAACCTTTGCCTTTATTCTCCAGATCTACCAATGTCAACAGAAGTTAGGAATGGTTGGATATCATCAAACCTAATTATTTTTCCATAATATTTAACTTATCTAGAATAATACTCTTAGTTTAAAGATGTAGATGTAAAATAAAGTACTATTTCTAGAAATAAATATATCAGTATACCTGCCTTAAAAAATTATTTCTTTTTAATATTCATTACACGTTTGTCTTATACATAAATCTAGTTGAATGAAATATAACTGCAGATGCTTATGTAAATCATAAGACGAAAAAAAACACAAACTGTGAATCTCTTGAAAGTTCCCTATTGTGTAAAAATAGGGTATATTTAATGAGAATTTACTTTGTAAATTATTGAAATCAATGGTCAATAAAGGCAATGTCTAGAATCATCAACAGTATTCAGCTATTTGAACTAACTTGCTGTAAAATGTTATCACTTTTTTCTTACTTTCCCAAAACAGTTTCATGCAGCTTAACCTCGCAAACCTGTGATTCTAATCAAACCTAGATCTTCCACAGCAGCCTGATATAAAAATGGCCTTGATCCAAAACTAACAGAAATAATTGAACATTTTTGCCTGTTTCAAAATTTTTGGACTAGATCCCATAAATATTATCTTAGTTTGGTGGTGTTGTAATATAATAAAAATTATTTAAAGGGCTTTAAAGTTCAATGTTATGCTTACAGAGGAACCCACTCATACAAAAAAAAAACAAAACAAAACAAAAAAAACCCCATATTAATATACAAAAAAGCATTATAATAAACTGGCAATTAAGAATATTAAGAAATCTCATTATAATTGTGTATAGCATTTATTCTTGTATTGGCTTTATGTTTGTTTTGCTTTTTTTTTTTTTCTCTGGGAGAAGGGGTTGTTTGGTTGTTTGTCTGTGTTTTGGGAAGGATTGTGAAATCCTGACTTTTTTTGAAGTTACTTTAGCTCAAGTGCTTTATAAACCATTGTGTTGAGTCATACTTCTTCTTTGAGTTTCATTGTTACAACTACAAAAGCCTTGGAAACAAGAAGTTGTTTGAAAGTATAAAACTACTTTTCTTGCAGTCATAATGAATTCTGGAAATGGTACAAGTCCTCTTCTGTAGTGAGGAAAGAGATTTGTATGAATTTGAGAAATAAGATTTAAAATGTCTAGTTAATTCCATGGTAGCAGACTCAATTGCCTACTTCAAAGGTAACACTACTTTTCACTTGCAAAGATCAGTCCTATTTGGATACCTAGTCTGTATTGTAAGAAAACTATAATAATCGTTTTATGAGAAGGAGCCAAATCTGATTTCTTTCTTGAAGCTCAATTTCTCACAAAACACTCCAAAGTAGTGTTGATGTTCTACATCTCCAAAAATAATTTTTTTATGACACTTTCTCTGCGCATAGGCACAAATAATACTGATGTCCTCATGTCTCGGCTTTCCGCTTCCCAAAACTGGAGATTAACAAGATTGGGAATAATCTTTCGCTTACAACATATTACCTGAGAAAATACTATCAATGGCTGAAACCTTACTAAAACCTTACTAGAAAGCAGGTCAGCAGTCATACACTACTTTTTAAGCCCATGCCATAGTCTGTAGTAAGTTCAGTAGTACAGACATGAGGAAATCATCTGTATTTCAAGAACTGAGTTGTATAAATTAATTACGTGAATTATAATCAATGGTACATTACCCAACTGAACGCTACAATCTTCTGAATCTTTTTTTTACTTTTCTTGGTGATTCAGAATTTTTGGGGATACCAAAAAATCCCAGAGACCTTTTATAAGTTATATTCTCCCAAGAAGAATCCCTAAGGAAAAAAAAAATCATGTCAACTGTGGTGCCTTCCCCACTGTACCCTGTGCCCTCTCTCTTGAAGGTTATATTTCAAAGTCAAATTATTTTCAGTACTTCTGTGGTACATATTGTTCCTTGAATTATGTAAAAGAATACCAAGTATATTATCACCACTATTATTCTCCTTCATGTTCCTGGGAGGTGGGAAGGAAAGAAAAGAAGTCAATCAGAGGCTTCTGTGCTTAAGCAGCTCACAGGCTTTAGTTCAATAACTTGAATCACTTGATACCTTTGAAGAGCTTCCCGTTTTTGGTGTGTTTTGGTTTTTTTTTTTTGATTTTTTTTTTTTCCCACAGGCTTTGAAGAGAAGACATAGTCTTCCTACAATGTGAACAAAAATAAAATTAGCTTTATGGTTTCATCATCCTTTGAAATAGCAACATTCTGTGCCCTAGGAACAAAAACAACAACAACAACAAAGTTAAGTCATTCCAGAGTACAGGTAAAAGCTATTGGATATTGTTTAGATTGCAGTGATTTTTCACCCAAACACATCCTTAATTGCTTAAGAAGGATTATTAATTGCTATTACAGACTGTCCTAACAGATTATTGATGAAATGTTATCTTCTTGAGGCTCTAGACTTTGTTTTCATTTGCCAAGTCATCTCTATGGCTCATTCATTATACTATCAATATTAGCCAAATCTAATAAAACAATTTTTGCCTTTTTCAGATTACTCTCTTCCCCTATGCAAACAAATCATAGTAGACCCATTGCTTTGTGCTTTTTAAAACACTGCAACATCAGGTTTGAGCATTTGTTCCTAACCCAGACTTAAAATTCATTAATATACTGCAGTGTTTCTTTCAAGTTTTATTTATTTTGCTTTGTGTTGGGGAATGTTCAATTTGTCCACCACCTCTCTCTCAAGACTGCCCGCCTGCCTGTGTACCTTAACAACTTCATATGGTTCAGTATATGAGTGCTGGCTGTGTTCAGATATAGAAAGCAATATTGGTAGTAAAATTAGAATAGTACAAACAAGGTCCTGCTCAGTTGAACTGAAGGTAAAACTATGTCTGTAATTGATAAGCACAGCTTCAGTACAAAAAGCTCATGCTAGAAATATTTCCAGTACTTTTAGCTCTCAGCCTTTAGAATGTTTTAGCTGCAGCCAGAAGGTATGAAGGTCAGCTTGAATTACACAAAGGACAATAAAAGGCCATGACAAGAAAAGCACAGAAAATAATCAAATCCAAAAATTTTTAAGCAAAGTGAAGATTTATCATTAACCTGCAGAAAGCTAGGATGCACAGATGAGTATTGTGTAAAACAAATTTGTGACTGATTAGTGTATTCACATCTCAGTGAAAAAAACATGAGATGTTTATAATTTATATAAAATACATATTTTAATAGTAAAAACATGAGTAAACAATGTGACAGTTAATGGATAAAGTAAAACTCCTTCAGATTTAAGACAAAAAAAAAAAAAATGTTTGGAGACCAAAGGTTTATCTGGATTGTTTAAATTGCATATATTAGCAGCGCTATAACTGTTCAGGTCTGAAATAGGCTTTCTGAAGCAGTCTGATGAAGCACTGATACCAAGAAACAACAGCACTGATTTGTCAAAATTGTCATGCAAACTGTTGTTTGTTTATTTGTTTGTTTGTTTTTTCCAATTAAGCCTGAATCTTTAAAACTTGAGAACATGGATAAAAAGGTAGGATTTAAGCCATAATGATGACTTCTAAGTATCTAACACCTTGCAGTGGCACCTTTGAACGAAAATTGCTAATAATTGATAAGCCTAATGAATGAACTTGTTTCTATGAAAAAAATATGCACTTTTACTAGTCCCTAGCTCAACACACTTTTAGGGATGTTAAATATAAAAGGAAAATGGTAAAAGAACTTATGAAGCTATTAAATTTAAATAATCTCCTCTTGGTATAGGCATGTTCAGCTAACAAAGGAATTACTTAGTCAAAGACATCCAAGCCAAAATAAAACCTTGTGGTGCCTTTTACCCTTGATCCATCCTTTTGTCTTCACCTTTTTCAGCACTTTCAACAACAAAAGATAAAGTACAACAAAAGATCCGTGTTTTATGTAGAAAGTTGCCAAACTTCATGGAGATTCAGAATTAAAAACACATGTCTAGAAAGGATATCTACTTTTTTTTTTTTCTAGAATGAATATTTTTGCATTTGAAAGGTATTCATCCCTCATGTATTAAAAAGATAAGCATTTATTATCTGGTTAATAAAAAGTGAAAGCAAAACCTCAGGGGCTCTCAAAATAATTGTACATGAATTTGATCAGTAGAATGTTATTAACACTGCAAGATGAAAACCAAACAGGATGGAAACTTGCAGCATTTGGAGACATCATTATATTCTATTTTTGAAGAACAGAAGCAAACAAATCTTTGTTTAAGATTCTGGTCATGCTCAACTCACCAGTATTATGTTAGAAAATTTTTAATTCTCTGCAAATACACAGGATAGCAGATGTGTCTTAGAAGAATATGAGGTTATAGAGCTAAACACAAATGAATAATTTATTTCATTTGAATTTGATAGAATTTTATATACAGAATTCTCACCTAACACAGGGAGCATTGCTAATTGTCTGACACCAAAAGCAAAAGATTTTGTTACTTTTGCATACCTGTGTTTCAGTTAGTTCTGCTTCCTCCTCGCACAAAAATACCTGTAGGAAAATTATGACTCTTTTAGGCATTCAATATTTGAAACCTTTCTAAGATTTCTCTGGTCTGAAAGCTTATGCTGAACATTTACAGTTGCTAGGTGATACCCAGCTGGTGATCAGTAATTGTGATTGAAGATATAAGGCTTTCACGGTAAATTTCCATTTCCTGATTGGTGATCAAGGAAAATGAAAGGCAGATTTTGGTAGAAGCAGTTCAAGATTTAGACACCGTCAACATATGACAAAGATGTAGTGAATGTTCATGCTGCTATAATTCAGTTTCGATCAGTTAAATCAAGCATAAAAAGGAGAAAGAAGTGCTGTTGAAACAAATTAATGAAATATTACATTTCAGTAAATATTTTCCAATAACTGTCTTGCAATATGTCTCAGTTTTATGCATTAATGATGTTCTGATCTGTGTGACCTCATTGTTATAAGGATAATAATGATCTAAAGCTATTTTATGTTCCATAAATTTTACATCCTTGTAATGTATCCTTGCTGTCCTCTTTAAGCATATATAATTATTTATGCTTGCAATTAGTCTACGTAGTTAGTTTTAGACTGAGACTCCTATCAAAGGTAGAAAGCAGACTATATGAAAATGTGTTCCTGTTGAAATTTCCTGAAACTGAATTATTTTGTGTGCATGTAACAAAAAATGAAATATGCTGATTTCCTTCAATGTCCCTCTCCTCTTCCACAAAGCACTAACCTTTTCAAGGTTTCTCTTAGGCAGAATGAGTCTATGCCAAAAAGTGTTAAGACTGACCTTTTGCAATTCTGCAGCAAATTGCATTACAGGAATGTAGCAGTATCATGGTTTTGAGACAATGAGAGATGCAAATAAATTGAAATCTTCAGTCCAGATTTTTCAATTATTTAAAAGATCTTTCTGTATCCAATGATTGATTGATAGATGGGAATTACAACGATCAACTGAAACAAACTATTTCAGGAATGACACACAATTACAAAGAGGGCTAAAAATAGCAAAAACAGTATAAGATTTCAGTGTTTTGCTGGTCAACTTTAAGAAGAAGAACAGTAAACTGTAGTCTATAATAAATAAACTATATAATAAAAGGAAATGATAAGAAAAGGGGAGAGCTATAAATGAGAACATAGAGAGACACAAACCTGGCAAATATAAATGAGACAATGAGTGGAAATAAATGTGTTCAAGTCACACTAATTGATGTGCTACCAAGAAACTGCAGGCAAACCAGGAGCTTGCTGCTGATAAGCATGCAAACGTGCGGGTTGAGGATGTTGCCAGGGATCTTGGAGCTATACAAACTGATGGGGGAATGTGCACTGGAAGGGGAATGGGAAAGAAGAAAGTGGGAATAGACAGACCGTATGAAAAACGTTGGTAACTTGTAAAACAAGTCAGTACACTTCTCTCACTGAGTCCTGCACTCCTCTCCACAGTCTGTCCAGTCTTCATGTTAAATCAATCCTTTCTTGACTATCTCTGTGTAATCCCACTCTCTATGTTTTGTGTCTGTGTGTGTGTGTGCATGTGTGTGCATGTGTGTGTGCATGTGTGTGTGTGTGTGACTGCTGCAGGGATTAGATGCCATCTACTTGCAGGACCGGGGTCAGTGGATCTGAGGTCGGCAGCTGGAATCAGGTCAAAATTGTTGGCTGGGAACTTGTCAGGGATGTTGGCCAGACAAGAGAGTCATGTTGGTACTCAAGAGATTCACTAATGTGTGTGTTTGTGTGAATTGAGAGCATGTTGAGTGTGTTCTGTCAATACTGAACTTCAGTCTCTACTAGTCAAACAAGAGAAGGGTAGTTGGCTGGCTGTGCTTGTGTTCATGTTGGTACTGCATGTAGGTGATGTTGAAGGCAGCTCCTTGTCTGTGGTAACCTGTGTCACTATCCTATGTGTCTCTGTGTACATCCTTTTTATATCAAGCACCTTTTTATATATGCTTCCTTTTATTATGTCTGTTTATTGATTTCTTTTTATGGCTTATTTAGTGTTAGCTGGCACCTCACACATAATTGATAAACAGTAAAGACAACATATTAATAAATTTCTTAAATTATCAGAGATCTCTCAGTCACCCCACTGGAATAGACTATCTCTGGTGACATGATTGTTAATTAAATCAGAGAGAGAACTGACAAAATTATCAAATACTTCAACCCGTATTGGATATCCAACTTGATTTACCTTGGCTTAAAAATTCAGAAATTTAGAGCATACTGACTAATCATCTGTAAGAGGACCAGGAAGGTCAGCAATTATTCAATTTGCAACTTAGAAATAGTTTATTTTTCTTCTCATTACCAGTCTCTGCTTCCTATGTAGATGTCACATGCTGTAATTTATATTTCAAAGAACAGTATCACATTGAAATGGAAAGTGATGTATATATTTTCTGTTGCAAACTGTAAGTCTGTTGGAAATTACATACTTCTAGTTACACTTTTACAAACATGACCTAAACTGTTTACCGTACTGTCACATTATGAACCCAGGAGAATCTCCTAGGGCTCTAACTATTTTATGTCACTGGTATTCTTCAGAACAAAGCATAGCTCAGCTGTCTGACTTTTCAATCTACAGAAACTAACTGAAAATACAAATATCAAATAAACTACCTCTTGCAAGTTTGAAACTTAGCAATTCAATCATTGAAATGTAAAGTTATAATATCCTTTTTATTTCTTCTTTTAACACTACAATCGAAAAGAGGGAAAGGGTAAAATAAGGGACTACTTTTACATTAAGGTTAAAAAGGCAAGAAAAAAGTGCTACTAGATAGGTTTGGGTTCTTTCAGTCATTGGGAAAAAAAAAGGCATTAGAAAACTGATGACAAAACTGTATAAAAAACTGTATTCTACCTAAGAAATACAAATTCTGTCATCTAGTGAAAAACTGTAGGTATGGGATAGTGAGAAGAAAATTATTTTTCCTCTGTATCAGAGATGAATCTTGATAATGATCTGTAAACATTACATGTAGCTCTAGTAACATTTCTACTGTGCTCCACAACTACTGATGGCATCTTTTGACTGGCAGCAAAATCAAGCAGTGGACAACATACAATCATACAATCAAACAGTCATAGAATATCACGAGCTGGAATGGATCCACAAGAATAATGCCCTGTACAGGACACCCCGAACATGAACACTGGAAGTTCAGAAAGGAAATAATGAAGTATGATATAATCAGAATGTTAAAAAAAAAATAAAAAAAATAAAAAAAAAAATAAAAAAAAATATAGAATGTACATACCAGGATTAAATACATATTTTTTTCTATTCTAAGCATAGGTGTGAAAAAAGAAAACCAAAACCAGAGTGTGACATTGTTTTTAAATTAAGATACTGGTATATGATAATGCTTACACAAGCATCTCAGATAATTGGTGAAAGGAATACTGTAATTATACATTAAAAAAAAATTACACTACAGTTTAAAAGATGGAAAATGGAATTGTGCAGAAAAAAACCCCCAAAACAAAATATGAATTAATATCCTCCTTATATAAAACTGTAACAGAGAATTTCTAATAAACTAAATTTTAAACTGTGAGGAAAAAATAATACTTTTTCTTATTTTTGTTATTTAGCATGTGAGAAGTAAGAGAATAACAATTTAGTAATGATGGAAGGAAGGCTGGAGAAGCCAATAATAAATCAGCCAATATCTGGTTTCTAAGTGTCAAAAGAGAAGCAACTAGAATCATACAAGACACAATTAGAGACTGTTAGGCAATACTAAGAAAGGAATGGAAAATACCACTATTCCACTGATTCACTCCAAAGTGCATTCACCTTCAATGCTCTTTCACATGCAGAGATGTAAAAAGGACTTCAAATATATATGAGATTCAGATACCTCAAAACCAGAATAAAGACGCACTTTGAATACTCAAATTATCTGATGTAAAAACTATTCTGGGAGCTTTGAAAAGTCAAATATGAAACCCATATCCTCATGGAGAGCTGACTGACAGACAGAAGATCACACTGACAACTAAAGTGATACCAGGAGCCTATATTTGTACTCAATATCACCCATCATGCCTATATAACTGTGAAAAAAGTAGTCAGGGAATGATTATTCAGAGTGTCTCAGTTGTAAGATACAGACATTAGCAGGTAGCAGATTTAAAGACAGATAGTAACAAATACTAGCTCATATGAGTGCTGTCTGGCATGCCTCTAAGTATACTTCAGCTGTTCTCCTCTCAGCTGCACTGGATCCTCACTCTTAAAATGTGAGTGGCACCATTAAGGAGCTCTGGCACAGCTACTGCTGGTTATAGGTAAGAAGAATGAAGGATATTTCTCAAGGAAAAGAAGGAAAGAAAAGTGAATATTGATCACACCATCTTTTCATTTCCTACTGGAGACACTTCTGGGTAGAGAAATCAAAGTAAGAATTTACAGGACTGACAACCTTTTGTAAATTAACAAACAAGTACACAACACTGAAGTTCAACTCTTTCTGTCAACCAGAAATATAAATAATCACTTCATCCATCTTATATCAGTGTATTAATGCATAAATGAATAGACACTGCAACTGTTCAGGGATGAGACATCCATTTCCCAAGGTCACCAGATGATTTAGATGTGAAGTTTCACTCTTCAAACGTAGCACAGGACCCCGATTGGACAAATTGATGGGAAATTCACTTTTAAGTCACTCTTCCATTATCTTCAAAAGGGTACTTATATTATTTTGGAAGTATCTGTGACTGAAGATTGTGGAAATTAAAAATACTGATCCTCTCAAAAATACTGATAACTAAACAACACTGCACCATTAATAGGGAAGGAAAGTTAATCAAATCTGTCAAATCTGCATCATTACAAGGCATTTCCTGGAAGTCCTGAAGTGAACAGTGATCCCTATGATGCTATTCTCATCTATATCTATTATGCTGAAAAATATTTTCTTGATGGACATTTTAAAGATGAAAACATTGGACACCATTTAAAATTTTCATCATATAGGAAAGTCTGTGGTCTCAAGCAATAAAAGAGTTCAGATAAAATGAAATAACAACCTCACAGATCAATACATCTTTTTGGCAGAATATTTTGTGATATTGGCCTATACTATCTGATGCACAGAATATATTTTTCTTTTCTGTTACAAATGAACAATTCTGGAATCCCATTAAGGTTGCTACTGTACAGAAAGTAACTATGACACTAAGTTATTAGTCATGAGAATCTAAACAAATGTGATGAATTGAAGCATAGGTTTTGGCTTTGGTAAGATTTCATGTTATACGAATTCCTTGAAGACAATATATATTAGATTGATTGAATTTGTTTGCTTTGTTCTAATAAAACAAGCTTGCTTTGTCCTTACACTAAAAAGGAGTTTAAGAGCAATACATTAATATTATTGTAATATTGCTATCAACAAAGTCATCGTATGTACATAGTACCTGAAAAGTCACTATAGACCATGAGATTAGTTCAGTTGTTTGGAGCATGCTGCTGAAAACATCAAGTTCACAGGTTCAAACCCTGTATGGGCTATTTGCTTTAAGAGTTGGACTTGATGGTCCTCATGGGTCCCCTCCAACTCAGAATATTCTGTGATTCTGAAAAAAAATTAGGACCATGGCACCTGTTGCACACACACTGAGAGCAAATACTGATATATTCAGGCACAGAAGTCAATGATGTTGACAAATCCAACGTTCTGAAATCTTTCAAGTTGTTTTGGTGGAGAATGATTTTCCAGAGTGTCTGATCCCTATTGGTTCTTTATTACTAGCAAACAAGTATCAGACAATGAATTCTGGACCTGAATTTTCCCTATTGTATTATTCAGGGTGCTTTCCATGGGGGCATATTTTGCTCAAAATCTTATTGATTCTCATATTTTGAAGTATAACAAGTTCAGCCTCTAACAGCTTACTCCATCTTTGAAGTGAAGTTCTAAGCACTGGTTTGTTGAAGATACATTTAAGACCAAAGACGGACAGAAATGCCAGTGACCCAGAGACCATGTTTAGTAGATGAGTCAGAAGACCTGCAGTGTTTCTTCATACACAAAAAAGAATTTAAACCTTCCTCATGGGAAGAGATCTTGGAAAATGAAGCCTTTCCCCCCTATACCATAAACAAAACCTGAATTATTTGGAGCATTGACATCCTTAGTAAAGATCACTTACGCATTTTACATTACACTGCTATTAAAAAACAGTAATGTCAGAAACTCAGGACTACACTTAGACTCCCACCTTTAGATCAATACTGAAATAAATAAGCCCCAGTATTGTAGCTGCTCTTCCTTTTTGTTTTCTTTTTATCTACATATCATATGGAGATAAAATTCTACATGGAAGCAGAACCTTAAGTAAGAAGGTTGCAAGAAGTCTTTTTCCCCAAAGGATGCTAAAATCAGTACAAGGATACTTAGTCATGGCAGAAGGTCTTATATATGCTTCTTATTTGAGTTTGCTATTATTTACATTTAGGTCACTCATGTAGATTTTCTGGATCGTCGTTCTTTAGTGTTAAATGCTTATCTTAGTCCATGTAGGTTTTAAAAACATATGACACATTTGCGAACTAGAATTTGTTACATCTGTTGAATTTAGACTCTCTCTTCTTTTCATTCTGAAGCTACTATACAGATAGCATATGAAACTCTCCAAATTATTTTATATTTTATATTGTTTCATAAGGTATGTATTTTTTCCATTCCTTTGAAGGCATGCACAGGTTATGAGAGTTTTTGAACAGTGCAAGTGGAAGTTTGCAACATGATATTACATCTGTTCCCTAAATGAGTGATAAAAACCCCTAATGTTTTACCTGAATATTGTTTCTCAGTAGTTTAATTTGGGATCCATTCTCATTTATAGCGAATCCTGGTTTGAATAAGAGATAGCCTAACATATAATGCTTTTTGAAATTAACTTCAAAAGGTTGTTGATTTAATAGTGATAGATGGACATGTTACTTCAGCATAATAAAGACACATTAGCTTAAAATGAAACACACAGCCTTTTATTTTTCTTAATGTAACTAAAATATCAAGAAAGAAAAAATAAAAATTCAAATTCATCTGAATGCAGCTTTTCACAACTAACAGAGTCCAAAAATTGAGGAAATTAATGTATGAAGATATTTATGTGAGAAAGTTAATATTGGGCTTTAACAATGCAGTTGCCAGCAAAGAGAGATACTTTTGTAATTTTTAGACTTATTGTATCAATAAGGGCTTTTCATCAATTTGGCAACATTAAAAAAAAATAAAAATCCATACTTTCATAATGACAAAATCCTTGAACCATCAACTTATAAATTGGTATCTATGGGAGATGTTTGAAAATTACATTTTATTTTATAACATTGATCCTAGACTTCAAAAATATGCAATTAATTTCTATAACACTGCCACTATTTCTGACTGACCCCACCTCTAAGCAAGATTTTCATGAAGACTGAAGTTTTAGCATTTTCTAAAAAACAAACAAAAAAAAATGCCTTAACTAAAGGGAACAGATTTATGAGAAAATATGAAGTCAGCTGAAGAAAAAAAGACCCTAAGAACTGTTAAGTTTTAATGATCATTTTCCTTTTCTGCAAGATTTCACATAAACTTTTATTACACTGATTTCCTAAAAATCAAGCTGATGTTTGACATCTTGATACATTTTAGAAGGCTGAGAAAGACGCTTGGTTTTTATTTTCTGTTAATCTGGAATAGGCCTGGACAAGTGCAAAATAAAATTAATCAACAAAACTTTACAGTTGAGCAAGCTTTATGAAAAATATAGGTCATCATATAGCCTTACAGAAAAAAAAAAAAAAATTGTAATAACTTTCAGTTCCTTTCAGCTAAAACAGAACAGACTGAACAAATAATTACTTAGGAGATTATATACTTCATATACTTACATATATACACATACACTTTTGCACAGAAACACTTGCAAAGTTATTATAGGGGAAGAGAATTCTATTTACCATATTAGAAAGAAATTAGATATATGCTAGAAAGGTAACAGCATGATTAAAAACAAAATAAGCCTACACTGGGAAATCAATGCTGCACTCTCTTCCTGTATGTATGATGGTTTAACAAATTTATCTATTCATACTTCTTAATAGGATTACTTTAGCTGCAATGTGTTTCATGGTGCAGTGCAATCCTTCCAACTCAAAATCACTCTGCAATGCAATCTATTCTTACTGGCATCATATCATTTATTGTGTCAGCCAAAGAGGACAGAGCTGTTTTATAAATTTTCAGCATTGTAGGCTCAAAGGTTCACTTCTAATTTTAACATGACAGAATTTTCATGTCTACTCAGCAGATACTGAGGGTTGGAGAGAGGGCAGGAAAACCATAATTGAAATACATTATTTTTTATAGCTAGATGATAGATTAGATAGATAGATAGATAGATAGATAGATAGATAGATAGATAGATAGATATACTTTTTGTTTGTTTGCTTTCTTCCCTGTTATGCAAAAGAGATATCTTTAGCTAAGAAAAGAAAAAAATATTAGTTTCTTTTAAAAATAACCTGTTTAGGAAGTAATGTATGTTACAAAGTGCAAACAAAAAAGTTTCAAACTAAAGGCAAAGAATCTATCCTCTTTTCGTAGAACTTCAAAATATAATGCAAGTGATTGACAAAATCTAATTTTCTTTTAATCCCAAGATCAATACAGAATACATTATCTATCAGACAGTTACTGATTTGACTTCTCCATAAAAAGAAAATTCTGAATTTGCACAGGAGAGATGATGTGCAGGCTATCTCCATCTGATGATCAAAGGAAGTGTAATTTTTTTCAGATCCAGTAATTGGAGATTAGGAGGGGATGAGGCTGAAAATTTTCTGCCTCAGTGTAATGATGCCTTAAGATTTTTTAAATATTTGTAGATTTTAATATGGCCATATAATTTCTCAGTCTTAAGGTAGCAGTTAACAGTTTCTAAACCCCTTTCTCATGGTTTATGCCCCATTCTTGAAATTTTGTTTAACAGTCTTTTCCAGGAAAGAGATTTTAGCCAGGACAACTTGTTTGGGACACATGCACCTGGAGCAGATTAAGAAGATACATTATAGACAAAAAAGGTAGAGGGCCCAGAACCCTTGCAGGGGCTCAAATGGGGCAGTTGTCTGGGTGGTATCAGGGGCAGATGGTTTTCAAGTTGGATGAACCTACTAGATATGGCAATTAGTTAAAGTTATAAAATCATGAGAATTCTATGATGGTGTGTGTGTCTATGTACTCTGTACATCTGAAAGCTTTCATTAAGAACTGGTCTCTTTTTTATCTATTGTTTGGAAGTTGGTTTTTACCTCCGCTTTAGGCAACAGTGTCATAAGGCTTTATATGCACAGGCATAACAAACACAGAGCAGAGGGGAGAGAAACATAGAAGAGCTCCAGACACAGCAAACAATGAACCCTACAAGTGATACACTCCTCCAAACTACTTAAATATTTGGTGATATGTGAAAACACAAATCAGGAAAAAAAAACCCCAAAGAATACGTTGGTCAGGGATATTTACCTTTACATAAATTATCTTTTTACTATAGAAAGATATGGTAGAACTATCTATTTCCTATTGTCATGCAGAACTGTTCATACAAGTTCTCATCCTGATTGTATCCTGTTGTCATGTGGGCACTTGCTCTAGATGTAAAAAACTGGCAACTACAGAGGGTACGTGCTACCTCTTCTTGTAGTGCAGCAGCAGATCATTTGGTTTTCTTTATCCCTTTAAGCTCCTATGCCCCAGTCCCACTTTAGATTTCTGTTACTTCACCTATGCTAAATTAGCTCAGACCAGCTTCCAAGAGAGGGGAAACGTCTACCATGTGGACAGGAATAAGCCAACCAGAGAAATTAAGTTGTCTACTGTGTGTTGAAAATACATCTAATAATTTCCTCTGTATCTCCTTACTTAAGTACTGTCACATTGATAGTATGATAAAAACTTAAAAATTATCCCAGAGGTCATCAGGGAACAAAACATACTTGCTCAATACCTTTCTTTTCAGAAGTTTTAAATCCTATTGAAACTTGAGAGAAAAAAAGGTTGGAGTAAAGAATAACAATAAGCATGGGAAGTTGTGCCCCATTGTTCTTAAAAATCTATGCTCAGAGGATTGCTTGTACAGACCTTTCTGTATTTTTTTTTTTCTTTATGCAGGCACTATTTCCTAAATACAGATAAACTATGCAACTTCTTTAGGCATCACCTGCCATTCATGATAGGCACAACATCTTTTGCTGCTCATTGAGCCTCATGATTATTTTCTAATTGGTTTCCCCCTTGCTGCTCTGCTGTCAAAATATTCTAACAGCTCTTTAACTACTGTTTAATAACTAACAGCAGCTTCACATATTTTAAAGAAGAGAGTAAGATTATTCACTGTTTTATTTCCTTAAAGATTTAGCACAGTGAATAATCATGACTAAAGGTAATGAATATTATCAGAAGTACTGGGATGTATTTCTTCAGTTCCTCCCAGCTCCTGAGATTCTCATAAAATAATTTGTAATTTTATTGTAAAAACAGGAGCCATGAACTGTTTTATCATTCAAATGGCAAATGCATACTCTTGCATTTGTCGTACACAATAGCAAGTCTATCAATATAGTCTCAAAACTGTTTCAAAGAAAATAATAAATTATCACAAGAGTCCTGGCAATTTCACATTCACTTTAATATTGCCAAATGCCTTTTTAATTTCGATTCTCTCAAAATGCAATTATAGAATGTCATAACTGAAGTTTTCTTGCAGAATTAAATCAACAACCCCATCTTTGTGTGGAAAAAATTGAAACTATTTAAGAATGGGAGAAAAACATCTTTGTCCCACACATCAAAAATACTGGTAGCATAGAGCATCCTTTATGTAGCCTTGTCTCCAAGCAGATACATTCCCTTAGCTGCAAGCCTCAGTCTTTGTTCTTCCAGGGATAGGAATTACTTTACATTAGAAGCCTGAAAAAAATTCTTGAGAATTGACTTTCTTTTTAAGAAAAGTGACAAGTATCATAACCTATGAGCTAGTGAGACATCATGCAATTCTGAGACCCCTCAAATATAAAATTATATTACCCAAACCAATTGGAGATGTTGACTAAGATTGCTGCTTTGCCCTTACTTTTAATAACAGAACACAATAGTCTCACAGTTCATTTTGAACCTACTTAAAAAAAAAAAAAAGGTAAAGAAAAAGACACTACAGAATACCCAAGAAAACTTCACATACGTTACAAGCTGTAAGAAATGTCACTCCATGTAATTGCTGTGCGCTTATAGATAGATGTTTCTGATGTTCTCTCCACACTTCATTTGCAGTGCCACTGAAGAAATCAGGAAATGTTAAACCTGAGAATCAGGGAATAGTTACACTGTGTGTCTCAGGCATAGTCTTGGGATGGTAAAACTGTGGGTTTATTCATCATAGCAGTGTCAATGGAAATTGTAGGAAAAAAAAAAAAAAAGCCTTTCCTATTAACCAGTTGGATCGTGGCATTTGGAGACACTGTTGCAGCATTAAGACACTTCATTCTGAGTCTGGGTGATGAAACAGTGATTCTTGAGCATATCATTATTGATAGTAATATTGATATTGATATTATGTTCGCTATTATATCCAAATTGTGTGTATATAATTACTATATGTATATTTTAAGTTAATGCTAAGAGAGTCATGATAAAGTACTTCAACGTGATATTCAGATAAAAATAGAAAACTGAATTAAGGTGTCTTATACAGCAAACACTTAAAAAGAGACTGTCTTACAACAGTTACTTATTCTAGGAGATACTACAGTGCCTTTCTCTTCACTACGGAAACTCTGTAGTCAGGAAACTCCAAGGAAAGTTGAGACTAAACACTCAGTACAATCTTATCACCACCACATTTTTGTGGTGGTATATAGTCTTCAAACGACAGGACACACTGTGGAGGACCAGGCATAAGCATGTTTTTTCTAAAACATTCTGACTGCTGTGACAGGAAAAATTTAATTGGAAGAGAGGGTCCCACAGAGGTGTGTCAGTGCTGTTCTGAGCCAACTTCTTTTTCTGCCTTGAGATTATGTCAACTCATCTTCTCTGCTCCGACTCACTTTCTGGAGGGCTCAAAGGGGCTTACTATGTCTGTGTGAAATAATAACACAAAAACTATATTTTGCATAAGAGGCATGCACCAGGTTAGCTATAAAAGGAAGTGGATCCATCTATGTCCTGCCTTTTTAACTTTCTCTCTTTCTCTGCTGACCCTACATCTGGACCATCCGTGCACCAGGACCAATGTGGGATCTCAGGGCTGGTGATCTTTCTTCTCTTTCTCTCTTTTCTGCCTTTATTGCTCCCCTCCCTTGCTTTGTCTTGGCAAAGTGTGGCTATCATATTCTACCACTTGCTCTGTATTGAGATTTGTTGTGAATGTTGTTCAAATGTGTTGCAAAAATTAAGGGGTTGTTATCCACCACTTTTGTGACTAACTAATGGGCTAGTTGCCAGAGTTAAGATGATTATACATTAAAGCAAAAGAGTTCCCTGACACATGGACTGATGTCTTTGTTGAACCTGGTGAGAATTTATAAGGAACACCATGCCCCCAACCAAGTGCATTTTGACACATACTCCATTCATATTACATGGTCAGGACATTGAGGTTGGATGCCCAGCATCATATATCTATCACTTATGTTGTGAGGAAATGGTTAAAAGCAGAAGATTGACAAGGAAGGGGTAGATTCACTCAACTGACCTTGCAATTGGGAATACCAAGGCCTGGAGGATGACAGTATGGGAAACCATATAGTTTGCCTACTGCTGTGTATCATTTCTCTGTTTTGAGAAGTAAAATTTCTGTATAGAGATAACATAGGTATTTAGAGAGACTTGACGGCACTCTTGCAGACATGCTTGAACTCCCTGTTGGGAGACAGATCAAAGCTCAGGATCTTAATTAGCAGTGAGGAGATAACAATGTGGTGGTGAACTACACATATATGGGCCTTCGATAAATGGGTGAAAACAACAGGCCCACTGCCCTCTAGGATTGGACTAAGCCTGAATGGTGCCTGTGTTCCCACTGGTTTTTGAGGTTGTTCTGGCCACCTGCCTGTGTTGATTCACACAATCTGCAATCTCACTGTACTCATTTTTATGTCTGTATGAATGTACAAAATTTGCAAAATGAAGCAATATTCCTCAGAAAACTCAAGCTAAAAAACCACTGGTTTTTATCCCACCATTAAGAAATAACCGGTCTAGCAAATCTTCTTCATCCCAGAGTGTATTTTGGAAAATTACAATACTCAGTGAGTAAACATTCAATTAAAACCAAATTTAGAAACAACAGAGCAGAGAAACACTGAACAATTGGACTAGAAACTAATTACTTGACTGCATTGTAAGCAGTGTTCCCATGTTCCTCTTTTGCCCATAAGAAGCTTTCAGTATAACAGGGGTCTTTTCTAGGCAGCAATCCCATGGTTAAGCCTTTTCTACCCAAGACTTTCACCTGTCTCACTGAAAACATAAGTTTTCAGAAGGCATAAAATATATTCACATTGGAGTGTTGAGGACACAGACAAAGACACAGTTTTTCATAAATTTCCCCATTTTCTTAAACCAATGTCCAATCATATGGGGAATGAGGAATGCATTTGTCAACTCTAGTGTCTTCAAGCAGTTGCCTCCTTACAACATTAACTCAAGATGCATTACCTACACCAAGACTTTAAATTAGAAGAGAGCTGGGATTACTGCTTTCTTACCCATATAAATACTTGCATCTAGAACAAAAAAGGAAGGCATGGAAAAGCAGGCAACACTTAAAAACAACAACAAAAAAATACTGTAGAGGTAATACTATTTTTGGGACTCATATGTGGGAGTACAGTCAGAGGACTACCGAAATTGGAAAAAGAAGACTAGAAATAAAAGCAAAAAAGAAGACAGGAACA
>JAWWEE010000122.1:52435686-52490103 GCA_035221455.1 Xenops minutus | reverse complement strand
CCGTGTGCTCTGTTGAATAAAGGACCATTCCACGTTACCCTGCGTTTGTGTGTGGTGTGGTCGATCCCGTTTTCCCCCTCAGATCTGTGCACTCATAAAAATAGCAACATATATTAATAATTTCATCATTATTAAAAAAAAAAAAATAATGATTTTTCTTTGCTTAGTATACAAAGGCAGGGACAATAGGCTTGTCCTTTTCCTTTTGGTTTAATTTCAGTTTATTATTTGTTGATATATATTCTCATCTATGTATAAGGGTCCTTCCCAAGTCACATTAGGTGGATGATATTTTGCTCTCAGAACCTCCTAAGTATACTTGCTTATCTGAAAGCTGTTTAATGATTTTCTGCTTCCTTTAAGTTTTACTTTCTTGCTTGAAATAATAGGATTCTTCCCTATCATTCAATATATTGAAATAAACAAACAAGATAAGGAAGCTCTCAGGAACTGGTGTGCAGTTTAATGCTCATTTTATTCATGACATTTCATGCACAACTATTTAGTTACTACCAGAGATGTCATAACAGTTGTGCTGGCAATTAATAGCCGATTCAGTTGTTACAGTGCTCAAACTATGAAATAACCAGTAATAACAATCAAAATAAGCTTATTAACTCAAAAGTTTTATGAGCTTCATTGGGGCTTAAAATATTGATGCTACTGAAAGCACTCTTGAACCAGGATCTTTATAAACATAATGTGCACAAGGCAATGAATATCCAGATTGTTCAGAAATGAACAGCTTTCTTTTAAGTGTATTCCTCAAGATGTCATAGAAAATACACCATTCAGTACTACTTGAAGGGTAAATAGAAAAGAGATTGATGCACAAAGATCACTCAAGATATGAAGAGAATATATTCAAGAAAAAAGATAAACTGTAATGTTTCAACTGTAATACGGAGCATATTGAAGTAGCTTTTTTCTATAACAATTTAAACAACTCTTCAACAAACTAACTTGGCAAGCCACAGTATGCAGAGAGTAAAAGTTAAGTTTGAATACTAAAATGAACACTATCTATTGCGCCCACTGTGTCCTTGGATATATTGAGTGAATTTATAATCTTCAATGTGATCTTAAACTTTTCCAGATGTCTTTTACGCAAAATTAAAACTTAGAGGTGAACAATCCATGAAAATAACAGATGCCTTTCTACAGGTGACACAACAAACTATAGCACATAACCTTTTCATCAGTACAAAAATCCCTTGTGCTTCTTCACAAGCTGTTGTATTTGTAGATGAATATTTCCAGTTTGGTTTGTATCTCCCATGTGAATATGTAGTGAAAAAAAATAGCATTGTTTCAGCTAATGAAAAATGTTCAAATAGTCATGTTAAAATAAGCTGGCTGCAGTACCATAAAAACAAGACAAAAATACTTCACAATAGTTTACCTATTGCTTTGAAAATTGTTAAGTGTTCTATGAAGTTCACAGACTATATTTACAACATACAGAGACTGTATTTACAACATACAGAGTCTGTATTTACAACAGTTTGAAAGACCATATTTTACATGATACATGAAAAACAACATATGAAAATGCAGCAGTTCAACAGAAGTTTCAGCTTAATTTAAAAAAAAAAAAGAGTAAAAAAAAAAAAAACAATGCAAAGATTCAGCTGAATAAGTAATACACAGATCTGCCATGTTAAATATAGCCTAGTACAAACTGTAAAATAGAAAATATACATTGGTACCTTCAAATGGAAAGGGCTGTATAAATAAACAAATTGTAGGCCTTGAAAGCAGTATTACATTATTAGCCTTGTCACCATGCATCCAAATACATGATGACTTTCTGACCTGTAATGACACTGCTGTCAAGGAGTCTCAGCCATTTTAGAAACAGCTGAACTTCATTCAGTTGTGTGGGATGTGTGTTACTGGGAATGTAGTGCTCAATGACACACCAAGAACTCTACAAATAATCAAACTTCTGTGGAATCAAAAAATACTAACCTAAGCTGGTAAAGCTTCAAATTTGATAAAGAGAAATTTAATACTAGTACTTTTATAAAACTTCTCAACATTCTAGAATTATTTTATTGGTTGTTCTAATTTCAAACCTCAGTTGGAATTCCTTCCAAAAAGCTTGGAGCCAATGCCTTAGTGTCGGTAAAGATGGTTAACAAAGGACACAATGAATATGCATATCTTGATGTTAACAGCTTTAGCAAGAACCTTTTGTTCTGATCTTTCCCCCGGCCAGAGGGGGTAGGGAAGACTGGCTCGGGTGAGGGAAGGGGTCAGCGTTTCTGCCCTTTCTGCTCAGGTCAGTTGTTCAGTGGCTTGGTGCAGTGGAGAGAGAACGGGGACACACCAGGTCTGGCATCGCTGGGGGACCAGGATTGTGTCTTCTGCTCTCTGGCTTTGCCAATCATCCATGAACACCATGGAGACTGCTGTGAGGAAGAGAAACGCCTATTTTCTACACTGCAGAGGTTGGGTTTCTGCTGCTTCTGTCATCGACCCCACGGGAGCTGACCTGACAACTGTGCTCCTGCGATTCCCCTGAGAGAGGCCAGCCGGCTGGGCGCGACATTGCCATTTGCTGTCCGTAAATATAACTGCAACCCCTGAGAGACAGAGAGAGGCCAGTGGTGGAGATGCGACAGCGCCACCTGCTGTCCATAGATATAATTGCATTTCCCCTTTTGGGCTTAGCCAAAAAGACCTTTTTAACTGTTTGCCTTGTCGTTTGAGGGTGGAGGGGTTTATTACAAATTGTTGTTGTTTGGTTCTTTTCTGGATATATATATATGTGGGTGTGTGTGTATTGTGGTTAAGAAGTGTTACCCTTATATATATATATATATATATATATATTTCCTAATTAAAGTTCTCTTTTCTAAATTTAAAGGAGAGGGGTTATTTCTTGGCCAACATAGATATCTTAGTTCTCCCCTTGAACTAAGACATCTGTACTACAAATACAACATTTTGTTTAACATTAATAATCTTCCATAAGAAACATGTCTATAACAAATATTCTTGAGCAAGTCTCTTTCAATACTTATAAGTAGAACAGTTTCACACTGCATGAGTAGTTTTACTGGAACATAGTTTGAAGACAGATTCAGATAGTCTAGGTGAATTTCAGAAAGTCTAGTCTATCTGTCCTAATTATATCCACATAACATCAGTCTCGTACAGTTTTATTATCCCATTGAAAACAACTTCAGGGTACAGAAGCACATAGCTATTAAAAAAAATAAATCCAGTCATGATATATTTTCGCTATGTCAACATATGGCTAGTTCACTAATTATTGGCAACTTTTCCTATGTATAATAAGCTATCCCATTGAAGTTGATTTCAGAATTGATTTCAGTGGGGAGTTACGCACTTAGGTTACAGCTCTTCTATATATAATGCATTATTTATGATGTCTGATCCATGTGCTTTGATCTCCCAAGCAACAAATGAAGAAAATCTAGGGTTTATTTTAGGATTCCTAAAAGAATAAAGAGTCTGGAGAAATTAGTCCTTTGTAGCCCTGAGGGTATTTATGTCAAAGTATCTCTCCCCCAGATTTGTACAGCAATAGAAGAAAACTTCTGTTATATTAAATGAACAAGAAAATGGGAAAAGGACAATTATTTCACCTATTTAGTCCTGCTGGAGAAGAGTCATGGCCTAAGGATATATGTAAAGAGAGAAACGTGTTTCATAAGAGTAGTGCTGATGGAACTCTGATGTCACATCTACATACCTGAAAAATAAATATAGCCCTGCAAACATTGATTCCCTTGGATGATGAACCATAAGATAGGGACTAAAATTAATTTGATAATAAAGACATTAAAAAAAAACCAAACAAACAAAAAAAAAACCACAGGGAAAAAGAGTTGCTCCACTTTCTGCAAGGTCTCAAGGCTATGGTTTGTTCACTAACTACTAGAAGACAACAGTGACAATCATATTGCCTGCACAGCCACTAATTCTACTTTTTCAAATACATATTCCAAAAAGTGAATGCAGTATTGACTTTCTAATCCTGGGGGAAAAAAAAAATAAAAATCTGCTTCTTTGCTTACTATTCACCATCAAAGAAAAGAAGAAACAGGCCTGTTACAGGACTAAATCCACCAGGGCAAATATCAATAAAGCCAAGAATTTTCCATGATGGAAGCTTAAGACCATTCATTGTCACTTACTTCAGTCAAACTTAGCGCTGAATAAAGAGCTGCAGGGGCAGGCAGACTGTAAAATTATTTTGTTGAGGCTCAGAGCAAGATTAATTTTGAAATATGCCATGAACCTGACAATATAGCTCTTTTTATATGGAAAAAGTTGATCACCTGCACAACTCCTAAATTCATTATCTGATGAGAACTGCAAAAATTACATAATAACATTGGTTTTTATCCTTTTTTTTGAAAGAGTGTAGAAAGGTGGAAAATATTCTCCTTTGAATTTTCAGTTTTACATTTTTCTTTCTTCTGCCTTTACCCTCATCCAAATGTTTGAAATAAAAGAGTACAGTGTGATACTATGAAAAGAATGAGGTGGAACAGTAAATAAACTGTTGAAAGAGGTTTTCTATGTGTGGCAAATATTTTATTTTAGTCAGACATACAGCACCTGCATTAGAATGACACATGCAGTCTTTAAAAACTGCATGTATTACAAGCATACTCGTACCACAGGAAGATATGATAAAGGAAGATCAAAACTGCAATTCATAATGCTGCTCTTCTTCCTAAAGCTAATGGGACTGCTCAGGAGAATAAAGGCTGCAGGTTCAGAAATTAAAAATACGAACTTTTTTCATACAGGCACGGGGAAGGCAAGATTTCCACCAAGACATGTAATTGCACGAAAAATGGGGAAAAAAATTAGAAGGAAAATGAGTATTACATAATTTCTGAAGAAAAAGCCGACATTAATTTAAATAAGTGATTTACTGGTTTAGTGGTTTACTCCATGTTATCTGATTCCAAAATACAACGTATTTTAATCAAAAGGATTATTTTTAGAAACCCTTAAGCTATTAAAATTCTTAAAATATGACCTGAAATGTGTACAGTTCACATGTAAGAATAAAAAGCATGTGTTCCTACACGTTTTACTTTCTGGCTAGGTTTTCTGTATTTTTTTCCATTTTTCAATGTATTCCAAATATTTTCCTTCTGCTTTCTTTTAACCTCTTTTTTTTTTTTCTTTTTATTCCCCAGCAGCCCTCAATCCATTACTTTTTCTGTTTAATTCTCTTCTATTGTGTTCCCTTTCTATTTTTCATTTCATTGCTCTGTTGCCCTGATTATCTCCTGACTAAATCTACCTCTGCATTCCCCCTTTGACCTTCAAGAAAAGCATAGGTGCGAAACCTGCATAAAACTTGCTTTGATTAATTTAGTGAAACTGTTTTGCTCCCTGACAGTATGAAGGACTACAGCTGAGGATTCATCTATTTGGAACAATGTTTTAAGATGGTCTATTAATTTCCCTAATGCTAAAATAACTTACCATCAGAATAAAACTGAGTTCAAAGTATTATTACCAGGTGCATGTCCTAGCCTAAGCTTAGGCAGTAAGGGAGCAATTGGTGTATAAGTATCCCAAGAGTTTAACGACACATCTTCTGTTTATGTATAAAATTTAGCATAGTGAGACTAGTTATTTACTTGCTTCCAAAACCAATAGAAGTAAAAATATGAACAAAATAGTATTGTCACTTAATATTTAAGAATTCACAAATGAAACATCTCTGCTCTCATTCTTTTACCAATATTTTTTTCTACAGCAGATGCACAAAATGTATTTTCTTAATTAAATATAACTTCTTAGAGGTGCTCCACTTTTGGAAAAAAAGGAGTAGTTTTTCATTACACTATTATCAATTTTATGAAATCACAATAATGAAATCTATATAATACTCTCAGATGAGAGATCAATAATCAAATATTGACAGATATAGCTATATTTGCAGTAATGCAGATTTCCATAACCGCTGTTTTCTTATATTTGGTGTCAAACAGCCTTATTTAAAAAGTCTCAAAAGCCCACTGGAATTCAAGGTTGTCTTTTTCTGACCACGTCTAAAAGGATGCCAATGTGTTTAATTGAATTCAGTGTGTGATACAACTGAGTAGTTTAATGTGTCAGTGTATAAACCATCTATATCTCTCTTTCTCATATGTCACTCAATATTCTTCTCCTAACTTCCTCCATAAACACACTTCCTACCAACCTACACTCTGGATACCTTGGACCGGGTATAAAAAAGGATTCCTTGTACAAGACTCAGTTTGAAACTAACTTACTTCATAGGCATTCTGGTTATCAGTGAAGGAAAAGAAATACCTTAGGTATCTGAACTGAGCTAAGCTCTACGTTTCTTCTTCACATTTACAGCACCAAGTTGCTGTGAGATTCATTTGTAATGACAGAGATGAATTCATATGGGTTCTCTAATGCAGGGGTGTAAGAGATTGAAGGAAAACAGTTGTGAACAGAGAATGGGGACATGAAATAAAGATTCAGATCATTTCATCGACCAATTAGCAAATTAATAACCAACCATGCAATAAAATACACACATCAGCTTTACTTTGCTCTCTGGATTTGCCTGATATCCTTGATTTCTTTTCTCACCCTGTACTTCTGCACAACTTCTATTCCTTACTGGTAATTTGTCTGGCATGATACATGTGCTAACCCTTCTAAGCTAATAATCAGATTAGATATATAAACCTGTGACAAAGATACATACTGGGGGCAAAAGAAAGTATTTTATGCCATATTTTTAACCCAATGGACTAATAGCTACCATTCAAAAAAAAAATTTTGCCAACTATATGGTACAGCACACTTACAGAATTGTTGATGTGATGCAATGAGTTAATGAAGCCTTCTAGATTTTTTTTTTAACTTTCAAGATCTGTTGGGCATTATGGTTCTAGCCAAAACGTCTAAAATTCTCTTTGGGAAATTATAACAATTAAAGTTCAATAGAAATGTCAGTACATATGTTTTAGGAATGCATTTTCTGTTGTGATTCCAACTACGAAGAAAAGCTTGCTGACATGCTATAATTTCAGTCTAAAATATGTGGAAAATTTCTAGGAAACACTAAACCATACTATGCCTAAAATTGTGTTTAATGTAATATTTAAGATTATTTTAATACAATATTTTAATAATAAATCAATGAAATCAATGAAAATTGGGGAGGGGGGATTAAAAACATATGACCTAATATAAAGAAGTCAGAATTTCAATGGCAATAACCATGATAAAAGTTCAGGCTAAAAAGATATTTAGTATTTAAAATGAAAGAGGGCTAAAATTCCTTCAGGCAGTTGGAAATAAGCTTAGTATTCAAACAGGGACAATTTAAAACTGCAGTTTTAATGTTTATCAAATGTGTATACACATGCACACACAGATATGTACATTTGTCATATTTTTAATCTAAAATTATTGCCCAAGAAACCCACAAATTCACATATAAAAATAACTAACTGTTGGGTAAGGAGTATCATTTAACTTTAATCCCCTGTCAAGGGCCTACTCATCTATCACAGATAGGTGGAATGCAAATTTAATTAAAAAGACTGCAGCTCTGGGGATTAATATAATTTCTTCAATCTTATAAGTGTTCTTCAGATCAGAATAAAATCTCACTATAGACAGAATATGTATGTAAAAATTGATTTTTTATTTTTTTTTTTTTTTTAAATCACATAAAAGACCTTTCCTATATGGCATGTATTTTTATTTTCATTCTCAGCTTTATTACCAAGTTATGTTTTCTTTCAACAAAGAGCTCTGTAAACACATAATTTGACTCAATAAATTTTGGGTCAGGCTATATTTTAGCTTGACTAAGTAAGTTTTACGCTCAGAGGCATATTTTGATATAATTTTATCTCCAGAAACTTTCACTATAATTATTATTTTAGTAACTAGGACAATGTTTTCAGTTAAGTGTTCCTAGGGGGGATTTTTTCTTTTAGTCAGTTTCAAAGAGGGACAAAACAGTTCAAAATAAATGGCTGAAAATGTAAATGGGATATTAAAATCTTCAAAATGTCCTTAAGACCTTATTAGGGCTTTGAATACTGCAGTCATACCAAATACTTTTAAAAAAAAACCAAAACCTATTTTCTTAAACTGAAGTTTCTTTGTTTTAATCCTGACCTCCAAATTAAATTACGCAAATGACTTCTTTCTTTAAATCTGGCTGTCATCTTCTGTTAAACTTGGTACCCACTAATTAATTCCAACATGCTGATTTTTTTGGCAATGATCTAGAACTCTCAGAGGCACTATATGCTAAAATAACTTTGCACAACCCACAGCTAAGAGTAGATTTCTGTTTGCCATTATTTATTATGTATTCTGATTTCTATTCAGAAAGACATGAACACAACTACTTATCACTATCTGTACATTTGGAAAAAATAAACAGATTTTTACTGTTTTCTGGCTGCATAAATATGAGATAGTGAGGATTAAACTAACTTTATTTTGCTAAAGACCACCTTCCTGTATTTTAAAGAAAGAACACCTATTTTTTACTTTAGTTCAGCAGTTTCAAATTTTAAAAAAATAACAAAACAGTGCCTTCAACCTTTCTTGAAAAAAGTTGCTGATTTTTGTAAATATTGAAGTTGTCAGCAGTTTAACTAGCATAAATCAACACAATAGACAGAAATAATTTGATACAAACATTCCAAAACCAAATCTATGCAACTTCCCTTTCTGCAGTACTAGTTCTTACTGTTTGTGTAACTTATATTTAGATGTTAAAATTGACATTGAACACTGAATATAGCAGAAACTTTTATGGGAATTTTAAAATGTATCACAGCAACCGTTTAATACTGTTCTTCTATGAAACCATTTGATTTATTCTCTTTTAATCTCTCCTTTTTGTTGCTGCTGCAGTTTAATATGATAGAGAGAGCTGATTATTCATCTCACGTATTTATACTGCTCAATGTTTACCATGTATAAACTAGAAAATTGGATTTGAGCATCTTACCTTACCTACCTGACTCAAAGGAGGACATCATTAGTATACCTGTGTGTTGATGCTGAATACTAGTCTATCCAGGAAGCATTACTACAAGTTTTAGTTAGATTTCGATATGGTTAGATATTAAAAAACTGAAAACCAAAATTAATTTGAACCAAGTGTTTTTGGAAACGTCTTCTTTTTGTTTCACATTAACTTCATTTTTCTGAAGGGCATTTGCAGTTGCACAAATGTAAGTAACATTGCTGCATATATTCTTTTATAAAGTTAAAAAATACTAACCAATTAGCAGGGTAAATATCTTCCTTGTTTTAATCTTCCATTGATTAGTCATATTTTTTTTCTAGAATTGACTTCAGAGAGACATATATACTGCAGGAGAAAATTTCTGTCACTTTTGCTGTGACTTTTTTTTAAGTAGGCACATAAAGCGAAAGTCTGTTGTATGAGTAGGGCAGGCATATGCTCAGATGTGCTTAAATTTATTCCATCTGACAAGCATCTGGATTCGGGTATTAAATTTATTAAGAGAACTCATCTTCAGAAATTTTTTTGGGTTGAAGTATTGTGGGATTGATTTTTTTTTTTTTTTGAGAAACAAAAAGAAAAGAAATTTAAGTTTTATAAGGATATTTTTTATTCTCCCATGAAAATAGTAAAAGGACACCATTTGCAGCACAATTCTAGAGTATTTCTGGAAGAGTTTGTATTAAATGCAAAAATAGAATAAAATAAAAAAGAAACCTACAGAGAAAAAAAGAGATATAGCTACAGAGGAATACAGAGAAATTGTCCAAGTAGTCAGGGATCATGTTAGGGTAGAATTAAACCTGGCCAGGGATGTTAAGGACAACACCACTTCCGGTGAAGTTTCCATTGACAGGAAAAGGAGAAAACTAATAAACTAATGGCCATTTTTAAAAAGAGAGAAAAAGTAAGACCCGGAGAACTACCAACCAGTCAGTCTCACCTTGGTGCCTGGAAAAATTATGGAGCAGATCCTCGAAGAAACTGTGCTAGGGCACATGAAAAGGAAGGAGGTGACCTGTCATAGCCAACATGCCTTCATTAAGGAAAAATCGTGCCTGAATACTTCAGTGGCCTTCTATTACAGGGTTACAGATTTAGTGGAGAAATGAAGATCAAATGACATCATCTACCAAGACTTGTGCAAAGCATTTGTCACAACATTCTTGTACAACATCCTTGTCTCTAAATTGGAGATTCTACAGATGGGTAAGGAACTAGCAGGATGGTTGTGTAAAGCCCCAGGTCTAAGCCACATGCTGCCCAGGCAGTTTACTTATATTTAAGATTCACAAGAGTTCACCCACAATTGCATAAAGAGAAAAAGCTATGCAATTTTTTTCAAGAGAATTCTTTTAATTTAGTGAGAAAATAAGCATTTTGAGAAACTGTTTTACAGGAGTAACAACCAACCAAGAAGAGTCACTTGTAGAAGTAACTAGCAAACACCAACCCACATAACCTAGTGAAATACAATCCATCAGTTTGAAGTTACCCACAAGACAAAAAAAAAAAAAGAGTAAAGAAAGAAATTAAGATGATAAGAGAGAAGTAAAGAAAGTTAGAATAAGCAACTTGTATGGCTACCACCAAAGGTAGCACTATGGCAGGTCCCCGGAGAGAAGGTAAGACCATAATGGAGCCTCTATGCTCCTGTATTTAAAAGTTTTGACCACTGTGGCCGCTCCCTACCAGGTGGGACAACCAGTTCACTGACCACTCCTACCTGGAGTGAGGGAAGCCATAGCCAATCAGAAACTCCAGGGGGCGTGGTGTGGATGGGCTACCAGGCAGCCATTTTGATTGACAGGCTCTTGACACATGGTTCCCATGCACTCGGCCATGTGTATTCTGGGCTGCCATGTTGGCCACAGACCATGTGCCTTCCGATACTGCCATGAGGCTGCAGGCCTGACCATGGCCCCTCCCCCAACACACAAAGAGAAAAGTTGGTTGATCCAACACAATAACCAGGGAGGTACAAATCCTGTCCCTCACAGGTTGCGCTCAAAGAGTTCTGGTCAATGGCTCAATGTCCAAGTGTAGACCAGTGACGAGTAATGTTCCTTTGGACTCAGTATTGGGACTGGCAGTCTTTAATGTCTTTGCCAGTGCCATGAACGCTGGGACTGAGTGCACACTCAGCAAGTTTTCTGAACACAACACAATGTGTGGTGAAATCAGCATGCTGGAAGGAGGGTATTTTATCCAGACAGACCCTGACAGGCTTGAGAGGTGGGCCTGTGTGAGCCACAGGAATTTCACACAGGTCAAATGTAAGATTCTGCACCTGAGTCAGGGCAAATCTAAGTACAAATACAGAACTGGAGGAGAATGTATTGACAGCAATCCCGAGGAGAAGTATTTAGGGGTGCTGGTAGATGAGAGACTGGACATGAGCCAGCACTTGCAGCACAAAAAGTCAGTCGTGTTCTAGGCTGCATCAAAAAAGTGACCAGCAGATTGAGAAAGGTGATTCTGCCCTCAGGATTCTCGCATGAGACCCCACCTGGAGTACTGTGTCCGGCTCTGGGGCACCCAATATAAGAAAGATATGCACCCACTGAAGCAAGTCCAGAGGACGACTACTAAGATAAGTAGAGGTCTGGAGCATCTCTCTCATGCTGAGAGAGTTGGGATTGATCAGCCTGGAGGAGATGAGGCTCCAGGGAGACCTTATAGCAACCTTACAGTACCTAAATCGGGCCTACAATAAAGCCAGCGACTTTTACTAGGGTACATAGTGATGGGATGAGAGGGAGGTGCTTTAAAGTTGGAGAGAGCAGGTTTAGATTAGATATTAGAAGGAAATGCTTTACTGTGAAGTACTAGAAGAGGTTGTTCAGAGAAGTTATGGATACACCATGCCTGGAAGTGTTCAAGGACAGGTTGGATGGGTCTCTGAGCAACCTGGTCCAGTGGAAGGTGTCCCTGTCCATGGTAGGGAGAGGCAGTGGGACAGAAAAGGACCACTCTAGATGACCTTTAAAGTTCCTTACAACCCAAATAATTCTACGATTTTATGCTCCTATTATTCTTTCTATAACATTTGAAAAGAGAGGAGGTCATTCTAAAATCCTTGAGACTGACTGATGGACACTACCTAAAAGACAGCACTTGAAGCTATACTGAAATTAGGGAAAAAAAAAATAGAATACAGATTACCTAGGGAATAATGAGAAAAAATACCAAAGGGGAAAATTCAATAAAGAAATTAAAATTAATTGAAGTAAAAGGGAAAATTACATTAGAGCTAAAAGTACAATAGAAGCCATTCTTTTCATTACCCCACCTTATTCTTCTATTGTCTTATTTTATTTCAACACTTTCTCTGTTCAAGCATCTTTCTTCAAAATATGAGTGGATATGTGAAAAATAAGATAATAGAGACTTCACAGTAAGAACGGGTATCAAATAATGGGAACCTTTTCTTCTGTTTTGCTGTTTTTAACTCAGTGTTGCTTTAAAGTACTTTTTAATATACTTGATCTACATTGATGTGAATTAGATGTAACCACATGTGATCAGTGCACTCAAAATACTTGTAAGTAGAGAGAGGAAAATCTAGTCTGTCAATCCAAAGATGAAAGGCAGTGACACTTTCACGTTGCCACAATAGTTAACATTTTGTTTGACATAGGATTAACTTTTATTATTAAACTGAGATAGCAAGTTTGTTGTAATATTTAAGAAATTAACATATCCTGCCCTGGGCATATGATGTGAGAAGGTCCTGAGAATGTTATCTCCAAAATTTCTGATAGTGGCTGATGACCTTTCCAAGCAGTCTCATGGTCCCAGTTCTTCTTTGTTGAATTATTCATAGCATTGAAACCCAAAAAGAAAACCTCAAACAACTCAGAGTTGGATCTAATTGAAATGTGTTTTTAAAAGGAACATGCAGGCTCAAACGATCTCTGCCTTCAAAGACTGTTTTGCTGGATGTCAAGAATTAGTCAGTGGAGACAACACCTTTTTTACAGAAAGAATCTGAAGCTTTAGAGGTCAGGACTCTTTACAAACTCAAAAAGCCATGAATTTAAAGAAACATTGCTTTCATTCACAACTACCATTATGATTTTTTTGCAGATGATGTGATTCTGATTTTTAGAATGACTCTTAATTCTCAAAAGTTTCACTTAAATGTGTCAAATAATGAGTGTGTCTGTGCTGGCTGTTTCACACAAAGTTCTTTCTGACAAAGTTTTATTTTTTCACCATGCTTTGCTGAAGAAAAATTAGGAAAAATAAAAAAAGAAGCAATCACATTTGGTCAGAATGATATCAAGTGTTAGTATGCAAATTATGCAGACAAATAATATATTTAGTTTGAACTTTTAGCTATTAAACAGAAGTCTATGCTGATATTTACTGTTACTTTGCTCTTACTTAAAATTTAGAAAAAGTTTTGAGTCTAAAGGCTCTTCATTTAAATTTTTCAATTTAGATTTTTCCCAAATATTTGTAAAAAACTATTTTAAAAAGTATCTGTATGCAAACATCAAGCACAAAATAGTTTCATATCTCGATAAGGCATTCATTTAAATTAGCTCAAAAAGCACATGAAATCACTGTCGATTCTAATGGTCCCCATTTTGGCAAGATACTAAATTTAAGCACTATTAGACTACATGAAATGATCCGAGACAGACGAATTTCATGATTATTCAGTGGAGCAATTCAGTAGTTGTTAATTGCTATCAGGGGACATGGAGACCATGCCTCTCAAATGGGCAAGCTCTCTTGGGGAGAAATACTGCTAGCATAAGGTCTTTTCTGCTCACACACTGATTAAATGAGCCAATTAATTAAGTACTCACATGTGAATTACCATGTGCCCAGAGTTAGGGGGAGCATTCAGCTAGAGTAGCAAATTACAGAGGCAATTGCAAGTCAGGAAAAGAGCCACTGCAGGTGTCAGAGCCTTTCACCACCGGGAGAGCTAATTTCCTCCATCATATCCTTTTGCTCTGCTGACCAAAGGCGAAGCTAATGAGCCTGCTACTCTCTGTATTACATACAAATAAGTAGCAAGTAGGTACTCCTCTTTGAGTAGATTCATGGAAATAATCATCATGTCATTGATAATTACTTAGTTACCAAGTCAGAAATAAACTCCTGAAGCTGTCTTTGAACATCTATGCTTCTCTGAAAAACTATTTTTCCATCCTAAGTCATTCATTTATCTTGGCCAATATATTTAGCTTAGAATAGCTATTCCCCCCCCCCCCCCATTTTTGCTTCACTCACAAGAGCATCTAAAAAATATTAACCCTCAGTCTTTCCAAAGTCTTTTTACACACGAAAACTTTTCTCTGAAACATTCTTTAAATGTATATCCCAGCTTTTCCTTTTTCCTGTAAAGTTTTTGTGTTCATCACAGGAACATATTAATGTCTGTTTATGGATATAAAAATATTGGTTGTCCATACCCCTGGTCAGTGAAGCTCATAAAGAGGTTGGGGTCAAATCCCTTGTGAACATGATTTTTCACACAAAAATAAGGAATAAAAAAAAAAAAAAAATTAAGCCCATGCCACAGACCTAGATGAAAAGTTTTATTTCCATTACTGCCATTTGCTTTTACAGCCAGGTCCCAAAACATCTAAAATTCATAAAGATTCACTTCATCTGGGTTATTTTTTTTCATAGCTTTTTTGTTTGTCTTAGAAGGCAGAACCAGGATATCACAACCCTTACAGCCTTTGCCCTTTAAATTGCCACCCAATATGATCCAGAGACAGTTAATCTGCATTTGTTCATATCCCAGCAAAAAACTAGACTTAGTGTCTAGTACTGATATTTACATTCCTAAAGTGATTATCTTGAAATATACCTAGAAATCCTCTCAGATTTTAAGATTTAAAAGACGATATTTTAGTAATACATTTCTGCACATATTAATGATTAAATCTGTCTATTTTGAAAACAAGACAATATTACAATAAGGTCTCTATATTGGTTTGTGAATTCCCTTTTCTCTTCTGGAAATATATTAGCCAACACATTCTTGGATTTCATCGTATTGGAAACCTATAGCCATCCTGTGATTGACTACTACACCTCAGCTGATCAGTTCCTACCTTATTGCAAAAATGCTTGTTATTAGCCCCTACTGTATGACCTTTCATGCTGTGCTTTTGCATATCATCCCATTTTTATTGCCTGGGTCTTTGAGGTCATCCAATATACCTCTTGGCTATTTCCCCCAACTAATGATCCTAGACAAATACCTCCTTCATATTTTTCTCTTAGTTTCATTTCTGTGACTTCTTCCTTCCTGTCCAGCACTCCCTGACTCAAAGACTTACCTTTTAGCAAGGCCCAACACTTCAAATTCAGGTCAGTTTTTACACTGGAAAATTCACGGAATGTATATTGATACCTCACCAATTTTTACAGGGAGAAAAAAAAGCAAAGAAAATATTCATATGTTACATGGAAATTAAGTTTTTTATTCTTCTCAAAGAGACAGAATTTGAAAAACCAAAGACAGGCTTTTAGAGTGTGATAATCCAGGTGTCATCTAAAATGTACTCACTGGTTATAACTGATATTATCTTTGAATGCAACATTTTTATTTAAGAGCAAAAAAAAAATATTACAGAGTTTTATACTGGGAAGTCAAGGTCATAAATACAACAGATGCACAGTTCAATAGTCTCACTTAAATTTTATCATCTGGCAGGAAACTGGGTAAATAAGAAGTTAGGATTATTCTGTTTCTTTGACCTACATGAACTTAGGTAGGTAAATATTTGTGGATCAAATTATCCTAGTTCCATACACAGCATTTTCTTACTTTGTCCTTGTTTAAATATTCCTGATTGGAGAATACTTATGCAATTAAACACTTCATGTTATACTACCTAAAAAACTCCACAGTCTGTCATAGGCAGCTAGGTCGTCCTCCCAACTGAGGACATTTCCTTTTTCTTTCTCCTTCGGAAGAGACAGTCTTTTGAAATTTTAATAACACTACAAATCAGTTAATACTCGCTACAAGACATAGAATCAGAAAATGGTTCAGAAAACTGTGACTAAGCCATGATAAAGCAATGAATTTATACCAGCTTTCTACATTTCTGAATTTCTTACCAATGAGTCTTCAGTTATCCAAAATATTTCAGCTAATGTAAAACAGTAAGAACATCTGTTCATTGTGTAGAATGTGTAGAATCATAGAATAAAATAATTTAGATTGGAAAAGACCTTTAGGATCATCAAGTCCAACCATTAACCTAACACTGCCAAGTCTATCACTAAACCATGTCCCTGAATGCTACATTTATGGATATTTTAAATACCTCCAGGGATGGTGACTCAACCACTTCCCTAGGCAGCCTGTTCCAATGCTCAACAACACTTCTGGTGAAAAAATTTTACTTATAGACAATCTCAACCTTCCTTGGAACAACTTGAAGCCATTTCCTCTTGTCCCATCACTTAGTATGGGGGAGAAGAGACCAACTCACAACTCTCTACAACCGCCTTTCAGGTAGTTGTAGATAACAATCAGGTCTCCCTTAAGCCTCCTTTTCTCCAGGCTCAACTCCAGCACCCTTAGCCTCTCCTTACAGGACTTGTGCTACAGACTCTTCACCAGCTTCATTGCCTTTCTCTGGACACACTTCAATGCCTCAATGTGTTTCTTGTCAGTAGGGGCCCAAAACTGAACACAGGATTTGAAGGATGGCCTCACCAGTGCCAAGTCTGTAGGATGATCACTTTCCTCATCCTGCTGTCCACAAATAGCGTACAAATATTAATTTCCTGAAGTGCTTAGCGCACCATTAAAATATTTAATAGGTAATCCATTTGAGTGAAGTCAATGATATAGATTGCAACAAAAATCAATGATTAAAGCCCAGTTAAAGACAAACACAGAGGCATCAATTCAGCTCTGTGTCAAAGCACTCCCTATTCAAGATGAATACTTTCACTGTATTAAATAAATTAGAATAGCAATAGTGCCCAGAGGTCCTGATCTCACGTCAAAACTTATTGTTCTATGAATAAATGTACTGAGAAAACAGTTGCAGTTCTAGAAAGCTTAAGGTTGCTACTGTTTTCTCTTGGGGGTAGAGGTGGCTTTATGTTTTTGAGCCATCTACGTTTGTAATTCATCCTAAATTTAATATTTTTCAAAGAGAGAAATAAGGAAAAGTCTCTCTTTTCTAACAGTAGGTAAGACATAATAGTTTTTATCTGTTTCAGTTCAGATTAAGCTTCTTTCTCAAAGCCAAACAGCTTTGCCTCACCTAGGCCTAGCTTCATGCTACATTTTTAAATTGTCGGCATACCTTAATCAACTATACACTTTCTAAATTTTAAAGCATAACACTAGTTAGTTCATGTAAGCTTTTCATAAATCTAGCAGAGGCTACATTGCCTAGCATTTGCTTCTGTATTTTACAGGTTGGCTCACTCTATACTATTTATTTACTGAAGTTCCATTTTCCAAACAAAAGTGGCCATATAAATTGGGTTAAGTGGGAGGTAGCTTACAAATTTGCATATTTTCCCCTCTTTGTCTCTCTGTCTCACTTTATCTTATTTCTTTCTCTCTGTCTCAAAAAAAAAAAAAAAAAAAAAATCTTCTAATTTAAGAAATTATCATTTCCCACAAGGGTTACTTATTTTGCATCTACTATGAATGCCACTTACTACAATGTACCTATCCAAAATCTTACCAAGGAAAACAAATCTGTATTTTTGGGAAAAAGATATGCAAGCAGTCTAGTTAGTCCAAGATCACATACAGCAACTATTTAAAATAAGTATAGTATAACCTAATTCCTAGTTAGAAATATGGCATTTTAAGAGTAGTGATTAACAAGACAGTTATCTGGGCATGCTACAGACAGAATCTGAGTATGCTACAAGTCAAAAAAGAAAAAAAAATGCCTTGTATTAGAGAGCCATTCAGTTTTTCATAAGTTCTTCTCACAGTTCTTCTACATAAATTTTATTTCAAAAGAAGTCGTAAATCCTCATCTTCTGTGTGCACTTTAATTCTAGGTGGTTTTGGGGGGTTATTTAAAATAGTAAAAAATATTAATGTACTAGTCCAAATGAGTAAAGTAAACACTTTAACCTTAATTGTAGCTATTTAAGCAGCCAGACTACATGACCTCCAGTGGTCCCTTCCAACCTTATCCATTCTGTGAAGCATAAAAAGACTAGACACAGCTGGGTGACATTGCTGTCCCAGAGAACAGCTTAGTCAATGAACTGAAAGGAAATGCTTCCTCCAGGTGCTTTGGAAAATGTCATGATCTCTCCAACATGATGAAGCTAACAGGATTATGAAGATCAGGGTAAAAGCCAGTTATGGAGTTAAAAGGCACAGCCATCACAGTTTGAACTTTTAATCTTGAAGAAGTTACAATTTTCTCTCCTCATGGTTGCCATAGACACATATGAATGCAGACTTTACATTATTCAAGTTACACCAGTAAAGAAAACCTTAAGGTCACTTATTAACAAGTGAAATTATTTAGCAAGCTGAGCAATCCAGCATTCAATGCCTTGTGATGCTAGTCTATGAGACTGTAAAGAGTGTTCTAAATATTCCAGGAGAAAGCTTTCCACCACAGAGAAAAGGATGACTTTTGCTTAGTCTTCTGGATCACTGATAAGTGACAAACACTACAGTGCTACCACACCTAACCTCAGGTACACTCAAGGTATTTACCTAAGATATCAGGGTAAAATTCCATACCATATGTTGTCATGCCCAGCATACAAACTAGAAGGAAGGCTGGATGGGAGCCGCTGCTTGGGAAGTGGCTGGACATTGGTCACCAGGTGGTGGCATTGTGGATCACTTCAATATTCTAAATGGTTTAGATTATTGTATTGAAAGGGGGAGGGAGGTGAGGTGTGTGGAGGAGTGTAGGTGGTTATCTGCCCCATAGACTGGCTCTCCAATGAGGAAAGGTAGAATACTTCCAATTAAGATAACACTCAAACGTGTTAAAAGTTAAGGACTTTTATGGACTATTCTGTTCGTAGTTCAGTCTCTGTTGTTACTAGGTCTTGCAGTTATGCCCCGAGTCAAAATTAACACAGATGCCAAGTAGCAGTAGACCCTTTTTGTTCAATATGCTAACACCTAGACCTTCAGTGGGCTGTGACCAGTGCATAGACAAGATCTTCACAGACAATGTGAGAAACTAGCATCTCTTTTCTTCTTCTTCCAATCTGAACTTTAAGAAAAAGACACCTATATCAGTTTATTTCCTTGTTCACATTGACACAGTTGATGAACTGTGTTGTACAGAAACTATAGTGTATAAGGTCAGACTTTCTCTGCAAAGAAACATGTCAAAAGGACAACAGCTCTGGGAAGTCAGGTCTCACTGGATTTTTTTCTGTTTGCTTTAAATGTTACTTCAAGTATCAGAAAGTATCAGTACTTCAAGCATCAGGCACTACCAACATCACTCTGTAACTGAATGATAATGATCATGATCACATTCTGATGAAGGAGCATATTTTCCAGGTCAATTGTTTTAATGATTTCTTGCAATATTCCATGGAACAAGTCAGTACTGCAAATGAACAAAAGATAAAATCCTATTTGATCTATATGTGTTCCTTTGCTATTCTTTTAACTTACAATATTAAGCTAAAAGGCAGCTAGCAATTATCATTAGGCAAAGTGTTCATAATGGTTTGCATTATGAACATTTCATTGAAAATTTTAGATTCATGCAGTTTATAGTGGTGTAAAGAAGTTTATGTAAAACACAGCAGAAAACTGGCTTTGTTGCATCTTGGAAAAGATGAATATAACTGGTATAAAACAAGAAACTTACACTGGAGATAAATCAAGTGTTAGAAAGATAAAGTTAGTTACAGGGAAATGGAAGGTTAGCAGTGAGTGAATTTAGCTGCTGGAAGAGTAATAAACTAGAAAAGAGTTGAATTAAAACTAAATACATGAAGTCCAATAACTGTGGGGTCATTTATCTTCATACTTACAAGTTAAGAAAGGCATAAAAGTTGATATTCTGAGGATGACACTAATTTATCAGTTTCAAGTTTCTTAGTATACAAATCAGTTAAGTGCTGTTAGTTCTCCAAATGAGAGAACACGTGAGGCAACTACCTGGAATAACACATCTATCTCCTTGAGCATGACTCTGCTTTTCAAAGTCAAGCTGAATATGATAGAGGCTCACCACCAACACTGGTCCGAGGCAGCTTTTCTTTCTTCAGAAACTTTACACTCATTCTACATAAAGATCTGCCCATAGAGATCTGTATGCTGATCGTTTCCAGACTGCATTATTGCAACCTACAATTATGGGAGCTAAAACAGAACAGTATTCCAGTTCCTTCATACATGCGTAGTATATTGCTCTGCTCTCCTCTGTTAGCATCCAGCAGACATGCTAGCTGCAGGATCCAGGGTAAATATCATTCTTCCTTTCCAAATCTTCAGAGTATATGATCTTTTCTCATAAAATTTATTGATGAAGAAACCCAAAAAGAGTTTGGGTTTACTAAAAGAAATATTTACTAATTTTTTTTACTAAAAGAAATAATGCGAGGCCACATACAAGTCTTGATAGATACAGAGAAATTTATCTGTTTCCTCCTCTAAATAATAATGTCAACAATGTTTTCATAAAGTACCTAGAAAACTTCTCTTTTCTGAGGATGAGGCACTGGAGGCACTGGATTTTTGGTATCCTTTAAAACATCAAAGGATCTATTAACAAGTTTTAAATCAGTTTTCATTAAATTTATTTTCACCAAGCTCAAAGAACAATCTTCACCTTTTCTCTATGCTCTCTTCTGACAAGTTTTTGGAATGACAAATCTCCAGTACATGCATAAATATTTCCATTATTTGAAATGAATATTACAGTTGTTTTCTTCTAAAACATATGATTTATATGACTAGTCTAGTTTAAAGCCCGCATAGAAGAAATTAATTCAGTGAAAGATCAAAATTATCTTCCATTAGAGATAAGGAAGCCCTAGAAAAATTATAGAAAAATTGCAAACATGAAAGTAATCTGTTCTCATGCCAACCTTCTGAAAATTTTTCTCAGTCTTTCCTATGGCCTGCTTTTGAATTCATCTCCTCATCAAATTTCCTACCATTTACTCTCATTGCCTTAATCTAATTTGTCCCAGACCTGTTTTACTTTCTGCTGAAATTATATTCCAGGATTATATGTACCAAAACAAACAACCAGAAATATTTATTTTTAAGATCATTTTGCCACTCTTTTTTTGTAATTCTTCCTCTAGGAGTTATATTTCTGGATTTCCTGTAACTATTTGAGATCTGGGAAAAAAATTAATCAAATTAAAACATTTTAAACTATATATTTTCCACTTTCCTTGCATTTTCCAAGGCACACTTGTCTTCCCTTGCTGGGTGATCATTATGAACCACAGCTTCCATGTTTACAATATGCCCTCCAGCATTTTTAGCAGTCATTGAGACACTGGGGATAGTTTTTTCTACACATAGACATTATTTGCATACATATATTATATACATATCCATGCACACATGTTGGTAGTATACAAGGGTATTTGTTAAAATTACAATATGTTTTCCCTACTTGATACAATAGATACTTCTTCTAGGCATAAATTGATGTATGTGAAAAAACTTACAGCACAGTCAGTTCCAAGTGATATTAGCAAAGCTCAGTGGCTGCCAACATCCATATGTTTACTTTGATAAGCTCAATATGCCAAGAATTCCAGTACCCCTTGTGAAGAATAACTGAACTATTTTATGTAGTAAAATTTAACTAGCCAAACCAAAATTGCAATTATCGTGCTGATTTTTAAGAGAGTATGTACACAATCTGTCGAAAACTCTGAACAACAAGCCTGCTTATCTAAAAAGTGGTAACTCTGGAAATAAGTTGGAAAAATGGAAATACAATACTATTTACTTCAGTTTTTGTTAGTTTTCTTTCATTTTAGTTGCTATTATCTTTAAATAAATATGTCTTCTGGGCCTTTCTAGAGCTATCATGATGATTTAATGTGTCAAATTACACCAGGACTGTTCCTGAAATGATCTCTCAGTTTTATAATTGGTTGTAAAATACTGTAATAATTTCACTTTCTCTACAGTAATTTTTTTTCTATATAAAACACGTATTTTTTATTCCATTATAGTAACAACAAAGGATTTTTAGGCAAGGCTATATTTTTGTGATTTGTGTGATGAAAAAAAGTGAAAAAAGCCCAGTTACTATAAAGAAAATATTTTTTTATTAAATTCTGTACATTCTGTAAACTATCTGAGGTAGTTGCACTTTAAGTAACCCTTAATGCTTTAATAGCTGCTCAACCTAAGATTATGAATGGTTAATTATCAATAAAACTTTGCACAACCAGTTCTTTCTTTTTATTTATTCCAAACAAGTTTATTCACATTTTATTCTGTTAATAATTTATTTTAGGGCTGATTTCTCCCAGAAAAAAAAAATTAAAATTTCTGGGAAATTTAAAATGCTAACAATCCATATGTAGAAAGTTTCTTCTCCTCCGTGGATGTTGAAACAATTCCCATGATAATAAGCAAATCTTGGAAACCAGAAGATTGCTGCCATTAGCTTTCATGGCAAACAGATTTTTGTGCTTTTAACTTCTGCACTTTGTCATTAGCATAAGGCAACAGAAAGCTGGCCAAAAATGAATCTGCTAGAATGAAAAGAGGGGGGGAAAAAGAAGGGAAAGACCAGTTAAATGGGGGTGGGTGAAATTTTTCTGTTTCAGAAAAAAGAATTTATTAAATTGTTTAATAGAAGATGGATAAATAAGTAATGATTAAATTATGTCTCACCTCTTTATGTTATGATTCAAAGCTATGCAAGTTGAGCAAAAATGTGGGTTGGTACTATCCTAGAATTAAAAACAGCCTAATGCTTCTACATTTTGTGTAATTCTCTAGCCAGTGGAACATTTTATATAAAAAGTGCATTTAAGAAAATGGAATGTTGTTCACAGTTATCTGTGGAAGTGGATTCTTTAATTCAAATGAAAAGTCTGCCTGGAGTCCCAAGTCAGATGAAAGGCTGAAGCCTTTTACAGAGAGCACATCAGAACTAACTGAGCATTGACTAGATGTATGTGGCTCTCTCTTACAGTGAAGAGTCCTTCTAATCTTATTTGAAGGTACCTAACTCTCCCACTTACCTGAGATGGGGGATCTTTTGTACCTGTGTCAGGGCTCTATTTAGAAAACCAGACAGCAAAAGCTAAATCCAGCAGCACTTCTTTCTTATTCAGGGTTGATATCTAATCTCAGTAATGTGGATGTGTCCTTAAAATGTATTGTCTTTCCATTTCGACCTCAGCATATGGCAGTCTGGATTATTTATTTAGTCTTTGAACAAAGGTCTGAGTTGTATGAAATGACCGTATAGCTTCCACTATTCAGAAGAAGAGGAAAAGTAGACATAAATAAATAGGGAGGAAAAACACTTTACCAATTTGAAAAGAAAAAAAACCCAAACATTATCCAAGGCAACATAGTATGAGGGTTTTTTTGTTTTTCTATCTGAGTGAATTAAAAATACAAGTCCACCTTTTCATCCTGTCAAAATGAATATTTTTTTTTCTTCCCGGACAAAGACAGCAAAGACTAACTAAAACACTGACTGGTATGTTCCACCAGTTTTTAATGTTCAAGCTCAGAGTTTGTTTGAAGTGCTGTGCAAATGAATTCCTAAGAGTAATTGAGCCACTAACGTGGAAGTGCAGTTTAGATCATTCAGTTAATTATTCTAAATAAAAAGAAACTAGTGATTCAGTCTTTCCTCTCTTGTATATCACACTGGAGCTGAGAATACAGACGATAATGAGAGTAGGATAAAACCACTACTACATACAGATGAATACACTGACAGGCTGTTGTTGAAGCACATGAAGCTGTGATTCCTGATGCTGCAAGAACAGAAATGTGGTTCTGAATAACTGCAGTGATATTGTCTTTTGAGACATTATCACATATAAAGATGAGCTACTATCAATTTTTGACTCGCCTGACTGAGCACTGTATTTCAATAAACTATGCTATACTCTGCCTAGTCATGATTTTAATGAACAGCCAAGCTTTGCCCCTTCGTGTTCTGAAGATCTTGTGTGTGAAGCACTGATTTTTATATCCTGCAAAAGTCTTAAAGCTTATGCTTACAACTCAATCTAAATTCCTTCTTTAATTAATACATTCCATCTGCAAATTATTCTTCCAATTTGTGATTACATTGCTTTCCTCTGATCTTGAACACATGGGGTTTGAATTTGCCTTGAGGAAAAGATCTATCAGACAAGTGTTCTAAGATGAAAAGTTGACAAATACTACATAAATGAGTCACAACTGATTCCTTGCGTTTTGCAAACAGTGAGACTTAGTGTTCCAAACAAAGGATGGCAGTGAGCTGGAAATGGACTGATTATTGCAAACTTGATGCATTTTTTCAAATGGAGATGAATTTAAGAGCAGAGAATGAGAACAGCTGCCTCGGAAGTAGTCAAAAGGCAAAGACAGACTGGAAGGATAGCAAAGAATGATGGACACAAAGTGATTGCCAAAACCTGAATGATGTTTTCAGGAGAAGCCTGAGGCAGTATATGTCAGAAAAAATATGTCTCTGAAATAACTCACTGAAGTTATTAGGATGTTATGCAGCAGTGGCTGAACAGATGAAAGAGGGAAAGTGTTTATGAAAGACTTATAAGAGAGTCAAATTAATTAATTTCAATTTTTCTTTGCTTACCCTTTTGCATTTTAATCTTGCCCCATATAGTATAGTAATATAAACAATAAGATATTTATTTCTTCTCTGCTGAAAAAAAAAATCTGAAAAAAAAAGCAGATCAGTAGTAATGAAGTAATTCATTCCCTGTTGTTCTTTTTGCTCTTGTAAATTAATCAATAGAAAACACTTGTCAGTTTTCAAGAAGACCAATTACATAGCTAGCACTATATTTTCACAGGCTTATTCCAACAGTGCCCTTCTGAAGGAGTTAATAACATAATAGATCTATATGAAAGAACTTTTTGAAAGAAAAAAGATTAAGAAAATACAAAGTCTTTAGTGAGGAAGATTTGTATGTATACAAGACTTTTCATTTATATTGCTTCTAGTAAAATGAATTTCAATTGATTTCTTCACTGTTCTCTGCCACTAATTTTTCCTTCTCCTTTTGGTCAACTATGTTTTTAGGCACCACAGTTTACAAACTAACTAAACAAGAAACTTCCTCTTTTCCACACTACAAATTTAATTTATTCCTTTTACATATTCTACATTCATTTCTGTATTGCAATTCTAACTAATGTTAGTGTGTCTGTATATGTGTTTATATATGATCCAGTTTTCAGTCAGTCTAAATCAGTCCAGCTAGATTCATCCTAGCAAAGGATCAATGTCTTAACAGCCTGCAGAACAAGTTCCACATACTCCATTAAATCTGTGCATCCACTGCATAAAGCAAACAGGTCTTTGCCTAGAAGGGAGGCCTGTTCAGTCTTTTCCTGGCCATATAATTTCTTCATGTATTTTTAAGTTCAGTGTTCCCATATTGAACATCATTGCATGTAGTCTGCTTTACAGAAAATCTTCAGAAGGTATGTCTCTTGATGACATATTTGTGTGGCTCTGTTCTTATTTCCCTGGTTTTCTGTGCAGGAGTTTAAAAAGATTTGAAAAGGGCAGAGCTGTTTTTGGCATGAGCTTTTATAGGTATAGCACAGCTACTGCTGTCCTCGAAAAAAAAAAAAAAAGAAATTAAAAAAAAAAAAGAATGAAATAGAAAGTGATAAGCCCTTGAAAATAAACTTCTTGCTCCTCAGTGTAGCTCTATTTCCTCTTTAGTTCTTTATTAGAAGAAATAATAAGTAATCAAGTAATAAATAACTGCAAATATTCATCTAATGACTTAAAAATAAATCCACCTTACCTTTTTCTTGGACAGATGTCAGAATCTGGAATTTGTTGCAGAATGCTTCAGGCAGATGCTCAGTCAGACTTCAAGCTGCCATCCCAGAATTTCTTTCTGTGATATGTCTGACTAATATTCAGCATACATCAAAATAAAGTTATAATCTCCACTTCAAATTAATACCTTTATACCATATCAGTCTTCATGAGCGTTCTTTTTGTTAACTGAAGTAATCCTAATTGCTTCAAACTGTGTCCAAACTCAATTTGACATGATATGTTGCTGGGGGTTTTTTTGTATGTATTGGTTGGGGTTTTTTATTATTATTTCCACACAGATCTTGAAATTTAAATCATGAGTAGCCCCTGGATATCAGGAACAGTTTGGAAATCTGACTGTCTTTATATTTTATATAGAGTATGTCATTTCAGTAATGGTAAAACAACCTAGTGATTCAAAATACCATGATACAACTTCTATCTCCACAAGAAATAGTACAATAATAAAGGCATTTCAGGAGATAGCTATAGTTACAGACACAAATAATAGCAATTCTTAATAACAGGAGACTTGAAAAATAAATATAATTTATTTCCTAAATTAAAATTGCTTATTAAGGATCAACTTTTAAAGAAGTACTCATAAATAAATCTGTAATGTTTGTCAGGTTTTTCTCAATGTAGATAAATATATTATTTTAGATGTCACTTAGAAACTTCCAAATATCATACAAGATTTGCAAGAGAATCACATGAATTTTACCCCACTGTAGTCCGAGTATTGTTATCAATGTATAATGGAATCAGAACTTCCCATTTGCCAAAATTCTTCAGCTGTTGCAAACATACATTCTGAGATATCAAAATTAAAAAAAAAAAAAATCATCAGCTATTAGAATCAGGATTAATATATATTAGACACAAATTTTACTTGCATATTTCTGAAGTAATAGTAAAATACCATCCTTGGTAAGAAATCTAGGTGACTATTTTTGTGAGAGAGGTAAAGGAGCAACTAAAGAAAAAAAAAAGAATTAAGTATTTCCTGAATTTAATTAATAGTACTTTTTTACAATGTAAAAAAAAAAAAAAAAAAACCAAACCACGATAACAGTTCATAGAACACATCTGAAAGGAATAGTTCCTGCCAAAAGGAACTACAGTTGCATAATTTTGTAATCTGCCTGTGCAAAAAGTCCCTCTACAGTTTTGTTGTAAGGCTCTCTTTAGGTATTGGAAGGCCACAACAAGGTGTCCTTGGAGCCTTCTTTCTTCTACCCCACCTTTCTTAGCCTGACTTCATAGGAGAGGTGCTCCAGCCCTCTGATCATCTTTGCAGTCCTCCTCTGGACCAGCTCGAACAGGTTCATGTCCTTCTTATGTTGAAGGACCCAGAACCGGATGAAGTACTTCAGGTGGGGTTTCACAAGGACAGAGTAAGGGGGGAGAATGACCTCCCTCCACCTGCTGGCCACGCCACTCTTGAGGCAGCCCAGGATGCAGGTGGCTTTCTGGGCTGCAAGTGCATATTCTTAAGTCATGTCCAGCTTTTCAAGCATGAGAACGCCCGAGTCCTTCTCCACAGGGCTACTCTCAATGAGCTCTTCTGCCAGCCTGTACTCGTGTCTGGGATTGCCCCCACCCAGGTGTAGCACTTCACACTTGTTGAACTTCCTTAGGTTCTCACGGGTCTACTTCTCAAGTTTGTCCAGTCCCCCTGGATGGCATGACATTCTTCTGCTATGTCAGCTGCACTGCTCAGGTGTGTGTCATCTGCAAACTTGCTGAGAGTGCACTCCATCATACTGTCTATGTCATTGATAAAGATGCTAAAGAGCACCAATATCAAGGCAAGCCCTGAGGGAAATCACTCATCACCAGACTCCACCTGAACACAGAGCCATCGACTAAAATTCTCTACAGCCAATTCCTTATCCACTGAATAGTCCACTCTTCAAAACCATTTATTTCCAATTTGGAGAAAAAGATGCTTGTGTGGAACCATGTGGAAGGCCTTGCAGAAATCTAGATGACATTGCTCACTCATCCCTTTTTTCCCACTGCAGTTCTCAAATACTCAAAATCTGACTACAAGCTTATGCAGCAATGTTGTCAGGGGGAATTATTGTAGTATATTGATTCCAGAAGATAAAGACATGATGGAGGAAATTTAATGAGAAGATATTCCCAAGATATAAGGCTTATGTAACTCTAAACTGTATTTGAACACCTGTCCAAAACTATAATGTGAAATTTTAAGTCCATTTTATGTTCTTTTTTCATTAATATAAACCTCTTTTACTACAGGTACTATGACTTACAGATCATTATTTGCAAGTGCTGTCACAGGACTGATGGTGGTTATGAAAGATATTCTTTGTATTTAAAGCAGGACCTTAGAGAAAATCACTACGCAAAACAAATACCATCTTCCCAGGATCTATTTCCAAGATCTACAGGGTGTTTTCACACCTTACTTACTTCCCTCATTAAGTATCAGACTAACCTGTGAAGCAAGCAGCATCAAACAGTTCTGACTTCCTTAGAGTAGTATGGTAGGTAAGAGACTTTGTTCAAATATATTTCTCTTTGCAAGAGAAATCTACTGCATTCCAGGTCTGCTTACTTAAAGACCTTCAGATATTTAGTTGAATAACTGCCTCATGTTCTGTGTATCCAAGCAAATGGATTTAAACATGCTTATATAGTATCAGCACATCAAGCTTGTAAAGACACCAGCATGGTACAGTAAGGTTTGGGAGGTGGAGGGAGAAAAAAATTACTATTCATTAAGGATGGAATATGACTTTTTAATTCAAGTATTCAACATCTGTGTCAACCTTCTAATTGCTACCTATATTATTTCATCCAAACACAGAAATTTTACAACCTGTTATTAGAAATGTATTGCAATTTAATAACTTTAAAAAACCTTAAATGAACCTTCTTGTCTTTCAAGTTACAATTGTGCATAGCAATATGTTACACATAGATGAAAATGATTCTATGAAACCTACTGTGCCCATATGGTGTTAGAAATTTCTTCATGAACAGTATTAGACTAAAAGCTCTCGGGACAGATAAGAGCCTTCAGTGGTTTCTTGAATTTCCAGATTAAAAAAAAAAGATAATTTTAATTTTTCAAACTCAAAATGGAAAGATCTATTATTCTACTGGTTTTAAAACACTAAAAACAAAAAATGAAAAATAATATAAAAGAGTTATTTACAAAGGACAAGAAAAATTATTTTCCATTTTTTTCAGAAAAATTCTCACTATGGAAAAAAGAATAACAAAATTATAGAGCCTATTCCCATCCAATGCTATCCCTTAATATTTTTTTTTAATCATAATTCTGTTCCATATAATCTTTATCTTATTATTTTCACCAGAAGGAACATTGAACAGGGGAAAAAAAAAGTAAAAAGCAGAGAAAATTGACTTACACTGACTGCTTCAAGAGCCTTAGTGATGCAGAGTTTTGTTATCAATCAGTCAGAACTAGACATTTAACCCCTGGTCAGAATTAGGTCAAAATATAAAATTAGAACAAAATCTTAAAGTCATTGTAAATTATGGCATTTTTATATCTGCTCTTTCTCACTTTGAAATCTTTCTCTAGAATACATTCAGAAGACTAAAGTGAAGGGGGAAAAAATGCCTATTATCATCTATAAGTCTCCTTAAAAGTAATTTTGAGCATCTCAGAAGCAACTAAAACCATTATTCTACAACAGAAAAAATACAGGGGAAATGGAAGCTGGAAACAAACCTTCACAATATTTAAACACTAACTTTAAAAAAGCCTTTTAAGCTAGTTTTAAAGTTGCTTTTTGGGACCCCTGTTGACTTCTGTGAAAGCATTCACATAATAGAGAAAGCTGCAAACTCCCCATTCTTTTTTTTAGAAAAAGAACCCCATCTCTTTCTTTATGGTTTTGTTCAGATGAACACCTGGCCTATAAAATTAAGTGACAGAAAATCCCCTGGGGTGCCATTTTTGTAGAAAGCTAACAAAACTTTAAAAAGTATATATTTTTTGCCTCATTGGAGCTTACACAGCTTTATTTTACACTTTTTCCATCTGTTTCTCTGGTTCAACTGCGGGTACTAATGTGTTTAATTCAAGCTGTATCACTTGTTCAAGAGAAGCCTTCAGTCAGCAGGTTCCTGTCTGCTTCTGGCTGGCAACACAGCCAAAATATTCCAGGGAGAGTAAGACAGAAGGGAAGAGACAGGAAGGGAAGAAAAGAAAGTTTCTCATTTCTTCTACAAAAGACAGCACTTGTTGGATCAAAGATTCTTTGGGGATTAATAAAAGGAAGAGAGTTATTAATTTCTTGGAGAGGATGGAGGGTGTCTGAATTAATTATCATGAAAATAATACTCAGGAATACTTATAATAGCCTTTTAGTTGGGATGATGGCTGGCCTAAGATTTTGCTCTGCCTTCTATCTACACCATTTCTCTTTTCTTGCACCAACCTCATACCTTGGTTATAAAAAAATAAAGCAAAGTAGGAAGGAAACATGCAAAAAAGTCACAGAATCCTTCAATCCTCTAAGGAATGGCAATAAAATTCTTTAAACATATTTGTATCAGTGCAGCTTAAATTTAGTTGTATTTTTTAATATTTTATTATTGAAAATAAAGTGGAATCCAAATATTAAAGAAGCTTGGAGATATTTATATTTTAATTCAATGCTTCGCATGTAGTAAGTGCTGCAGGAGTGGGTGTGAAGAGTGCAGATGAATATTTCCTTTGGATTTTCTTCCGTCTGTTAAATGACATATAAGCAAGGAAAAAAAAAAAGGTAAAAAATTACAGCATTTTGTGTCAGCTACAGGAGAAAATGGCAGGTCTTAGATGCTAACTCTTATCTACAGGCATAATACAACCCCAGCAATGTGAATTTCCACACAACTGCCTGCTAGTTCAGAGATAGGTTTCATTTTGTTTGGGATTTCGATGCCACCCTTTCCAGTGTCTGACTGCACTGTACTAGACAAAACCAAACCCTAACAGCTGTCATGTGCAATTCATTCTCCCTCTCAGTCTGTCCCTGAGGGAAGAATTGTGTGCACTGGAGTGTTTTCTTTTTGATAGGCTTCTGCTTCTTTTTAAAATGTACATGTTTTTTCTCCATTTATATCAGAGAAAAGAAAGCAAAGACAATGTGCCTCACACAAGAAGAGAAGTACTGAATGTGGAAAGATTTAGGAAAGATAATCGGAGCTGGCCATGCATAGACTTGCCAACCTGCACTAACCAACCAGTTTTAGCTCCGTATGTCTTCACAGAAATATCCATAGCAGCACATATGGGATTCATCCTAATTCGTGGAAGTCTTCTTAGAATGGACTTGATGAAAACAGTTATATAGGATCTTTTCAGATAAGTTGAAAGGACTAAGATGAAAGCAGTGTTTTTCTCTAGGTAACTTAGCAATACTTGGTTCATTAAACGCCTGTTACTGTTTCAGAGGCATGTCAAGAATATGCTTTTACATTGTCCATAAACTAAAGAAAAAATCCACGATTTTAGGGAGTTTTATCATTAGTGTATGTTTAGCGAAGAGAAAAATAATGAAGACAGTCCACTGTTTCACCCTTGTCCTGCTCTATGGAGTATGGATGATTGTACAGTGAACTCAAGGTATCATCATTACACTAATTTGTCAGAAAGATGTGACAAGCATACAAGGAAGTTCAAGTGCCAATGGATTTTCAGAATTCTGAAACATTTTAGACTGGGATATTTATATACCTAAGCATGTATTTTGAAAATCTTATTTTAAGAAATAAGAATACACTATACCCACTTGGAAGCTGAAGATAATTTCTACCTTAAAATTAAATTGTTTAATCACAAAACAATTAGTTCAAATGCTTTGGGAATTGACTTCAGCAATTACCTCTGTTCTTCAATTCCTTGTCTGTAAACAAAAATGCTTTCATTTATATTCTCCTGTATCTGCACTTCATGAGAACAGCTATTGTATATATTTGCTAAGTGGTAAGCTTTTAAAACAAATTCCACAGCTGTGTGATCTTCCTTTCTGCATCAGTATCCATGAGGCAGATCAAATTTATTGATATATGATATCAGTTTTGCTTCTAGATGTTCTAATCTTTTCTTCTTTTTGTCTTTTGAACTTAGTGCTTTGTTTGTTCGATCGATGTTCAAAGTACTGATGTTTAATCATACCACTTGCCAGACTGCAGAAGCTTCTTAACAGAAATATATTCAGCACTAAATATATTGAGAACAGTAGTTTAAGAAGGAAAGCAGTATTCAGGATAGCCTTAAGTAACAAAAGCATATATTCAGACTGTACTAGGTGGTATAAACTATAAATAGGAGGGGATGCTCTGTAGGGCTCCATTTTATAGCCAGTGTTCTTCAACATCTTTGTAAACACTTTGAATGCGGGATGTGAAGATATACTAAGTTTGCTGACAACACTAAATTGGGAAGAGCTGTTGACTCCCTGAAAAGCAGAGGTGTCCTGCAGAGAGGTCTTGACAAACTAGAGGGCTGTGCAACCTGATGAAGTTTAACAAGGGCAAGTGCCAGATTCTGCACCTGGGATGGGACAACCCTGGAAGAATGACATGCTGGAGAGCAGTGCCATGGAATGGGCCCTGGGGGGCCTGGTCAATGGCAAGTTGAACATGAGTCAGCAGTGCCCTGGCAGCCAGGAGGGCCAACCCTGTCCTGGGGGCATCAGGCATCAGGCAAAGCATCACCAGCTGGTCGAGGGAGGGGATTGTCCTGCTCTGCTCTGCACTGGGGTGGCCTCACCTCGAGTGCTGTGTGAAGTTTTGGGTACCACTGAACAAAAAGAATTTAAAGCTATTAGAGAGTGTCCAAAGGAGGGCTATGAAGATGGTGAAGAGTCTGGAGTGGAAGCCATAAAAGGGGAAGCTGAGGTCACTCAATTTTTTTTAACCTTCATATTTTGGGTTGGAACACTTGCCAAAACAGAAAGGAAACATAAGTGAGGGAAAAAAAAAAAAAAAAGGCAAAACAACAAAACCAAGGTCCAAATGCATGAAGAGATTATCCATATAGAATATAAAGTATTCTGTTTCAATTCCTTGCTTTGAAAGTTTTGTAACTCTATGCTACTTCTTAGTTTACTGTTTTACATTCATAAACAAATATTTCTTCTAGTCAATCTACAGACTTCTGAGTTTCATCCTAGTGCAAAATAGAATGAAATGTCTCTTGAATCTGTCAGAGTCATGCTGCTGGTTTTCAGCTCATCTGACTAAGAGTACCAGTCAGTGTCTTGGAATATGATTTGCTGACAAGGAGCACCTGCTTAAACAACGCTGTTTCTATGATGTGTCGCATTCTCTCAAATATGGCTTAAATAGTAAAGTATTACTGAGTTCTAGGGTGAGGAATGAACTTCTTTCATCTTCATTTTTTTCTATGCCATTCCACATACTACTTTTTAAAAAAATGGAACAATAAGGCTCCTGACAGTTCAGAGCACATTTTTACCTTTACTTGTAACTCAACCATCTGCACTATGGATTTACAGCTTTTATGAAAGCACAGCATCTCCTACACATAGTACTTCTATCTCCTGCAAGGCTAATATTTACCACATCTGTCCAAGACCCTCAGCACATGATTTATTTCAATCACTCAAAGAGCAGTAGGTCAAATGCATACAGGAGCATTAATATTATTTGCTAAACCCAAGTCACAGATCTCAACAAGACGATATGTGGAAGTGACAAATACAAGAGCATCCCTTAAATGTTAAGGACTGACTTTTATGGGGTTTTTTTGCATTTATTGTCTTTTATTGTCAGTCCAGAAGAAAATGCAATTTTTCCTAAGAGTGGTGAAACAAAGCTTTCCATGAACTCCCTAAAGCGCTTCAGCACTGATAGCACAAGGAGCATGACATTGTGCTTGAAGAGCTGTTTTTCTCTCCTACTGTCTCCAGCTTTGCCTAGATGAGTTTCTATACTGCAGTTCTATCCTTTAAATATCCATTTTTACTCTGAAAAATGAGGATAATGTTTTTAATTTTTACAGTATTCTCATAAATTCACATTATTTAACTTTTCATTTAAAATAGCTAAATTTTGCATGCTACATTTTTAGTCCTTTAAATTGTGAAATACTTTTCAGAGAAAGACATACTTTCTATTTTTCAATATAGGAAAATAAAAATAAAACACCCTTCATTTTTATAATCCAAGCCAGATGCAGGAAAAGTCATGTCCTCCAGAGACTTGAATTCACATAAATCATCAGAACCTCTTGTCTGCATTTTGCTCTTTGCTAACAATAGTGATCCCTGTTGTCAACATGTTTATTGCAATAATATAATTACTTCTGTGTTTAAGTATTGATACAGGTTATTTACTTCCATTTTCCACAAAGCTAGTCAGTATTATTGAGGGAAGGAGGATGCCTGTGGAGAGGCAGAACTCATTCAAACTAGAACCAACAGTTTGCTGAGACTGTAATATCCAGAAATATGCTGTCATAATATTATGGCCATGCATGTTGAGGGTTTGTATAAAAGTGAAGTTAAAATTTTATTCCACACCTCAGTTTTTAGAATTCTCCATAGTATTGAAGGCAGGGGGGAAGCAATTAAAATAAAACTAGTAAGAGTTTTTTGTCTTTCATGAGTTTTAACTCATTACCTTACTGCATCACTTCATAGACAATCTATATTTTCATTGACTTAGAAGTGCTTTTGTAAATATCAGCTGCTCTATTAGACTTATAGGAATTATCAGCATATTTAATCAAAATATCACACAGGAGCAAAGTAAAACATCTTTGTAATATTTATAGTGATAATACACTTGAGGAAACTACAGTAGTGGTTATATGTAATTTTCAACATTTTGAAAGGTGCAATGCAAAGTCTCATATGAATAAACTACACATTATTAAATTCACTATAGGATATTTTTCCCCTTAGACTGACTTAAAATTGGCTACTGCTGCATTACAGAAGAAATGTGAATGAATAACAATAATGATAATTAAAAAATCATCTAAACAAAACACACAGTGTAACCCTAAGATTTTCATCTAACCAAAAAATTGCCTGAGCACTAATGAACATAACTGCTAAATCACAGGCACCATTTTCAAATTCCTTTTACAAAAGCAGGTCTGATTGAGGTGACAAGTAATTCTGGCAAAATCTGAATACATACGAGAAATTCAAGTAACACATAACTTACTCTTTTCCTTTACAAGGAAAATATAATAGGATATTGCCAAAAAAGGAATGAGTGGAGTTTAGCCATGAGAAAAAAACAGATGAAACAAAAAATTGCAAGTATTTACCCTGTTGCCGTAAGGGGAAGGAAAAAACTTTCCAAGACAACTTTATGTGGGTAAAGTAGAGTTCTTCTACTTATAGGGTTTTAGGGATACAGAATATAAAGGAGTATAAAGAGTACATAAAGTATAAAAAGAGTATAAAAAAGTATAAAAGAGTACAACACATGTTGACAAGTAACAGACAGAAAAGACCGGTGCTAGGTTGAACTCACGGCCTCAGGAATACCATGAGAGCTCTTTTCCAAGCATCACCACTTCAAAAACATGCAGAGTAAATTAATCCGAAAGGCGTCCCTTTCATTTCATTCCCGGCTGTTTCCAGCCAACCCCTGAGCCACTCTGCCATGTCTTACAGAAGCAAACAAGGGACAACAACCTGCCCCTCCCAGGTGAAAGACCCTTTCACCCACAGGCTGGGAAACTGACTCTTGCAACATCTGGGCCCAAGTCAGCTCACCTCCCAACCCACTATAAACCAGGGAGAAACTCCCTTTTGCGGCTGCTAACCTGCAATGCTCAGCCACCCTCAGCAGCTCATGGTGGTACCCAGTTCCCATTACCGATCTCGTCTTCCTTCGAGCAGGACTTGAGGTTCTTGAGGTCTGGCCCCTGAGAACAAGGGAAGGGAAACATCTTCTCCCCACACCTTAGGAGAGCAAGGGAGGGAAAGCCCCCCTTTACAAGCAGAGCTCTTCTGAGCTCTCCCCCACCCCCTTTCGGGGTGGGGAACACAGGGCACCACACCAGGCTGGGCAGTAGGAGTGAAGCAGGCACACAGAGAGAGTGTGTGCGTGTGAGAATGTCAAAAAGGTGTAAGAGCTGAGCCAAGCTCTCTGTCTACATGGCAGCATACTAATTTTATAACACTACTCAATTATCATATCTAAAGGTTGCATTCAATCTAAGAAATGTCCATACCCAGAACTTCCCTTGGGACAGCCCCATGACACACCTCTTCTAGAATTGAATTGGAGGTCTTAAGATCCTTACTTCATCCTTATCATCATCTTCACACCACTTTCCCTTATTGGAGATTCTCCAAGGTTGCTGGGCTTTGCTTTTTTGTTTTGACTAACAGAGTATCTAATTGTCTTAGTTCTGGTACATGTTTCCCAGGTATGGTGTTCCAGCTATTATTTCACTCTCAAGACAGCTAGCACAGGGTTAGAGGTTGTTATCTACTCTAAATGTAAGAAACTACATAGAAGTATAAAAATCTCCAAATTCATGAAAACCCCAAGGCATCAATCCATCCATCTATAGTTGCAGAGGACTATCCAGATGTCTAATGTAACAGGATGTATAGATGTCTCCCAGCAGATGCTTCAAAGGAAGATGCAAAAAAAACCCTTTCAATTGCAGAAAAGTAGTGTCTAAGAATAAATTTCCTGCAGCAGATGAGAAGTAAATAACTGTATTGACTGTTATGCTTCAATATCTACCTTTCAATGGTATCTACTTCAATGATATCTACATTTTATACTCTCTTTATTAGAGATACATTAGTTTAATAAATTTCATTGAATACTGGTAAATATAAATCCTTTTAACATACATTCAGAATGATCAGATTATAAATCATACAAGAATTAATGCTGGAGAGCTATATTCCCCATGCGGTTATGGTGTCACTGAAACTGAGACTGGAGGGGCCAGAGTTGAATGTTCAAGGACTGAATCACTGCAGAGAAGGCTAACCTAATGAAAGGCACACACGGGTTGGAGGTCAATGGGTCCACAGCCCTGCTCAAGCAGGATTACCTGGATTTGGCTGCACAGGAGCATATACAGATGTCTTTTGAAAATATTCAGAGTTGTGCAGTCCAAAAATTCTCTGGGCAACAATGCTAAGTTGCCCCCAGAGTGAAAAAGTCTTTCCTGATGTTCAGGGAGAATCTCCTGATTATGTTTGTTCCTATTGCCTCTGGTACTGTCACTGGGCATGAGTGGAAGTAGCCTGGCTCCATTTTCTTTGCACCTCCCATTCATGTATTCATACATGTTGATCTACCTGAGCTTTTTCTTTTCCAAGCAGTCACAGTTTTCTCAGCCTTTCTTCCTTTGAGAGTTGCTCCAGTCCACTCATCATCTTAGTGGCCCTTTGATGGACTCTAGCAGTAGTTCCAAGTCTCTCTTGTACCAGATTGTGCAGAGGGTGACACAGTTGTAAGGGCTTAAAGAGCTCGGTTACATGTCTCAAATACTGTTACCTCAGAAGATTGCCATGAGATAAAACCAGAAGGGTGCAACAGGGTAGTGCTAACTCCAGGCCTGGGGAGGCAAGATCTGGCTTTCACATCCTGAGTTATGCACCCAGACAAAAATTCCCACTGTGGCAAACTGTGTAAAGAAGCAACTGCTTATATGCATAGCAGTGGTCAAACAAAGATTAAACAAAGATCACCCCAAGCTATGGGAGACATGGCATCTGTGACCATCAAAACCCACCTCCCCCACCTGCCCACACTCCATCCCTTTGAATAAGCTTCTGTGGATACCTGGAACTTGGACTTGTAAAGTTAAGCCACGTGACAGGGACTTGAGATAAGAAAAAGGTAGTACTATTGTCTGAGCGTTGTCTCAGGCCTAAAGGGAGAAGGTAAACAAAACTGGGGGAGAAGAATGTATCACTGATAATGGACAAGAAAAGCCAACTGTGCTGAAATCATCTTGGACTGGGAAAAAGGTAACTCCAGCAGTCAGAAATCATGACCACCCACTCACAGCCCAATGACTCAAGAAACCCACTGACTCAAAAGGAAAGACTGAGCATGGACTAATTAGCATTAGAAGTGAGGGAATCATTTAACCAAGAGAACTGTGTAGCCAATGACCACTACTTATGTTGTTTGCTAAAATGTATAAATAGTGAAAAGTTTTGAATTACCGCAGGACCTCCACCACTGAGAAATCCAGGGTGAAAAGGGGCCAATAGGACACAGCTGGATCTACAGGTGGTGAACGTCTTCTGCTTAATCTGTCTCACTCTCACTCTCCCTCACTCTCACTCTCTCTTTTTTTTCTATTTCTTTCTATTTCTCTACCTCACATTATATTTTTAAATAAAACCTGTAGTACTGACATTGGCATATGATGTCATTTGCACCTTAATTCAGGCAGAGGCATCTCTCAGTAATCATATCTTAACAATATTCCAGATATTTATGATAGGTAGCCGAAGATACTTATGATAGGCCTATAGATCTATTTACAGCTAAGTATGATGTGTTGGGTGGTTCAAACTCAAGAAACTCAGAACTAGAAAGTTTCATAGCATGTATATTTGCTCAAGCCAATAAGCCCTGTTTTGAGCCAGGGCTTAGTAATGAAAGAACATGATTGTGCTGACACGACCACGTCTTTTGCATTGTAATAATCTTCTGCCCATCCCTCTGGAGAACAAACAGATCAAACCATGTATGCCTACATGAGACCTATGATGTCTATCTAGGTCCAATTAGGTCCATAAATGATTTCTTGGACTGGGAAAAAGGTAATTCCAGCATTCAGAAATCTAAATGCATTACATAACAGATTAATTTAATATCCAGATGATATGAATCTTACAAATATCTCTAACAGAAGTATGTCCTCAGTACTTGTTATATTTAAGGTAATTTTCATACCTAATTTTGATTAAAGTTTTTAGAATAGATACTCTAATAATCTAAGACAAAAATAAACAGTTCCCTTGCAGTCAGTGTTTAGGTCCCAGTAGAACACGTATAATTTTCATTAGAATTCATGGAGTTTTGGCACACAAAGCATGTGCCCAATATTCTCTTCCCAGAGGAGAATTGTACTCAGCACTTCTGTTTACAGATGAGATTCTACACTTCACATCATAACTTACAAATTAATTAAAAAAACAAACAAACAAAACAAAACAAAACCAAATAAAACAAAAAGTGCAACACAAACAAAAAAACCCCTAAAAAGTAATTAAGAAAAACAAAACAAAACAAACATGCTTAGGGAATCAGTAGAGAGCGTAAAGTGACCACAAAAAGAATTAGCCATATGCTCTTCCCTTGCTGTATAACACTGGGAAAATCTTTCAAGAAATTTTTTTGCCTTGGCATCATATTTTTACCTCTCTTTTGTTCTCTGCATGAGAATATGCCAGCCAAACTTTAGAAACAAAAAAGAATGTTTTCCAAAGGTTTCTGTTTTTTCTACACTATCCCACTCTCCAAATATGAAGGTACAGTTAAGAAATACAGATCACAGGTTGAGGAATGAGGAATTATAACCTTGTCATGGATAGCTGTCAAAAATTGGACAATGTCTGACTTGGACTGTGATCAGACAAGATGTAATCTATACAGATGAATTTGCCTGAGATTAGATTGGATGTGATTTCTTTTTATATTTACAGTTTTGGAATGTGTATGTATTTCAAATTGTACAAAAAAAATATTTCTTTCAGGAGTTAATAATCTAAAAAATTGTCATATTCTGCATCATATTCTACTTCATGTAAGGTTTTATTTGTCATTTGGACACAGGAACCTTAATTTCCTTGTAGAGTTTCCCACATATTTAATTGCCTATCATAATCTGTTTTCTGTAGAAGACTTTTGTTTATGCTTCATAGAAGATTAGATATACAAAAGGAAAGTGATCTGAATGTTTATCATTTGCTCATTACCATAGATGTGTCTGTGAAAAGAATAAATTCAAAAGAAACATCTTAAAATACACTTGCTTTATGAAGTTTCCCTAAGATTTTAGCCTTCAGTGTAAAACTGCAGTTTTAAACATCTGCGTCTTCTACCTACCTTGTGTTTTTACAGGGGTTGAGATTTAAAATGTGAACATATAACAGCTTATGAAAAGCAACTGATTGAGACTGAAACTATGTACAAAGTCTATATTATTATATCCCTGTTTTGTGGGTTTTTTTTCACTCAAATTTCTATTTAATTGACTTGGCTAAGGATTAATAAAGTCAAAAATAGATCTGTGGTGAGTTGACCTTGGCTGGATGCCAGCTGCCCATCAACTCACTCTATCAGTCCCCTCTTCATCAGGACCAGGGTGGAGAAAACAAGGAAAATATCCTCATAGGTCATGGTAAAAGCAGTTTACTAAAGGAACAATGAAGGTTGTGCTCACACAAGCAAAGAAACAAAACTCCGACTGATTCTCTACTTTCCGTCAGCAAACGATGTCCAGCCACTTCCCTGAAAGTAGACCTTCAGCGCTATACCAGTTACTCTGGAAGGCAAACATTGTAAATAACAAATGCCCCACCATTTCCTCCTCCTTTTCTTAGGTTTTATATCTTAGCTGGCATTATATGTTATCTGATATCAGTTTGCTTCAGCTGTCCTGATTGTGCCCCCTCACAGGACTTTGTCCCTACTCTACTGGTGGGAGGGTGGTATTTTGAGGAGACAGCACTGATGCTTTGCTAGCACTGGTCAGCAGCAGCCAAAACACTGGTATAATACCAAACCTTTCTAGCTATAGTGCTATGAGGGCTTCTATTGGGAAAATTAACTCCATCTCAGCCAGACCCAATATAAGATCATAATACAAGACTAAAAGGAATAATGTATGAACCAGCTAAAGTTATCTAACTCAATATTTCATATTAAAAAGAAAAAAAAAATCTGCACAAGAACATGAACCCTAACTTACATTATGCAAAATTATGTAAATAAAGCAAGGAAGTAAAAAGGAATCAATCTGCAAATATAGATCACAAGTTATTACAAAGCAATTAAATTGCTATATAACCTTCAGTAAAAATGGGACTTTAGATAATTACAAATGCGAATGTTAAGAAAGTTTGGACTTAATTCATATTTTTAACTGTTAATTAATTATTAATTAACTGCAATTAAAAAGAAGAATTCATTTTAATTTTTGTAACAAAGAGTTCACAACTGAGACATATTTTGAAGCTGTCATTGCTAAAAATGAATGCTAAACCATAAATTTGTATGTAAAAAATGATCTCTTAGATTCATTAATATTAGTTTGTTTTTAGATGAGAAATAAAAATAAGCAAACAAAAAAACCCACAGAAAACCTGAACATCCTTTTTTTGAAGAAATAAAATTTCAAATTACTAAGTCATTGATTAAAATTCACTATTACACAACTCATAGTGCTATTCTACAACCAGCTGAAATGCAAAATTAATCACTAATGAATGGCAAATGAGAGAGAGAAAGGTACATATTACAAAAACCACCCCAAAACCCCTGATCATAACTACTGCAATAGTGCAATACAGCTAGACTTTCCACAGATTTTATGAGACCCTGGGTTTCTGATTAGAAGCAATTAAGGAAAGGTAGAACATATGTAGGACTGGTAGCACACATTACATAGCATACATGCCTAAAAAACCCCCAGTAATAAGAAGTTGCAGAATATCAAGAGTGAAAGTACTGTTGCTTACCAATTCATGCAAAAAGGCATGTTGAGTTTGTTGCTTTCAAAGCAATTTCCATGTTAAACTACTTTAGTAACATGCTATTATTGAATTATTGAAAGTACATTAAGAAAGTAAACCAGTTTTCTACATCTTCTATTATATAGTTTAAAATTTGTTACTTATATTATTTTAAAAAGTATCCACTATAATTTTTTCCTTTCTTTTAACAGGTCTTGACACAAGGAATTATATTATGTCACTGTACAATTATTATCTGGCACTATTTCAAGGAAAAAAACCCTAGTAATATGGATCATTAATGAAATGTAAGTAAAAAGTGGTATTATTTTGTGGGGCCGCTGGTTTAAAAAATAATTTTGAGATGTTAATTTGGTTTGTGGTATAATGAAAGAGAAAGAAACAGTAAAAACAATCAAGTTCAGTTAGCCTTAATTACTTTAGTTCATTCAAAAATGCAAGTTTGTTTTAATTTTACAGTACTTAGCCATCTAAAAAAAAAAAAAAAGTTCAAAAAGAGTAATTGAAAATTAAAATGTTCAAAATTAACACACACATTTCAAAACCAATAAACACTTTTAGGATAAGCATAAGTAAAAATTTCAAAAATCTGCTTTTAAAATAAATTGAAAGTGATTGAAAAATAATTTTTAATTCTTTCCTGTAGGTTTCTACTTCTGCTTATGCATTTTCATAGTACCCAAATTAAACTTTGGAACCCAGTCTGGCTCTTATTAACTACATATTTTAATAGTTCAAGTGAAATTAGGCTATCTGCAAGACTTACTTTATGACAGAAAATGATGTTTTAAAAAAATATAACAGTAATATATTATTTGCAGTATTGTAGAGCAGATTAATTAAAGTTACAGATTAATTAAAGTTAAAAGTGTCACTTTAATCAAATAAATATCTAGGTTTCAAACTATCTGGAAAGATAATTATATTATTAACAGAGAAATATCATAACTATTTCAAAATACTGATTTAAGTCCCATATCATTAGAAAAAGCTAGCATTGTGCCACAGTCTACACTTATTTTTGAACCTGAATTTACCTTCTCCCTCCTTTCCCTTTGAAAAGTCAAGCTTATCTATCCAAAAGAAAAGATTGACATCAAAGGATTGTTTTTCCACTCACCAGGTCTAAGCTGCTTTTTATTGTTTGAAGGAATTATTGAAGAGACTCAACATAGAATTTCAATCAGATATACAGTTTCTGGTTCATTGATTGGCTGATTCCACTCCTTCTGCTGAATAAAAGCAACAAAAGTCCTTTTTAAATCTTTTCTCCTCAGAGAGGTCACATTTGTGCTTTCTCTAAGCCACTCTTCATAATGCTGTGGTGTCAATGAGTTTCTACCCAGCCAGAAACTCTGTTGTTCTGTACTCCTAAATAGTTTCTCTCAACTATTTTTGCAAACAATGAAATGTTCAGCATTCCTGGAAGTAAAGTTTAGCAGAGATGGAATCTTGCAAATTTATTGATATCCCTAAATATAAGTAATTAGACTGTCTTAAAATCTGATTCACTCTGTGAAAAGATCACTTACACATTTTGACTTTACAAGTGCAAGCACTTTCAACCTCAGCAATTTCTGTTCCTGCACTTCTTATACATGTCTCACTTTCGATCTTATTGTTAGTTCCTGTGAAGATATTTATGCAATGGATAAAGATTCAATCAACCTATGGTCTTCTTTTAGCTTGCAACCTCATAAAGAAACACTGATTTAAAGGACTTCTAATAATATATGGAGTTGGCTCATATATGCAGTTACAGTGAGTTGAGTGGGAGGTCAGCTTGAATTTACATGCCATGTATATATATACAATTTGATTAAATGAATGTTCCATCTTATGTTGTTTTTTTTTATCCTGAGTGCTTTCCATTTAATTTAAACCTGAAATAACTTGTAAAATGTGAAATGCCACCTAATTCTGTCATGTTAACATTGTTACACTGAATTCTATTTGTGACTGCAATTCAAGGAATACAAAAATTTAGCAGGTTTTAGAACCTGTCATATGAAAAGAATGTGCATTCATGATGTTTCCCAAACTTGTTAAAAGGATTTTTTGAAAAATAGATTCCATGGGATCTTACTGACGTTGTATCCTCTAAAATAGTTGAAGTTGAATATAAGTTTCTTATCTGAGACTCAGCAAAGGTTTCTACAAAACCCTTTATTTTTAAAACCTTATTTAAATATCCTTATGAGAACAATTTCTGCAATAAATTCCCTGGCAAACATATCACAACCAGAAGATACCCAACATTCTCTCAAGCACATCCAGAAAACAGGGCCAAGGCACCCTCAAAGTCCATCAGGAAGAAGTCTTAGCAACCAGAAAATCTCTAGGCCAAACAGCAGGAAATCTTGACAGGTCCCTGGCCCTAAATGAGGGTCCTAGGCCTCCATGAACTGTCAGTTCCTGCACAAGACACCCTAGTTCACAACAGTGAGGACAAAAACAGCAATGCACAGTCTTGTGATGAATACTTCTATTTTGCATCAGAGTTTTGTCATTATTACTTCAGATACAGGACAGACACTTCATTAAGATTTACAAAGAGGTTTACTAAGAATCTTACATAACTGTGTCTTTTAATACATACTGTATATCAACAAAAAAGGAGCTGTGACTTCTGGGGATCAACAAGTAAACATGCACTGTTGCAACGATGGAATATAATTACATAATTGGGCTCCACCAACGAAATCTTTGAAAGAAATGGTTACTGTCCTTTGCTCAACATTTATGCAGCCCCACCTGGATTAGTTTCCAGCTTTAGATAGCTGGGGCAAGAAAAAAAAGTTGTACTTGCATGGATATAAATGTGAAAATTAGTTTGTTGGCTTTCTTACATTCAAATGATGGTTTCCAATACTTTTCATATGCTTTCTGTTGATATCATAGCTTAAAAACAAAACTCAAAAAAGACTTTCCCCTCTACGCCTTGAAATCACAATTGGCCCTAATCTATTAAAGCTTGCTGTAATTAACAGGTTCATTCTTTTTGGGGAGCTATGAAGACTAGATGGTACAAATCAGGTTACTGCAACATGATAGGCAATAATTTGTTTGGAAACTATTTAATATGAGTAGTTTTTTCTTCCTATACACGTTATCAGAAATGAGAACAGGACCAAAGTTCCGGCACCAGCATAATGCTAAATCTCTCCCACATACTGTGAAAAGCATTGCTAGACAACTGCCAGATGTTTAAAATATGAAACCCTGTTCCTATTCTATTATTATTGCTTCTTTTCCCTTCTGGTGTTTCTAGAACAAAACCACAAAAATACTTCATAAAACATTTTGGCAATACTGTCACAGTTTAGGTAAAGACTCATTACATTTATGACTCCAGAAATAGAAAAGAAGAAACTACTGATACTGAGCACCATGTTACAGCTGTGATTTTGAAAATAAAACACTTTTTAGCAAAGAGTAAAAAATTTGCTTGAGTTATAGTATACTCAACCGAATAAAAAATATAACCTGTATTTCACACAATAAAGTGCTCAAACTTTGTGGCCTACATCTTGACAAAGAAGTAAGTCACCAGACTGGTTAGAAGATATTCAAATTATGTGAGAATACTTTTTAAGCTGGTTTAATGAATGCTGACAAAGTTAACTAAAATTTTGTCTGAAAGTTTTGAGACAATGATAAAAGACAGTATTTCCAGGGTCTTTAGTCTGAAGCACAAACCTTACCATTTACTAGACACCTTTGGGACTCTACTGTGTCCACTCATAGCAGAGCAACCTCCAGAGTTCTGCAGGGACTCCAGTGCCCAGCTTGAAACTGGACTGAAGAACTGGGAATCTGACTGTGCTGAATTAGACTTTGTCAGAGACGTTTTCAGGAGGTATGAAGAAGTCACACATTGCTGTGTTGGTGTGATCTAAATCCAGTGAAGTTAAACTGTTCTGTTTTGGCAGTGTTTCCTGAGTTTAGCTCTTTATACTGTGTCCTGGTTTCAGCTGGCATAGAGGTGACTTTCTTCATAGTAGCTGGTAAAGTGATGTGCTTTGGATTTAGGATGAAAATAATGTTGATAACACACTGTTTCTGTTTTTGCTAGGCAGTATTTACATTAAGTCAAGGACTTAGTTTCTCACACCACTCCACCAGTAAGTTGGCTAGAGGGCACAAGAAGCAGGGCAGGGACACAGTCAGAACAGCTGGAGCAAACTGGCCAAAGGGATATTCCACACCATATGGTATCATGCTCAGCATAATAACTAGGGGGAAAACTGGCTGGGAACTGCTGCTCCAGAGCTGGCTGGGCATCTGTTGGTGGATGGTGAGCAATTGGGTTGTACGTCATTTGTTTTGTGTATTCTAATTCTACTATTATTTTCCCTTCCTTTCTGTCCTATTAAATTGCCTATATCTCAACCCATGAATTTTTTACCCCCCTTAATTCTCTCCCCCACATCACTGAGGTGGGGAGTAGTGAGCCAGCATCTGTGTGGTGTTAGGTTAAACCACATCCTTTTTGAAGCCCAACATAGGGCTTGAAGAGTTGAGATAACAATGGATTTGACTAGAGTGTGTTAAAACAAATTTATTATAAGCATTCATTATATGAGTTTAATAGTCACTGGCAACAATGCTGATTTATTTGCTCTTAGAGCTGTTGCACATGTTCTCAGTTGTGTCATGTACCACCTTGCAGTATATGTTCGCTGTTGTGTTGTTTATCATCTCTGGGTGCTGGGTTAAGGTCATCACGTTGTTATACTTTGTAACACTGACTTATGATATGATATGATATGATATGATATGATATCATAAAACTGTTGGTTGTGACACTAATCTAGTATTTGTACTCAGCATTGCTATCAACTCTGTACTCAGGAGCCATCTATCGGGAACTATTAATAATTACACCTCTTACCTTTTCTCCTCAAAGAGCCAATCTGTGAGGAAGATACCTTCCTCCATCTTATCCCTCTCCTCCATGTTAATTAAATTAGTTCTTGAGAATTTTGAATATCCATGGGATGTTCAAACCAGCATGCTCCTATTTCTGTGTCTCCTGAATGTGTTTCTGGTCTTTTTTAAGATTAAAAAACTACATAAGAATACCACCTAGAGATCTGCCCCAAGGCTGAGTAATTATGAGTGGCAGGGTATGTGGGGTAGTATGGGCAAGTACCTAGGACAGTGTTCACCTTCAACATTTTGGAATTCCATCAATAATAATATATTGAACCAATTATATAATAATAATTGCACCAATAAGAGCAGAATCTGAAAAATTAGTAAAATATTTGAAAAAATTACATTTGTCCCCTGGCAATTCCAGAAAGACACAAATCACTGCAATATGCTGAGGCCTGGCCCAGGCCTACCAAGACCTATTCTATGAAGTAAGCCTTATTCAATTAAGTAATCTTAAGGGGAAGAGAAGGTCTCTGAATATTATGACAACACAGCATGTGGCTTTTCGAACCCTGGTGACAGGTAGCACTGTTGTTCCAACCTCAGTGATAGGCACTGTGGTTAAGCAAGCCCCAGTGACAGGTACTGCAGCTGAACCAATCCATGCCAATATCAGTCCCCTCAGAGGACCCTTCTCTTGTGAGGCTGATTAAGGTTGAAGAACAACAGTTGCTGGTCATTACCACAATGGTGCACTGGCAGCAATATCACTCTGAGGCTCCCGGATTCCCACCCTGATTCCTTGACTGGAGAGCTAAGGAGTGATCAGCAAGACTCACTCATCCTTTGACAGTCCCATAGGATCAGTGCAGAAGTACAGTGAAGAGTGGAGACAGTACGTTACTGTAGTCTGAATGAAGTCACACTGCCACTAGGTGTTGTCATACTGGACATGCTAGAATTTAAAAATGAACTGGAGTCAAAGGCAGCCAAGCTGTAAGCCACACCTTGTATCACTAATCCATTTTTCCCCACCCCTCAGGCAGCAGGCACAGTTTGCCTTCATTTGGAGGGATGTCCAATATACGTGGAACCAACAAAACCAGGGATGAAAACATCCCTACCATCTGCCATGAACCAACCAAGACTGCACTGGAACAGGGTGAAACTACATTGATGATATCATCATGTGTGGCAATGCAGCAGAAGTGTTTGAGAAAGGGAAGAAAATAGTCCAAATCTTTCTGAGAGCCAGTTTTCTCATAAAACAAAGAACAGCAGGATGGAGATCACAATGAATGGGATCAACAGAATAACAACATCTGCACCAATTCGCAAAAAAAAATCACCTTTCTTAGGCATTATAGGTTTTTGGAGAATACAAAAATTCCAAACTAGAGCCTGATTGTCAGCCCTCTCTATCAAGTGACCAGGAAGAATTATTTCAAATAGGGTCCTGTGCCATTGAATAAATCTAACAGGAAATAGTTCCTGCAGTAGCCCTCGGGCCAGTTCAGAAAGGGCAAGAGGGCTTAAAACATATGCTGTGCACTGCAGCTGGGGAGAATGACATTACCCGGAGGCTCTGGCAGAAAACATTGGAAAAGGTTGAGGTCAGCCCCCAGGATTTGGAGTCTGGGGTACAGAGGGCCTGAAGCCTGTTGTATTCCACCTGAAAAAGAGATATTGGCAGCTTATGAAGTTTTAAACAGCTCCTCCTGGCACCCCATTTGCTGGTGCTGGACTGGATTCAATGAGAGGATCTCCTCTACACATCGTACAACTCATGCTACGTGTAGTAAGTGGGTCACAGCAAACACTAGGCTCAAATAGGAAACCTGAGTCACACAGGAATTTCAGAAGTGATCATGGATCGATTGGACAGAAGGCTAAGGTTTCAGAATATCACCAGAGTATAAGGTGACACATGTCAAACAGACCACACTATATGAAGAACTATCAGAAAAAAACATGCCCTATTCACAGCTGGGTCCTCTAGTATTGTAGGAAAATACTGAAGATGGAAAGCTGCTGTGTGGAGTCCCACACAAATTGCAAAAAGTGCTGAAGGAGAGGGTGAATTGAGTCACTGGTAAAGTGATGTGCTTTGGATTTAGGATTAGGATAATGTTCAACCTATCCAGTTGGCTTTAGATATTGTTGCATGAGAAAAATGGCTAGTATTTTACCTCTATACTGACTCATGGATGGTGGCAAATGCCCTGTGGGTGTGGCTACAACAATTGAAGCAGAGGTACTGGTAGCATAGAGGTAAAGCCATCTAGGCTGTTAATTGTGACACAATTTTGCTTTCTGAATGGAGCAAACCTGGTTATGAAGGTGTGTCACCTAGATGCTCATGTACCCAAAAACTGGGCCACTGAACAACATCAGAAAACCAAGAGGTGCAACATGCTGCCAAGATTGAAGTGGCTCAGGTGGATCTGGACTGGCAACATGAAGACTACGCTGACAGCAACATGTGGTGGGACCTGCAAACATTGTGATACACATTTAGCAAAAGCCACCCAGCTACTCAACTCCAGAGGACCTGCCAAACATTCTAGCCTTGCCCAATCAAAGTTTTTACATAAAGGGGATAAAGTCCCTGTAGTGCACATAAACCATATGCTGGGGAAGACAATCAGGACCATTTCCACCTCAGACAAGGGCCAACCCATCAATGGGATTGCTTCTGAACTTCATGGGTAATGAGGTAGGATAGGGAAGTTCAACGTGTAGCTCAAGTCGATTTGATTCTGAGTGAGAATAACCAATTATTTGAATTGTTAACTGCTGTATAATACTGTATGTCATCACTACTACTGTTGCTACATGCCATAATAATGGTATTATAATAAAAATTACCCAGATTAATGAATAATGAATCCTGATGAAACTAGGTAAAGTGCAGCAATCATAGAACTGGAATTGGCTTCAGCACACAACAATCCAACATCACACACATCTCTCCTGCTCCATGGGACTATTGTGACAGGTAGAGTCCAAATCAATGAATTAAGTGAACACAACAGACATTTTAGAGGGATGGACCATAGACTAAGGGACTGATACCTGTGCTTAAATATGAAAAAACAGGAGAGGTAGTAGTATTGGAAAATGTTAGACCTGGGCATGACATAAATGGTATAGAATAAGGGGTGGATACTGTCCTGGGTTTCATGTGGGATAGAGTTGATTTTCTTCCTAGCAGCTGGTAAAGTGATGTGCTTTGGATTTAGGATTAGGATAATGTTGATAACACATTGATGGATTAGTCATACACACAAAGGCATGGACTTTCAGTGCCTCACCCCACCAATGAGTAGCCTGGACAGCACTAGAAGCTGGGAGGTGACACAATCAGGACAGATGACCCAAACTGGCCAAAGGAATATTCCATACCATAAGGTATCATGCTCAGCATATGTACTAGGGGGAAAGCTGGCTAGGAGCTACTGTTCCAGAACTGTCTGGGCATCTGCTGATGGTTGGCAAGCAATTGCATTGTGCATAATTTGCTTGTTATTTTATTATTTTTATTATCATCATTTATCATAATTATTTTCCCTTTCTAATAAACCCTTTATCTCAACCCATAAATTTTATGGGGGTTTGTGTTTTTTGGGGTTTTTTTTTGGTTTGGTTGGGTTCTTTTCCCCCACAGTTCTCTCCCTTATCCCTTTGCAGGGTAGGGGGGTGGGGGGCTGGAGAGGGAGTGGAGGCTGGAGAGTGGCTATGGAGTGAGAAAGTGGCTGTGTGGTATTCAACTGACTTCTGGATTAAGTCACTGTTATGCTATTTGTAACAGCTGGGATAAACATTTTATCCTACTCTTAATAACTAATAAAATTTACTTTCATTGTTAGAATCAAGTGCTCATTACTTGTGAAAAGGATGGAATACATCTCATTCACACACAATTAGATATCTATTTTTCCACTATGAATGTTTTATTTTATGCATTTAAAAAAAATTGCAATTTACAAATGCAGCTATTGATTAAAAAATAAGGCAAGCTATCTTAAAGTTCTTATTTTAAAATATATATCCAGCATAGAAGGCGGTACACTGAATTGCTATTAATAGAGAGGAAATATCTAACAGACAATGTCAATATTCTTCTCTCCTGTTTCACTAGCATAGTTTGTTTGCTAGATGGGAAATCCAATACAACTCCAGAAGTAATACACCATATTAAAATTTTAAACATAAATTAAAGCAACTTTTCAGGTAGGGTTTGAAATGCTTTCCTACTTTCCTGTTCTGTTGTGTTTTGCATCTTTGTCCTGGTTTACACAGACTCCGGTATGCACTTCTTTTGCCCAAACATGCCTACTGATTTAGCCTGTGGAAAGGGAGTTAAAATATGGGTGATACTCTATTATCCTAGGAGAAGAATTTATCCACAAGTGTGAAAAGACCGGAATGCTGATGACTCAGACAGTCCAGGTGTTGAAGGTCTGCACACCTGCCACCTCAGACTATGAGTTGGGTCTTGTGTCTTTGTCCTTACACAAATGATTCAACTGTGAAAACTCCTCTTGAGGAGGCATCAGGACAATTCCCATGCATGGCCTGAAGATATTCCTCTCTGCTGATGGCCATAATGGATCCACCTGTGCTGACATAAGAGGCAGTTTTAACATCTTAGAAGGTGTCAAAGACTCTTGAAATGTCCTGGAATCCGGTGTTAATCATCCAGTGAAGAACTCCCTGCCCCAGGGGAGGTACCAGAGACATTCCCATCTACCCTGAGCCAAATAAAAGACCACAATAAGATTTTATTCAGCAAATTGAGTTTTTTTTTCCCTTACTCCACAGGACTTCTACCATCTGGGGCTTTTACCACCACCTTGCTTGATCAGAATTACAATCACCATAGGACTTGCAGTGGCCAGGTCTCATTGCTGGATCTGGTGGGTGTCTTGTGGGTCTTTCCAGTTACCTGAGGGTCTGCAGCCCTGCTCCAACTGCCTGGGCCAGCACTGCAGCCTCACTCTTGCACTGACCCTCCAAACCATTCCTGCTAAGTTTTAATGGGTTGGGGGAGGCTGGCCACCATCTCATTTTGGTCTAGTGGGTGGGAGCTTGGAAATTTTCTGGTTAGCTTAACCCAGTTTTATCAGTATTGTTTAGCGTTCTTCTTGGTAAAGAGTTATTTTTTTCCACTTACATCCAGGCATATTTGATCTCTCTCTGCATTGGAGAGAACTGGGGGTATTGAATCGGAGGAAGAGACTTCCATCTAAGGTCTCTGCCTCTCTAAATTGTCTCAAACCAAAACAATCTTCTTCAAAGTTGTGCAAATAATTGTTCATCCATAAACTGTGATCTCCAATGCTATAGTCCCTAAAGTCCATTCAGGAGAACTGTGTTCTCATGCATAAAAGAGTTTGAGAGATTAGGGACTGAAACTCTAATTTCCAAATCAAGTATTTATGCTTTATAAGTTTGGGTTTGCTTTTTTTTTTGCTACTTAAACTTCCAAAAAACAATATGACCATGTGCTTCAGTTACTGAACTGTTCATGGCCACCAGTGTCATGAGGTAGATAGCGTCTGTGACTAATGGAGCTGTTAATACATATGTATATCTTAGCACAGTTAGATTAGATGAGTCCTGATAGCACTCTGATGTACTAAGCAATAAAAGAGAAAGGATCTTAACACTTAGTTTTCCTTTAGTTTCAGTTTCTCTAATGGTACCTTTAAAATTGGACATGTCCTGTTTGACAAAATCCATGCCAGACATCTGAGTAAAAGGAATTGCCAGATGTCCGCCCTAACTAGGAAACAGGGTCATTAATACTAGTTGTAGGATTTTTTCTTTGAAATAAAGGCACAGAGTCCATGCCCAATTTTTTAAAAATTCTAATCTTTTATACATATAAAGTTGTCTTTTTTTTATTGTAACATTCTAATTTAAATTAATTAATCATATACAGTGACTTTTCTTCTGGCTGGTGACTGCCTATGAGAACTGACAAATTTGCAGACGTGCCAAAAAGGAAAAGTATTTTGTAGAATTTACCAGTCTGTGCTTCCTTCAGTGATGGAATGATATGATTTTATAAATTTTTCTTGCCCATATGCTAAGTCTGGGTCAAAGTATTTAGTTCTTTTAAGATTTTTTTTTTCCGCTTCTGTTATCACGTAGAATTAGATGTTTTCAACTGCAAGCTCCCTTGTTCTGTTGCCATACAGAATCTGGGAATTTAAAAAGCACAACAAAAGTGTAAGTCCATTATGTCAGAGTTCCTGAGGATACCAGATATGTGGAAACCTAAATGGCAGAAAGATCAAGAATCGGGTACTTTGTTAACTTAAAATAGTGACTGTTTAATTTTCAGTCAATTGCAAGTTTGTCATAACTATAGAATGTGATGCAGATACTGATATAGAAACCTTGTAGGCAGATTTTGCAAGTAACTCTAGAAGTATAGATTTATTTTCTGATGCCTCGTTTGTTACTACAACATTCACTCAATATACACTGAATCCAAATAATTACTTTATGTCCAAACTGTAGAATTAATGGGAGTATTTTAGCTTTAAAATTTGTATTCACTAGTAATACCCTCTGTAAATATAAAAGATCAAAGGAAAACTTACTATAAATTATGCAGGACAATAGCTTCCATTGAGAATTCAAGATAGCATAACATTCTTATTTAACTTTTCGTCTCATTGAGATCTTGTACTTTAAATCAAAGTAATTTTCTACGAGTTGAAAATTAATGTTAAGCTGGGTCTCTTGTCAACATGTTTTTATTACAGAGATATTTTACTAGGGTAGGAACTATGACTGCAAACTTTGACTTTTTTCCTTCATTGTATCATATGTAACTTTCATTTTCTTAGAAAAGTTCTTATTCAATGACAAATATACTTCAAACATAACATCATGCACATTTTCTGGACTTGATTCACTCTTCCACTATTTTATTTGTGTGATTGTACCCTTGTTTCTTCCAACAAGAAAATTCAAAGACTCAGTAATCAAGACTAATAAAAAATGGTTTCAGGAAGTAGTTGCACCAAGACTAAAAGAAAAATAAATGCTTTTCTGAGTCTTCCACATATAAATAATCACCGTTTTTTTAGGTCTCTGACAAATACTTTCAAAGTAATACATACAAATATCTAGGATACTTTAGGGAATCTCAGGTAGCCCTAGCTGCCTTAAAACAGCAATGTACTCCTACCTCCACATATACTACACAGGTCAGAACATCCAGCTGACAATGGTTCTCTCATTTATTCCCCGCTACCATTCATTGCAACAGCTAGCTTTACATTTACATGGTCCTTTCAGAACAAATTACAAAATTACAGAACATGCCGAGTTGGAAGAACCCCTCAAGGGTCATCAAGTTCAACTCTTAGCCCTACATGGGACCATCCCCTGGGGTCACACTATGAAAGTTATTAAAATATTTATAACTAAAAATATGTTTTGAGTATCTTTTCTTCTTTTTTATTTTCTTCTTTTCTTTCCTCTTCTCCCCTTTCATTTCCTCTCTCCTTTCTTTACCCCAAATCCTTATGTATTTAAATGTGTATCCACATTTTGCTATGGAAACTTCATTTTGACTGTCATTCCATTCGATATTCTCATGGTGTGGAGGTTTGAGTTGGCACCCTGCCAAGCCCAACTGCTGGCCACACGGATTTCCCCCCCACTCCCCGAGAAAGAAGGGAAAAAAGTACCAAAAAGACAATTGTATTAAAAGCATATATATATATATATATTCACATATATTACAATTATATACAATCAAACACTATGAGTCTACAGAACAAATCCCAAA
>JAWWEE010000122.1:52425131-52435586 GCA_035221455.1 Xenops minutus | reverse complement strand
AATTCTCACCAAACTCCCCTTAAGAGAAAGCAGGTCCTTCCCCTCCGTACGGCTGGGACAGCAGCTTCTCTGATGGGCCTCAGCTCATAGAGATAAGAGCCGAGCCGACAGAGAGCTGATGTCCTCCACGCACATGAAAGGAAGAGAGAGAGAGAGAGGAAACTTTCCTCTTGTCTTTATATACACCTGATTACGTGAAGGAATAGTGTGAAATACTTCCTTAGTTACGACATTGTTACCAAGGAAGGCCTAAACCAAAACCAAGAAAACTAAACCACCACACATTGGCACTTAAATTGGGTGTTTCCTTGGGAAACAGAGTTGAATTTTTCTTCTGCTGTTAAGTATTCTTACATTTTGCTTCTGTTTACTGATCATGGAAAATATCATTGTCTGTTTTGGGTACATGAAAAAGAATTAGTGATGGTGTTTTTTTGAGTTAATTTGGCATTTTGGTTTTGGTTTATAATTACACAATCTAGACTCTTAGAGGATTATCAAACTATGCCACTATTGCATTCAGTGAGGTACCTTCTTTATTCAAATTTGAAATTGTCATGGCCTAGAAGTTTGGGGTCTGAGTGACATATGATTCCTGAAAAATAGGCTTTTAATCTGCTGCAATAAGAAATATGAATATTTTCTTTGTAAATGACTTTACAGCTGACAAAATTGATAAACTCAATATTTTCAATAAGCCTGAATAAGATGTATTTAGAGGTGTATCTATATTGTCATCTCCCTTTAGCATAGAAATAAAAAATTACTCATTGTTTTGTTGTGTAGTGTGTTTGCAAGGTTAGACTCTAGTGAAAGTGACATTTGTGCATACTCTCCCCTTTCACAACTCTTCTTTCATCTGCATTCCACTCCAGCCTTAATCATGACACATATTCCTGAACTCAAGAAATTACCATCCCCTCTTCTAAGCGCATTTGCTGCATCTTTTATCCACAGACTACCCATTCTCCAGTGGTGATCTGACAAGAATTGGGCAGGTTTGTCAAGCAGCAAAGCAAACAGCAGAAAAGACAAGGCTCCATGGCAAAAGTCAATCCATATAGGGACAGTGCTAAGGCACAGTGACAACCATTCTGCAATATGCCAGTCATGGTTGGAGAGGCATCTGTGTCAGAGATTGACAGAACTTTCTGGTTTTGCCAGCACAGTTTATTCCCTGCCTCCCAGATGTGAGCCCGCTAAGAATAAAGGATTTACCTAAAATCCTAAAGCAGCTATTGTTCTAGGTACTGCTGAACCACTAGAAGCTGGCTTTAATCCTGGCATCTTTTGGAAGGAAGAATATTCACCCACCATTGAATCTACTGGGAATGGCATGGCCCACACTGACTGCCTAGCAAATTGTCTACTATTAATCTTAAATGCCCAAACCATTTTCTGGAGCAATATAATGGAAAGATGAAAATGTTTCAAGGAAGTAACATTAAGTTTATACTTTTCCTACTGCGGTGACAGATCATCTCCTTCCTTCATTTGTTGCCCTGCCTGTGCTTGCATGATCCATTTTATCTTCTTGTTTGAGCTACAAAACTGAACAGAATCACACATCACTGATCTACCATTTCCTTCATGCTTAGGAGCTTCTAATGCAGAACTCTTACTCAAGTACTCTTTCTGCTTCAGTCTTCAAAAACAACAGATGTACTCTAGACATTTACATGCTAAAATGCATATTTTGGTCCTGAGAGATTACTTGGAAGTTTGGGAAAATTCTCATTAATTGGATACTAGTGAAGATAGAATATCTTTTGCTTCTCCATGTACTTTAGAGTGAGACTGTTCTGGGAAAAGTCTTTCAAGGCAGTCACTGAATATTCAGGTGTCAGACCAGAAATAATGCCATTGGGAATTAGGACTGAGAAGAATTTCCACATCTGCTAGATGGGAGAGAAGTTACTTTGAGCCAATGGGAAAAGGATTTGCTCATACAGGTCAGAGACAGCAGGAGTGGTGAGAAGTTGTGGGAAGTCAGGAAAGGGCAGAGAGAAAAAAGAACAATTGCAGAAGGAAATAAGTCTGCATCATTTGTCAGATGTTCACGAGCACCATGGCCAAAGACATCACAGAAGTAGCCTGAGAGACTATTACAGGTTGAGATCTGTGAGCCACCAGTTTCTTATCAAATCTCAAAGTACTGAGCAAGATTCTAGAAGACAGAAAGATTAGTAATTTTTTTGCCAGTATTTGTAGGAAATAAGAGAAAATCTTCAGGCTAGCACAATCTGCATTTTAGATATGCTGTTTCTTTTATTCAATTGCAGACAAATTTGATTGAGAACCACAAGATAAGCATATCAATAATGCCACTAAACAGGAGAACAGAAACAGCAAAGGTTTTTCCAAAGAAAGATAATTTCGTATTTTTGGATATAGAGACATAAGAAAAGTGAAAGAAATGTCATGCATTCATAAGTAATCAAAATGCATAAATGTATAAAACAGTTGTGAAATTGTTGATTTGCAGCAAATCTGTAGAGGCACAGAATCTGAAGATCAATTTTTGCCATCAGAGAGTTTAACAAAGGCAGTTGAAACAAACATATGTTTTATTACCAAATCTAAAGTACTGATAGAGAAATAATGAACAGAAAGTTTGGGAATCATATCTAAACAATATGAAGCAGTAGGGAGATTTATTTGCTGGGTTTTTAAAAATTTTTTTGAAGGAGAAATATCCTTTCAAATACTTGTTTAAAGTTTTCAAAAAACTAATTAATGCAAGGTGATGTATCAAATTCTGCATCCCTCTTCAGAATGTGGAAAGTGATGTACCTACATATTGCTATCTGGTGGTGGCTTGGGTTCTCAAGGATCTACTGACAGACAACAGATCTAATGACAAACAATAGCTATACACAAAATAAATGAGAAGTCACTTTTAAATCATTCATTTTGCCAACTCCATTTTATTATTTTTCTACCTTATTTATGGTTTATAAAGACTATTCACATTAGTATCCTTTAGGTTACATAAACTAATCACCTAAAGTCTTGGGAAAGTTCAAGTAGTCAATTAACATCACTGATACTAAAGGTAGCATTACTTTTCTGTCAAGAAAATTGTCCTACTTTTCCTTTTAGCTCTCATGTGCTTTCTTCCTTTCAAATAATTTGAGTTTTGGATCATATGTCAGTTTTTTTGCTGCTAAAGGAGTACACAAAAACAGACTTCAAAGTCGTCTTTGTTCTGCACATGCATATCAAAGAAAACATCTATTTTATTTTGCTGCATCAAAGACTATTAAGTACTATTTTAACTTTTGGGAAATAACACAATTTGACATTCAATGAACTTGATGTTCATCAATGTGCCTTCATTAATTCCTTTTCTAGATTTTTAAGTTTTTGAAGTCACATCAAAAGTTCAGAAATTATAGACTGAAAGATCATATCTACACAAATGTATGTTTGTATATAATGATATATAAATGTGTTTTCCTAATGGACTATTTTATTCAGAAATATTTAAAAGTATGTAATTATAATTGTCATTGTTTAAGAATTTTATAACTGATGAGAATTCCATTAATTATCGGTTTGTAGTTCTTTTAATTTACACACTCTCCCCATAGCTGATTCTTTTCTCCCTTTATTCATTTATTGAAATCTAACACCTTCTTGAAAAGTTCTAACATTGAAGTAGTTTAAGCTCTTGTTGAGGTTAATCAAAGTCACTTAAAAGCAAGTCTTAAAAGCTCCTTCACTACGTAGCAAATGAATCTTTCTTCCAACACACATTTTAGAATAATGACATGGATTTAGAATCTCAAGTAAAGTGTGACCCTGATGCTCATTAGTGGACAGATAATTTATACTTGTGAACCTTCCTGTGATGTTCAGGACAGAAAGTTTTATGTTGAAAAAATAAACTTTCTTGCTTGCCTGGTTTCTTCCACAGCAGTACTCTGTAGCATCAAGAATTCTTATGTTTTTAGTGTTACTTTCTCTGTGCCATGGAATGACTAGAATTTGTTTGGTTTGTTGATTATTGGTTTTAGTTTTACAGCTCTGCTTATACGTGGTCTGTGATGTGTAAGATACAAGGTTCAATGTTTTCACTTGGATACCAGAGGTACAGATAGAACTGACTACTGTTTAAAGCAATCTCATTGGAAGAAAGAAGATCAATTAGCTTGGAACTTATGACCCACTATTGAGTCATTCTATTCTTTGCTAAATAAAGCACAGTGTTAAGCATAGATAATCAATGTCATTATAAGCATTCTTTTTTTTTTTTTTTCAGATGTTCTAAAACTTGTGTGTATTAAAATAAAAAGGATTTTTAGTGTATTATAAGAAAAGACAGAAGGCAAGAAAACAGAAGCTGGGAAATACAGCAGCCAGGATTGCTCAGGCAATTAAAGCCAACAAAGAAACAAATAAATTTGCGAAAGCAATGGTAATGTGAAATTTGTCCAATTTACCTCAGATAAGACAAAAATATTTGTTTCAAAATTTTTTTGGCACAGCTGAAAGAGGCACAAGAGGCTCTGTCCTCTTGTTCTGTTGCTAGTTGCCTGGGGGAAGAGGCTGACTCCCAGCTGGCTACAGCCTTCTTTCAGTTTACAATAGAGATCAGTAAGGTCTCTCTTCAGTTTTCTTTTCTCCAGGATAAACAACTGCAGCTTTCTTGGCTGCTCCTCCTAAGACTGGTGCACCAGACCCTTCACCAGCTTTGTTGACCTTCTCTGGACACGCTCCAGCACCTCAGTGTCTATCTTGAACGGAGGGGCCCAGAACTAGACACAGCACTTGAGGTGCAGCCTTTCCAGTTCTGAGTAATGGGGGATCATCATTTCACTAGTTCTGCTGGCCACGCTATTTTTAATACAAGCCAGGATGCTTTTGCCTAGTTGGGCACACTGCTGGCTCATGTTTGGCTAGCTATTCATCAGCACTCTTGTGGTCCTTTTCCACTGGTCAGCTTTGTAGCTGCTCTTCCCTCAGTCAATACCATTGCATGGGGTTGTTGTGACCCAGTTTAGGACCCAGCACTTTGTTTTAATTGAATCTCATACCACTGGCCTCAGCCCAGCTATCCAAAACACACCTCCTGTGTGCATGGAGCAGATTTTCCAGGAAACTGTGCTAAGGCATATGGAAAATATAGAGATGATTGGTGACAGCCAACATGGCTCCACTAGGTTTCACTAATACCCTTGAATGCCTGCCTTCTAGTCTCACAGATTTGTGTACCTTCATGTGGGTTAAGTGATCCTTTAATTTTCTTCCCATGGTTCCCAGTGTGCAGTGCTTCACTCCCATTATCACTGCTTGGAGTTCCAGGAAAAAAGAAGGGCCACAGAACAAGAATTACCAATGAAAAGTGAGGCAAAAAAGTAGTGAGCACCTGAGCCTTTTCCTTGACACTTGTCACTAGGTCTCCAACCCATCTCTAACCTTCCTTCTTCAGGGTGGTGACCTGTCACTACTGAGGTTCCAGGGTTTCATCTTAGGCCCTGTGCACTTTGACATCTTCTTAAATATCTTGGTCGTAGGACTGGAAGGGATACTAAGTAAGTTTGCAGATGACACAAAATTGGGAGGAGCTATTGACTCCCTTGAATGCAGGGAGGCCCTGCGGAGAGACCTTGACAAATTAGAGGACTTGGCAACCATGAAGCCACACGAAGTTCAAAAAGGGAAAATACTTCCTTTGCTAGCATCAGCTCCAACTGAGCTTTGGCCTTCCTTATTCCATTACTATATGAGCTACCAATGTCTGTGTACTCCTTCCCTGTAGCCTGTTCCTACTTTCACCACCTGTGTATTTCCTTTTCATGTCTGAATTCAATCAGGAGCTCCATGTTCATTCACACTTGCCTTCTGCCTTGCCTGTTTGTGAGGAAGGGATGCTTCTTGTGCCCTGAAGAGGTGTGCCTAAAGATTAGCCCATTCTCCTGTACCCCTTTGAACTCAAGGGCAGTTTCCCATGGGATCATGCCAAGTAGCTCCCAGAGCACGGTGAAATATGCTTTTTCGAAGTCCAGAGATGCAATTCTGATATTGTCTTGCTCACTCCTCTCAGGACCTTAAGTTCCACAGCCTCTGCTATGCAAATTGCATACTTATTTGTTTGCAGACATTGTCCACAGCACTAAGGACCAATGAAGCTGGTAATGGCAATTGTATTCAGGTGCGTGACATTTTGGGGTGAGGCGCACTTCACCAGATCTCATGAAAGTACAAGCCCACCAGAACATCCCTCAACAAAAGTCACACAGCTTGTGAGCACCATCACCACCACATGGTCCTGCCATCTGCCTTGCCTTTGCAGCAAATGGAAGTTGTACACAGGTGTCTGCACAAGCACACAGCAAAGCACTGATTACTATCTGTCACAGGAAAAATGTTCAACTCTTGTGTTTTTAATCAAACCAGTACTGAGGCAGTTTATTTTAGATTTAGTAAAAAATAATCAGTTAAGGACACATTCAGGAACAGGGAAGGAAACAAGGAAGGGGGAGTGTACAGGCATCCCTAACTATTAAATTAGAGAAAACCCCTCTAAGACACAATATGTAATTTTCTTAAAAATACTAGTTTTCAGGAATGTTGGTACTTGAAATTTTCATATTTCTTTTTCCTTTCAAAACTCCCCAGAATGCCCTAACTAAATGCAAAATAAGAGGGATGAGTAAAATGCCAGTGGGTTAACTAGATAGGTAAAATTACATCAAAGCCATGAGCTTGCTCTAACTGCTTTGCAGTCCAACTGCTTTGAACTCTGGGACTTGGGAAGGCTATTTCCAACCTACAAGACTCTGTGGTTATATATATATATATATATATTTAGATAGGACAGCAATATATAGTTTACAGCAACAACCATATAGCAATTTGACCATTTCTGATTATTGGTAGGTTTAATAAGCAATATTTTAAATTATTATCTGCCCCTTTACTGTCAATTACATCATTATCAAGTTTATTTTCATAGCATTTATATTCTCCATATACCTAGTTTGCAGTTATTAAATGGGATTTTGTTATCAATGCTTGTCACTAGCAAATGAAGCTGAATGAATGTCTCTGGGATTAAGGTCCAAAGAATGTATTTGTATCAACTAATTAATAAAGGTGTGATGCAAAATCACTGGAGTAAGAAAGCTGCTAGGCCTTAGCTGAACAGCACTTCAGAAAAGTTTAGGGGAAAAAAATCCTTTGTTACCTTTACTTAGATATGAATTCACAGGAAAATAGAACACGGACGTAGACTTGCATGTGATATATTTCCTTGAGTCTATTTGTCCTTACAGCACTATGCACTGGTTCACACCTCCGAACAGGTTATCAGGTATGGCCAGGAATGTGTGTGAGATTAAGTTAGCCCCTTCCTGAAGTGAATTCAGGTATTATTGCGACATGAGCTGTTAATAAACCTCTTTGAATGCAAACAACTGGAATGCCATATGATTCTGAAACTATCATGCTTTAAACTGGCAGTTTCAGTTAGACATACTGTGTACAGGGTAGTAACTTCTCTGAAGTAACAGAAAGACGAATTGAGGGGCCGGGGGAAATCACTGATTATTTTTCTTGAAGTAGAGTTTACCATTTGCATTTGTGAATTTGAACATAGGTCTCTCCATTTCACTCAGCTCACATCCTAGATGAAGATACCCTACTTAGTGTTCAAATATCCTAGAGGTGAATATGTGTATTATTTTCAGAGAGACTGCTGTTGCAAAAGTGATTAAAAGTATATTTGTAAATGATAAAATAGATAAATCTTAAGTCTGAGTACAATACCAACATTTAGTTCAGTAACCAGCATTCAAACCATCTCCCACAATCAGGGACTATGAAAAGACCTCTTGATTCTGTTTTGGCACACATTCAGATGAATATTTTAACTTTGGATGAAACTCTTCCTTGTTTTATATCTACTGATGAAATAAATATTCTTTATTCTTGGAGCTCCAAGACTGCAATCAATTTCCTTTACTTCTAAATATATAAAGAAGTCATAGCTCTCACTTGCTCAAACTCATACACATTCCAGAAATGTAATTGTCTATGCAATTTTTAAATGACAAAATTACTTCATAAGCTCGTTCTATACATATCATAATAGTTTATTATTCCCTGCAAATCGTGTTCATTCACAGAAGAGACTATAAATAAGAAAGCTGAAATAAAGTACCTGAAAGCTGAGAAAAACAACTGTGATGAAGCACTTAGCATATTACAGCTATATTTCTATTTATAAATATCTGACCTTTAACTTAAAATAAAAAGAAAAAAAAAAAAAGGATTATAATACTAAGCAGTGAGAACAGGTAAGAAGAAGAAAGCAGTAATTTAGAGAGTGACTAATGACTAAATAGGTTATGTACTGCTTAGTCTCAGATCCCTAGAATAACTGGTAGAAAGTTGGAGCCTTTAGTGGTTGCCTTGGAGAAATTTTAAAGGACATTCAAAATTTTTAAAAATAAAAATGGAAACATACTTCTCTTGCTTAAAAGGTAAGAACCACATGTTTATATTTATACACTTTGTGCCTGCAATAATAAAGCTAGAACAAACTCCCTTAATTACACTAAGAAGTAGAAGGAGATGAGAAGTCTTTGTGGATTTGTCATGAACACATACTGTCAACCAACCTCTGACATGTTAGGAGACCCTAAGAAGAGAGGAAAAGCTGTAGATGTCACAACTTCACTTTCCTAATTCTTTTGATGTGACATTCTGATAAACAAGCTAGAAGAGCATCATGTAGATAAAAGGGGTGTAAACCAGTAGAAAATTGTATTGGGAAAACAGTTATTAGTAGTTCCCTGTCAAAAGTGGGCGGTTCAAGAGTGGTTCTTGAACCACTCATCATAGTGAATGATCTATTTTTACTATTACTTTTGTGACTGGTAGAATAAAGGCAATATTTCTAAAGGTAGCACATGAAGTGAAGCTCTGGGGAACATTAGGAGAGAGCACTAGAATAGAAAGTCCAAGAAAGACCAGATAGAGAAGCAGCAAGTGAGAAGAAAGCAGTGCAGAATTCATGTACAATGCACTACACCCAAGCAAAATAAATAAATTGCCTACATGCAGGGACAATAAAATATGTATTGCCGACATACTAGCCAGGCAGTGGTAGTTCAGAAGCAATCTGGGAATTTAGTACATACAAACTGAACAGAAGTTGAAATGTCATATTGAACAGGAGGGAGATCTCATGCTACATTTGCAATATAAAAAGTAATCTTTTTCTCTCACATTAGTAAGCCTCATTTAGAGTGCTGCATTTAGTTTTAGGCATCAGCTGGAGGTAGTTAAGAGACAGAAACGTGAATGATCAGAGGCTTAGAAAGATATCAGCATTGAAGGAATATTGAATGGCTGATGCCTGCTATGCTTAGAGTGAAGAATGAGGAAAGAACATGATGAACTTTCAAGAATAAGTAGATAAACCTCTTTGAAGCCCACGGAGAGTCAAAAAAGTTTAACAACAGGAACATAGAAATACATAGCCTCAGAGAAGCTACGATTTTCCAGAACTATGTAAATCAATATTAAAAAAAAAATCTGTAAATACATTATAAGCTGGTCTGAGGAAGATATAGTTGATCCTGCCTTAGGGTAAGCAAATGGCTCGAATAAGCTCTATTTTCCCTTCATTTTCTGTGATGGAGCACCAGAACAGACATCTAAAATCTTCATACCTGCGTAATGGAGAAAGTGAAATTATGCAAGTACTACTTGCAAGGAGTCTATGAATTAATTCCTTGCCAGTGACTTGAAACATTTATTTTATACTGATTGTTTAATTTCTGTGGAAAAAAAAAAAATTGTGGAACTAATGTTAATGCGAATTTTTGCATTTCAACACTTTGAAATGACAATAGCATGGTAATGATGAGCCTCATTACTTTGTGCATTTTATACAAGCCATAGAACATATACAAACCAGTTTTCTTATAGAAGTCAGCCAGAAGATAAAGTCACTCCTTGTACAAAGTATGTGTTTTGGTCCATTTATGTCTGTTTTCGCCTGTTTTCAAAGTATTTGTGTCTAATGCAGAGCGAGACAACTTGATATAGTTAAAATACTTGTAAGAATCCGGATTCAAGCCACGTGCTTGTGCAGGTATTTTACTTATGTTTAAGACTCCAAGAGTTCCCACAGAATTTTTGCAGAGGCTTTGGTTCTTAATACCTCAAAATTGCATAAAGAGAGAACGTTGCATACATTTTCCAAGAGAGTTCTTTTAATTTAGTGAGAGAATAGACATTTTGGCAAAAGTTTCACAGGGTTAACATACACCCAAGTAAAACAAACATTCCACAAAAGACCCAGCACATACCAACTCACACAGCTTAGTAAAATACAAACCATCAGTTTTGTCACACAAAATACTGAGAAAGAAAGAAAGAAAGAAAGAAAGAAAGAAAGAAAGAAAGAAAGAAAGAAAGAAAGAAAGAAAGAAAGAAAGA
>JAWWEE010000122.1:52380737-52425031 GCA_035221455.1 Xenops minutus | reverse complement strand
GAAAGAAAGAAAGAAAGAAAGAAAGAAAGAAAGAAAGAAAGAAAGAAAGAAAGAAAGAAAGAAAGAAAGAAAGATTAAAAGAGTAATAAGAGATTAAGAGAAGACTTAATAGGAGGCTTTAGAGGACTAAAGAGATGGGGAAGAAAGAAGGAGTAAAGAAAGGGATTAGAATAAGAGAAAAATAGTTACTGCTGAGAGTCCTTACATGCTGATGGATGGAGAAGGATGAGAGAGAGTAAACTCTGTACCGCTGCATTTATGTGGTCTGGCGAGCATGGCTACCCATCCCAGGCTGGACTGACCTCCAGCTCACTGACCACTCTGTAGCTCTGCACCAGAGGGAAAGGCAGTGCAGCCAGACAGAATCTGGGTCAGGGTTCCAGGGGGTGCAGTGTGGGTGGACTACCAGGTTGGCCTGCAGGTTGACAGATCTGTGATGGGGTTTCTGTGCTCTTTGCCATGAGGCTGCAGGCCTGACACCTTCCCCCCACATACAGAGTTAGTTCTGACCCAATAATTAAATAATCCAGTGAGATTCAAGTCCAGGCTCTCATAATTTTTAACTCAACACAAAATAACCAGATAAATTTAATACACAAATTCTATTGATTCACTTTTCTCTAATGATTAGTGAAGTGTCTGAATATGCATTCACAAATGTACCTGTGGGTGGAATAAAATTTCCTTTTATAGTGCCAGGAGCAGTTTACAAATTTTATCATCTAAGACTTACTAGATGTGTATCCAGACAGGGGAATAAAAATAGAAAGTATCTAAACCAATTTTAATAAAGAAAAAGTCTGAGAAGTGAATTCTTGTTCATTTCAGTAAATTTGTGGCTACATTCTTTTAAAAATAATTTTATGTAACCTTGAAAAATATGATCTTGGAATAAATACAGCACTGATAAAAGATATATGGAAAAAACGTTGTTAATATAGGTGCTTACTGGTTTACACTTCTGATGTGTGAAACAAACTTGTATTTCAAGAGTCTGTCCACTGGCAGCTGTTCCTCTGGGAAAGTCCATCTGCTCTGTCATGGAGTTCTCCACAGGCTGTTGAGCAACACCTGCTCCATATCTGCATCACCTCTCCTTTCTTCCCTGTTTGGGGTGTGCTCAGGGCTGGTTCTCACACTTTTCTCCTCATTCCTTGCTGCACTTTGGTATTATTGCCCTTTTTAAAATATTTGTTCACAGAGTCAGCACCAGCTTTGCTGGGTCAGTCATGAAGTAGGTCTGTGATGCAGCTGGCTGTACCTGGCCATGTGCATAAGGCACCCCCAGTCAAGACCCCACAGCCTCCACTGCCAATTACATTTATGAATTTTAAAATTTAAATGAATTTAAAATTCATTTAAGACACTTAAATGTTATCCTTACTAAGCATACTTGTACTCTTTAGACATGCCATTGAACTCTTAAAATCTTCGGTCAAACTCTTTTCTCAACTTGTTTTTCTCTGATCATGCCACAAGATCACCTTTTTTAACCTTGCAGATTTTTCTCCCTTTAAAATTTTACAAAAAATTCTCCCAACGAAGTACATATGACAGTTTCCAAGAAAGGAACCGTCTCCCCATGCAGGGGCAACATCTCTGTAGGGCTGTCCATCTTTCTCACAATACACCAATTTGTGAAAAATACTCATAAAAACATCATAAAAGCATTAAGAAGAAAAGACAGAGAAGATGGTCAGAAAGTAAACAGCCCTGAAGTCTCAAAGTGGCAAAGTTTTTCCCTGGGGCAGTAGAAGGCAAGACACTATAAGCAAGGCTTTGATTCACTGCTATTAGGGAGATACTGAGCCATAAGATGCTTAAAGACCAACTGTAAATGGGAGCTCACAAACCTGATAAGCAAAACATCCTCCTGAAAACTGAAGATGTCAGTGTCTTTCAGATTTGACAGAAAGAATGGAACAGTTTGGAAAAGATCCAAGAAGAAAGAAATTAAAGTGGAATAAAAAAAACAACCAACCAACCACAACAACAAAAAACCAAAACAGTATGAAAGCCAAAACGATCCTTAGCAAAGGCCCTGTTAGGAAGTTTGTGAAGACAGAGGTTGCCAAAAATGAACTAAAAAAAATTTAAAACCCACAAACTTCCACAGGTCCAGAATCACTAGAACTCAATTATAATAAAAAAAAAGGATGAAGCACAAGATAGGGAAGACCCAGAACACAGGCTTTATCAAGAAATAAAACTACTTAAATAGGAGATTTAGTCTATTTATTCAAATACACTCAAAATAAATACAAGAACAGATGTAGCAATCTGATCATATCTATTTATTGCCTATTTTCTCCTCACAGGAGGTACATGCTGATCTTTGTTTTGATTGTCTAACTAAAATTCATTTTGACTTTAGCTCTTCTCAAAGCTCTTTTTTTTTCATCTCATGACTATGCTTTCTCACAACTTCTTAAGAGAAGGAGTAGGGCAGATAAACAGCTCCCTTGTTATTAATGCATTTACTTCATCATATCTGACACTTCTCTATTATCCATAATAACTTGTTAATTCATATTCCACTTCCACACAAGAGTTATCAATATTTAACAAACTTTAAAACAAAATATTGAAAATTGATAAATTTTCACACTTATGCATAAACATGAAAGGTCTTTTACTTTGTTAAGCAACTAATTTTTATGCTGGTTTTGGCCGGAACAGAGTTAATACTCTTCACAGTAGCTAGTATGAGGCTGTGTTTTGGATTTGTACTGAAAAACAGAGTTGATAATATGGAGATATATTTGTTGTTGCTGAGCAGTGTTTACACAGAGCCAAGGCTTTTTCTGCTCCTCACTGCACCCCACAAACAAGCAAGACTGAGATGCACAAGGAGCTGGGAATGGACATAGCCAGGACAGTTGACCTCAGTTTATCCAAACAATATCCATGTGACATTCATGACAGGCATATAAAGCTGGGGGAAGAAGAAGGGAGGAGGGGACTTTTGGAGTGATGCATTTGTCTTCCCAAATCACTGGTATGTGGGATGGAGCCCTGCTTTCATGGAGATGTTTGATACCTGTCTGCCCAAGTGAAGTGCTGAATGAATTCCTTGTTTTGTTTGCTTGTGTGCACAGCTTTTGTTTCACTTCTTAGTATGTCTTTAACTTAACCCACATGTCTTCTCTCTTTACCTGCACAATATGTGTTCTTTATTTATGAAAGTAAATCCATGTTGTCAGAGTATCACAGAATTGCAGAAGAGCTGAGGCTGGAATGGACCTTTGGGAGATCATGTAGTCCAACTCCCCTGTTCAAAGACAGCTCACCTAGAGCAGGTTTCTCAGGGCAAAATCCAGTTCAGTTCCACTATTTCCAAGGATGCAGAGTCTACAACATCTCTGAGCAATTTTTGCCAGTATTTGATCACTCTCAGAGTGAAAAAGAAACATTTTCTAAGTTTAGCTGGAATTCCATGTGCTTCAGTTTCCACCCATTGCCTCCTGTCTTTTCATTGAGTATCATTGTGTTAAAAATGTTTATTATTTGAAAGTAGAATAAGTAGCTAAAATTGTAAGGCAGCAAGCTGAACTTCATCTGTTGTGTAAGAACTGGATGATAGTGAAATCTGGAGCTAGCCATCTGAACCTTTATAATAGTCTTCAAAAAATGGTATCAGATAATTAGATCATGACAACTCTGTTGTTCATTTTAAATTAAATAAAACAAAGCAATAGTGTTTCTTGACATTTAAAGAAATAGTTTCATTTATTGGCCCATTTTTTCCAGCACTCAGGTTCCCCTGGAGATCATACTTGGTTGCTACCTGTGCCAAGTCCTCCTTCACTTGGCAGATGTGGTAACAACTTGAAGGGTTGTATCAAAAGGTCTACTAACTTTTTATTCAGCCTCTGGATATTTAGGATCCAAATAATATTCTAAGCATAACATGAAGAATGGAAGTGAGCTCTCCATTTTGTCTCTCGCTCCAGCCTGAAACATTTAACCTCTTCTCATTTCACATAATGAAGTCGTGACCAATGAGTAGACAATCCTGGATGTTATAGTAAAAGATTTTATTTTTGATAAAATGCCTAAACTACCTTATTATTAAAAAAAAAACAAACCTGAACTCTTATACAAGAATCTATCTAATGATTTTAGAAGAGTCATTGTATATGGAATTTAAATGACATAAAATACCATTTGTACTTTTATTATTTCATTAACAGTAAAGAGACATTGTAAAATATAAAATTTATTATGATGTCAGCAGGGAGTATATTTGTATATTTATATATTGATTAAAGAAAATACATGAATTCTGTTAAAATTGTAGGCTTTACTGTCAAGAGCATTTGTGAATGTGTTATACATAACAGCTGGCATGTATATGTCTACAAATGCTGTATGTGTTAGTCTTATTGACAGTGTAAGAATTATGCTCTTTCAGGCTGTTAATAACAAATGCTAAGGATCTATATCCTTTCAGCAGATTGCTAATGACCTCATTCTTTAAATAGAGTGTCTGCCAAATGACATAATGCTGACTCTATCAATCAATAGCATTTTACCAAGAGATCTGCAAGATATGTTCTTAAAAGCTGTTGGAGAGTAGCCTTTGCCCCTGCCATACTGTACGTACTTTTTTTTAAAAAGGTAAGTGTCACAAGATGAAAAGACATGATGGCTGATGCTGGTTAAAAACAACCTTCTGTCTGATATACTGCAGCAATCATATCTGAACAGTTCCTATTTTAAAAGTCACTAATATAGTTGTGCATGCTTATAATCTAACTTCAGACTTGGACAGTATGCCACATGTTGGCTTTTCCTTTTCCACAAGTATTACTTGTTTTCTTTTAAAGACTAACACATTTGCCAATATATTTGTCAAGTCAGTACTTGATCAGAAAAGGCTGGTATTAATTGCACAGAAAATAGTATGGAAACAAGTGAAAAAAACAAGTGAATGTGGAGCCATGAAAGCACCTGGAATGAATCTTGGGTTCTGGTTCTCTGGTTATGCTGTAGTCATACTCTGAAAATCTTGAAAATCAAGATTTATAATGTATTAGCATTTTGAGGTTTTTTTCTGTTTCTTCTTTCTTTTCCCCTAGTAAGACAGAGCAACTTGAAGGATGTGCATGAGGGAAAATCTTGATTTATGACTTTATTTACCCTTTTCCTATCTAAGATTCCCACTCACACTCACTTGCATAAATAGAAAGTGATTGAGCAGTGGATAGAGGAATTTTTCAGATTATTATTGCTGAGAAATTGTGTGTGCTCTGTCACTCTCCATAACAATCACTGAGATCCTTCAGCCTTGATGGACTAATTCTATCATGACAAGCACTGTGAAAGTAGATCTTGCTCTTCTCTAAAGGCTGTCACCCTAATCAGCTATTTATTTTACAAGTGCTATGAGTTTGATCTGTGTGCAGGAACGTTTATTCAGATTATTATGACTGTCATCACCATACTGATGACAGCCATCACCCTTTCAGTACTTAAAGGGGGGCTTATAAAAAAGAAGCATAGTGACTTTTAACACTGACAGATAGTCTTAGGACAAAGGGAACAGTTTTAAACTAAATGAGGAGAGATTACATGTTATATGTTAGGAAGACATTCTTTACTCAGAGGGTAGCAAGGCACTCAAACAGGTCACCCAGAGAATTGCAGTCATAGTGAGTGTGGGAACCTCTGTAGTTAATATCAATGTTATATTAAGGAATCTATGTGTATAGATGTATAAATATGATGCCTGTATACTATATATATATATATATATATATAATGATAACTGATGATAATGATGATAAACTAAATGTGAATTATTTTGAGTAAAATGCAGAGTAGGATTTTCTTTTATGATGCTTAAAGAAAAATTTAAAGCTAGAAATTAACCTCTCTGCCCAAATATGGTGACACTGTTAGAAAATTTAGCTTATCATATTTTCTGTTTACTAATTGACTAAAACTGTCAGGTCAGTACGAACTCTCTTTTGGTTAGGAGGATATGCACTTGTAAATAATGAAGCAACATAAACATAAAGTTCTAAATCATAAAAATGAAGGTAAAACTACACAGAATTTCATTACATAAATGATAGATTAGAATATTTTCTTTTTGATTCAGCATTGGAAAGAACATCCAGAAACTCAGTGCCAGTGGAAAAAGCCTGAGGTTTTCTAAATCTTTTAAGGTACAATATATTTTCTCTTGCAATGCTCCAATGCTCTTCATCACTTATACTACACCAATAAAATTGTGTTATTAATATCTGATATTCCAATACAAGTTCTTAATAGGAATTAAAAATAGACTATCATATAAATAAATATATTTTATAAGATGCTAAGATATTTTTCTTACTTCTGTAGATAATAATACTATTATTCTGCATGTCATCACTCATACTACTCAAAATGCCGTATATTTCAAAAGAACAAAGTTTTATCTTCTTTGGGATTAATTTAATGTATAATAGCTTGCTTTGGAGAGGTAGCTGGTTAAAATAAGAAGAATGAAGAACAGTTTTAAATTTCGTTCTAAATACCTCTTAAATGTTCTCAATTATCCTTGTCCAGGAACTAGTAAGCCAGGGTTGCCAGTCATTGCAAAAACCGTGGAGCAACTCTCAGGGAGGTGATTAACCTTAGAACAGCAGTTAAACTAAACCAAGCTTTGCTTCTTATCACTATTCCCAAATCTTGTATTATCTGTAATTAATTTCTAAGGCAGGTAGGTGTGGTGCTTTGTTGCAGTACCACAGTAGTTGTGCGACTTGATCAACCAATGCTTGCAAAATCCATTTAGATTCTTGGCTGAAAGGCAGTGTTGCTATACAAATTTGTGGTTTTCATTCTTATTCTCACATAATGCAGACTGGAGAATAGAGAAGTCCAGCAATGAAATAAAAAAAAGTACTTACAATGCAATTACTGTAAAAATTGTGTAGTCTTTTGGTGGTTAAATCCCTTCTGGTTTAGGTTTGTGGGGTTTTTTTCCAAAATAATTGGAATTCAAAATGTAGAGTGAACTAACTCCCCTGAGTTTACTTAGCAGGATTTGTGTTCATAGCCACATACTGCAGTTTTCATTAAAAGGATAATGACAAAAGTCATATGTTATCTTGAGTTTTGAATTTTGCACATAATAGAGTGGCACAAATCCCATTACTCAAGCAACATCTGCCCTTGGTCCCTTAATCAAAATCTCCCATATCATTCTCTTCCTGTAAATCTTCAAAACACAACAGCTTGTAACTGTTCTGGGGGAATACAGTATTTCCCTCAGGCAACCAGATAGTTTGAGGCCCCTTCATAATCAATTAATTGGTAACTATCTTCTATTTTGCTGTATGTATCACTCCCAATTCAAGAAGCAACATCGGGGCTCTCAAACAGTAAGAGGTCACCAAAAAGGAAACACAGGAAAGACAGAAAACACAAAACAAATAAAACACAGGTAATGTAAATGGCATTTACTTGCCAAGCTATGAACCAAATAGTTGTCCAGGGGAATTAGCTGGTACTGAAGAACAAATATTTAAAATATTAGCTAGCAGCAGCCAAGTACCACAGGAAGGAGAGCTTAAGCACTCCATTAGCTGGCAGATTCATACTAATGGCAGCCAACAACAAAAAAGATAAAAGAAGATAAATTGTCAATGAAAGAAAAATCCATCTCATATCTATAATGTCTACAAGAGTCAGACATTCTTTTACAGGGGATTGAAGATCCTCCATTTATAAATCAAAAATACTGCCCCAATTTTTGACATTTTGTTTTCAACAAAATGCCAACATTGAACTCTGTGTAAGAATTAAAAAAAAAAAATGGGGAAACATTTTAAGTTAAACAATGTTTTTACCATTCGAATACAAAATTTTCATCTGGAATAAGATCACAATCTAAGCATTAGTTATGAGTCTCAAATAATAAGACATCTAGCCTGCCTTATCATGCAGGATTACAAACACATGTAATTTTACTCCATATATTTTCTCAAGTAGTTGTGCAACCTAACTAGGATGGGTAGTAATAAAAATGAATGTGACTTTCAAATGTGCTAACCATCAGAGCAAAAACATTCCAGAGACCATGGTATGTATACCTCTGAACTTAATTACATACTTAGTGTGTTGAGAAGACCCCTCCAATTCCTACTAGAACTGAGGAACTGACCAATGTTATAGACTAATTTTGGTGTATTTTCTAGTGCTGCACAGTAAATAAGGTTTCCTCTAATTAATTTAAATATGATACCGCAATTCAACTGTAATAAATTGCATAAAAACATATATGAATGCATATGTAAGTATGAACTGTGTTATGGGTGATTTTTTTTTCTACTCTGGAGAATAGAAAACTTTTCACAATGAGGCTGATGAAACAGGTTGCAAAAAATTGTGGAATTTCTCTTCTTGGAAGTATTCAAAACTTGACTGAATATAACTCCTGAGAAACTCATCTCACTTGACTCAGTTTTTATCAGATGATTGGTCCAGATAACACAAAAAGTTCCCTTCCAAATTAAGCCCAGGAAGCTTGAAGTATATGCAAATTACTGAATATTTTCCTTATTTGACATATACTATGTTAATGTTAGTCTCTGACATGAATAAGGAAGGTGAAAATCAGTACCTGAAACAAAACACTCCAGTAAATTCAGTCTTTTTAGCTCAGCTGGTTAGAGCATGGTGCTAATAATGCCAAGGCTGTGAGCTCAATCCCTGTATGGGGCATTCACTTAAGAGTTGGACTTGGTGATCCTTGTGGGTCCCTTCCAACTCAGAAGATTCTGTGACTCTGTGACTATCTGCCATCATACCTTGTAAATATCTTGAATCCCTAAAAGAGATGAAATGTTAAAATTCTGGCCCATTCCACTGTAGAGAACTTGGTGGGAACATAAAAACTAAATGGTACAGAGATTATGGACTTAATAATTTAGACATTAACCAGAGGTGAACAGAACAGATGAAAACAGATTCTTATTTGCAGGGGAAGATCAGAATCACTGCATGCAAAAGGAATCATTAGATATATGCTGACATCAACTTACATCCCTCTCCCACCGAAGTGATCACTGCTCTCATTAGCTCTTGTTATAATGCTTACATTGTAGTTTCATTAATTTTTGTACTTGTTTGTAATTTAAAATTCTAATGCTAAAATTGTGAAATCCAAATTATGTTTTGCCTCTGTTTTTATTTCAACATGAAATTTTGTAGCAGGCATATTGTAGCCCTGTCTATAAATCAGAAATCTGTTTCACACAAGGTCTTCTTAAAAGTGTTCTCCACTCATTGGTGACATTTCTGGCTTACTTGTATCTTACCAGGGGTGTTGCCCTGCTATCAACTTTCATATAATCTAGTTTCAGTTTGGGAATTGTGCCAGAAACCATTGATTCTGAGTGGTGCTTTTTGAAGTCACACTATTCTTTATGATGGAATTCCAGATACAAATCCCATTGGACCCTGTAGTTCTTGCCACTGAATTTCTATTTTGACTCTGCTGCCTGCTAATTCCTCTAAAAGAATTCATTACTTATTTCTGAATGAGTATGTGGATAAACATGCAAATGTATGTGCAGCTACTCCATTTTAAATGGTTTTATCTTCATCATTTATCTGTAATTCTTTTGGTTTCTACTCTGAATCTGAAGTACTCTACATGTACTGTTTCTTACAAAAGTACCCCTCAAATAAGTTCTATGTTCTCATATTCATCACTGTCTTAGTTGTTTCTAGACATACTCTGTCATCATAGAGCAATGTGATCCAAAAGCTCAAATACTAATCTGTTCCTCTATTCTCCATTACAAAACACAGTTTAGCAGTTTGTCCTGGTTCTAACTTCCAAAAGCATTTTATAATCCCTGGTGTTCAAACTGAATTATGTATAATACCATAGTGTTTTAGCTTCGTAGCAGATGTAAATAATTTAATTTTTTTAATATAAAATGTGTAAAAAATGTTGAAATAAGAATTACAAAAATGGATGTGTTGAGCATACACTGGCCTAAATTTAATACAGTGTAATAAACCAGAGTTTAATGTTATAATATATAGTATAGCTGTGAAATTCTGGAAATCCCTTAGTTATACCAAAATAAATTCTAAAAATATTTTCCAAGTATCTTTGAATAATAGGAAATTAAAAAATCAACCATTCAAAATTTTTATTGTATTTACAATATTTGGGTTAACAACATTCTTGCTATTTATTTACACATAATTCTGTGGCTAATAAAATTTTTATTTTTAGAGTTTAACTTCATTGTATTTTCTGTTTCTGATTGCATTTCTGCACTGTTTTCAGAATTTCACAGATGAGTTTCATCCCAAAAGAAACAGAACTGCTTAGCAGAAATCAAAGAACGAGAAGCCAAAGAAAGTTGGTTCAATAGCAGGTCTTTATTCTTAAAATGCGACAGGTATACACAGATATGCATGTAGGGCCTAAAGGCAAAATTCTGTGGTTGCTTTTTGCAGTATAAAAATAATTCTGTTTCAGAGAAAATCTGAAACATCCTCACCACCGCTGAGTTTAACACATCTAGAACTAAATCATCAATGAAGCAATTTGTTAAAATACGAAGTATGAGCCTCCACAGTGGAAGACACTATTTTTCTGAAAAAAAAAAAAAAAAAAAATTCTACAGCAACAAGCTGTCTAGAAAACAGCTGCACCTCAGGGTCTCTTTCTTAATGTTTTTTTCCCTATTTTAGGGTACAGATTACCTAGAGCCCTGATGTGATTTCTTTGACAGATCTACAGCTCTGAGTGGCAGTTACACAGAAGTTCAATTCTTTAGCTTCATTCCTTCTGAAAACCACAAGGGGTTTTAGTATATATGGTGATTTGTTTTGCTTTCCATAAATGATATTTCAAGACCCTTGTAAATAAGCTTTTTCTTGTCCAGTTAATGTGCACTGGCTATGAATAATGGGAATCATAAGCATGAGTCAAGAGAATACATAAGTTTAAAGAAGAATATTGATAAACATTGTTTTCGGTTTTCAGCTCTTTTTAAACTACTTATGTTTACAGGCAACTTTAGTGTACTGATACTACAGATGGAGTACTTAGGCTTCAAAGGTATTTTGCAATAAAACGTTAGTATGATATATAGATTAAAAAGAGCAATTCAGTCTTTAATGTGTGAACTAAGTAATGTAACAATGAATCCATGGTGACCATTCAAAATGAATTTCAAGAAAAAGAACAGTTTATTTGCTTCATAAAAACCTGTGAAGCATTCAGGTTGAATAACGTAAGCAGAATGTTGCAATATAAATCTTCTTAATTTACATCTAGGGCTTCATTATGCATATTTTATAGCACTCCACAGAACTTTAATTTACAGATTTTTGGAACTTTACCAACCCCAAAGAAGTGCTAAACATGCCTGTTGGAGCATTTAACCAAAGTAAATCACAGGAGATTTCCTTAATGAGTGCAGAATTATCATTTATTTGCATTCTTAGTAGATATAAAGCAGTAAGGCCTATTAACAAGATAATGGTAAATGCTATTTGAATGTTAGTCTTCAGCAAACTATTCACTAAAATGAATAACTCAATGTACAAATTTTATAGTATGTAACTAAATTGAGCCAGCATTTGCTCAGCTCATTTAAGTAGGTAATTTGACTCAAAATGGCCAGTTACAGAGTAATGTGCAGCTGAAAAGACTTAAGCAAATAAGTGTAATAAAAACTCTAGAATGCATCTCTAGTCTTCATTGACCTTTACTGTAAATTTTCCTAAATATTAAGCAGTACATACAGAATGAAACAACTTGCCATTACAACTCTGTATATAACCAAGAATATTATTGCTCCTGAAGATATATCAGTGAATTTAATAATTCTTCTACACACTTGCCCACTGAAAAAATTGTAGTCTGTGTATTGCACTTCTACAGACTGGAAATGTTTAGTCTTCATTTCAGCTCTAGAAACTATGGTGATTTTCAAGGACTAAGGATAAGGAAATAAATGATTTAAGAACATTAAAACATCTCTTGATGGGACAACAATTATTTCTATGACAATAAAAATACTAGCGTATGTCTTAGTGAAATAAGCAACCTCTCTGAGCATGTGGGCACTGGACTGACTAGTGTTTCTTATGCCACATATAGGTGTGTAAGTAATTTTCATTAGGAGCTGAAGAATAAATTTATCACAGCAAAAGAGCAGTTGCTTAGAAAACTTAAAATTAGAAAGAACTGGATAGCATTATCATAGAATCATAGAAGTTTGGGTTGGAAGGGACCTTAAACATCATCTTGTTCCAATCCCACTGCCATGGGCAGGAACACTTTCCATTAGAACAGGTTGCACAAAGCCCCATGCAACATCACCTTACACATTCTCAGGGGTGGGGAATCCATAGCTTCTTGGGGCAATCTGATCCAATGCTTCACCACTTTCACAGTAAAGAATTTTCTCCTAATATCTGATATAAAACTACTGTTTTCAGTTTGAAGCCATTGCCCCTTGTCCCATCACTGCATGCTCTTGTAAAAAATCCCTCCCCAGATTTTCTGGAGAGTCCCCTTCGGATAGTGAAAGGCCATAATAAGGCCTCCCCAGAGCCTTCTCTTTGCCAGGCTGAACAATTATGTCCTATGTGAAATTCCTTGTATCTCTAGGCTCCACAAAAAAACCAGCTTATCAGAGCAAGTTTTGTTGCTCTTTCCAAAACATAATTCCTGTATTTACTCAATACATTAATGTTTTTTTTCCTTCACAGAAGAGTAAGTTTTAAATTACCCTGAAAGAGGGAGGGAGACACAGAACATCTAGCAGTCAGGTTCCACTGTGCTCCACAATACCACTGAAATGAAAATGCAGATAGTTTGGTTTGGATCTTAGCTGTTATTATATTTCTGTTGCTTTGTAGGTTTTTTTTCAGACTTCACTTTTTGCTGTATGGAAACAGTTGTTTCTCAATCTCTCTACAGTGCAAATTCAAATGACAAGTTCAGGGAAACAGGGAAAATAGGGATTTCGTCCTCGTTTTTCTACATCACTTCAAAGCAGGAAACAACAATCCCACAGACTCCCTCTTTAACAGAGTCATCAGCTAATTTAGAAAACACTTTTTTGTCTTGATTTCATTACAGCTTTGGATTTGTGGAGGTACAAGTTAAATTTGTGCTCCACAGCAAATGTATTCTCTGGTATTTTAGTACCAGAGAATTAGTATTATAACACAACTCCTTTTCTATTTATACAATAAATATATCTTTAAACGAAGGCAGCAAATTGTAGACATCTGTGTACTACTCTTTTATGCAGCTGTTGGCACAAGGCCAGCATCTGAATATCAGATCACAAAAGGTCCCGCAAAGTGTATTGGCTATTCAGTGTACACTAAGTCACTGTACCAAACACTCAGGCCTCATGCCAATATTGAAATTGTTAAATTTCAAAGGAGACATTATTTTTGAAAATTATATAACTCTACATCCATTGTATATCCAAACATTAATACCTAAACCCCACAAAAGGTGATGCAAGATTTTTTTTTTTTAATTTAAGGATACTTGGTATTTGACATATTTTAACTTAGTTTCAAAATAACTAATTTTAACAGTATAAATGAACTTGCATGCAATGGTCTTTGGAGCTTTTATCATGACACATTCTGCCTGACCATGCTATGTAGCTATGTCATGTAGAGCTTAGAATTTGCATAAACATATAGATTTTTTTAAAAAAGCAAAAAAAAATAAACAAGCAGTAACAACTAGATCAGCTGCATTAGATACTGAACATTGGCAATTTATTTTTAAACTATTGCTATCAGTAAACAGCAGGGAATTTATGAAATATTTATATAGCATATAATGAGCGACCTCTAAAACTCCTGATTATCATTTTGTTTCTCAATAACCCTATTAACGTCTTCAAAGACAAATGCTGAAACATGATCCCATGCTTAGAGATTTAGGATACATTTAGTTACAAGGATTGAATACTAATACGAAGGTTAAGTTGATGGAGAGAGTGTAAAAGTTAGTGAAATGTACCTAACTTTCACTAGTATGGACTGGACCCGATATATCTGATGTAAGAGTAGGCAAGGACACGGAATTTAAAAAACCATATAAACCCAAAAATGTACCTCTAAAAAAAGCCCCTAGCAAAATATGTGCTTGTTCAAGTCTGTAATCATAATGGACATGAACAAAAATCTGTGACCAAGATAAATGAGAAAAAAATATGATACCCTGTGAGGCCTAAATTAGTTTCAGCAATGTATTAACTCCAAACTTTTATACACATGTATATAATTTTTATCTTACAAAATTGATAGATATGACAATTTCTTAACTATAAAGCAGTTATTCTGAAATTCAAGTTATGTTTTTATTTTTTTTAAGATTTTGTCCCAAAAAATCTTAGTATGTAATTCACATGTTCTTATATCTCACTCAGAAGATCAGAAAATAAAAAATATTACTAGAAAGGTAGGTAGAAACAGGAGTGATTGTTTTAAAGAATAGAGTGTTTAGAGAACATGAATGGGGAATGTCATTCTCATGACATCTTTTATCTATATAGGTGTGTGACTGTATGTGCTTGCATATGCATTGCCTGTCTATGCCATTTCTAATGCTTTTTCATCTATGACTGTAATGAGTTAATAAACATTTCTGCCCTGTATCTGTGGATAGGACATTTTTCATTTTCATATGAAATTCACAATGTTAGCTAAGTGTTTTATGCTCCTCTACAAGCAATTACTAATCTTCTTTTTTGCTAGATATACTTTTGAAAGCTAAGGCATTCCAATATAATCAAGGGTCTAGATGACAAGCACTTTGTATAAGGTGCTCAATTCTTCTGTAACTTGTACTTTTGGGCTTATCTTATGTTGTCAGAGGCACCAGGCAGTAAGTCTGATTCACCATTAAGAATAATAATTCTGCTGTTTTCTTTTAATCTGACATTTTATTACTCGGAAAGATTGTGTCAATATATGACTCCCAGGCCTGAAATAGCTATAAAATAAATCCATGCTATCAATAACTCTTGCACTACTGCTGCTACAGACAGATTCAGACAATTACACTGGCAGGTCCCTGAATCAGCATTAATAAATACTGCTGCTTACCAAATTTGGGTTCCAAACAGATAAGGTTTTAATTACCCAACATCAATCACATACTGTAACAGTGCTACTGTACTTAGGAGATCTATTAAGATTACTGAAGAGAATGTAATATGAGAACTCCATACTAACAGTTGCGTAGAATTTTGAAGACTATTTTTAGCAAATGGAAGAATTTGTCATTACCTTCAGAAGGATCCATCTACCTAGTATATTTATTGACATAAAGGTTGGTATGTTGTTAAAGTGAAATCAGCCATATGCAGAAGACAAGCAAAACTCACAAATTATTATCTTCTTATTTTGAAATTTTAAGTAGAACATGAGTATTATCCTTTAAATAAGGATGTGTTACACAATAGAGAATTTGTTGGGCTCATTGTTTTTCTGAACAACTTTAGGTCTAAAGATCTTAAAAGAGAATTTCTTTTAGTTTTGAAAATCATAGTTTAATGTAAAATTAACATCCAAAAAATGTTATGTTTTTGGAAATCTCAATCACAAGACAATAGTGTCGGCATTCTGAAGTGTGTATTTCTGATTCTATCCATAGCTGCAACTCAAGACCTTGAAAAGCATGTGTTTCTCATGCATAAGCTTTTATATAAATATGTAAATATTCAGGGAATTTCTGGGAAGGCAATGGATGTAATGTTTCGAAAAGGTAATAGAGACTTAATCAATGAAATAATATTTTTACTCCAAAGAAAAAGTATTTTATATACATAAATATGTATACATAAATACACAAAAGCAGATATAAATATGACTATGTACAAAACGTTCTTGTGTATAAATGTAATAAATAATATGAAATAGACAGATATCTTCTTTTCAAATTGTATGAAGTAGCTTTACCTTTTTGAATTGCCATAAAATAATAACTAAGTTATGGCCATAGAATTAACATTTTAAATATATTTTGTTCTTCATAAATAACATGCTTTTTTCTGTGATAATTTTGTGAAAAACAGTATCTGCCATTATCTAATCAACAGGTTTTTTAGTGGTGTGTTCAACGCACCTATGTCTTTAAACTTCACCTATGTAGAAGGTTAAAATCAGACTTTTTTTCAGAATGTTCTTCATTTTAATACCCAATAGACTTGATGGAAAATTAGAATTCTAATTTCTTTTTTTCTTTTTTTTTTTCCCCCCTGGAATTCTTCTTGTAGTGTCTCTATGGGACAGGAGTTAGGCAAAGAATATGAGTTAAATAAATATATATATTTTGCCATGTTGTTAACACATAGCATCTTACTGTAGAGCTTATTAGCTGTTATTGAGTCCAGTATTCATCTCTCTGCAGAGTTTTCACACTGGTCACTTTAAAGTACACAATATATATGAAACAGTCTATACCTAGAAACAAAAATTACATCAGAGAGGAAAGATATGGGAAAAATAGATGTGATACAAAGCTGGAACAACAGAAGGCCCATCACCAGTGGAAGCCAATTCTTAACTGGATCCATTATTTGTGTTCCTCAACATTTATTCACCCAAAGTTTATTTAGTGATTTGTATAGAGGGGAATAAACAAACAAAAAACCAAACAAATTAGGATATTACATGAAAAGTATACTATAAGATTCGTGATTTATTAGCTTAACCCTGAAGTTGTTGGGAAACAAGATGCATACTGTTTTTGTAAAGATGCCTATGGTCTGACAGAATCAGACCCTGACAGGTCAATCGTGTGAGTTACAGACTCAAGACCAGACCTGGGAATCCTTTAGTTTTCCACATGTTCAGAGACTATCTTTTCTATACATTATCTGTTAAAAGTTAGTTATGAACCTCCTCAGATGTTATAGATATTTTGGTAAGAGACAAATACTTACTGCCCTCTTAAGACATTATCTTTAATAACTATAGAAGCCTATAGTATCGTAGACTATCTGAGCAGGGTTTTCTTCTCTCTATGACACACAGAGTTTTCTTGGACTATAACAGCAATAAGGAAGTAAGACAATAAATTCCAAGAGCAGTAAAGATCTTAAAGGTATTGTTTCTGTATTTTAAAATGGTGTTTAAAAATTCTATACTGATAGCTAAATAAAATGTCATGCAACAATAATTTCTTAAGATTTAACTGTTCATATTTTAACATGAGCTTGGAAGAACAGTAGTGGCAAATTATGAGGATGAATATGTGTAACAATAATGAATTTAAACTTTCTTACCATTGACACAAAATTCTTGCTGTTACTTGAGGTTTTGCATTTCAGATATCTACTTGAAAGCATGTACCCAGACCTCTGACTGCAGTGATCATGAAACTGGAACTACAAGCAGCAAATTTTAAGGACTCTCATACTAGTAGCTATTGGCTAATTTTTCATTTAATTAGGCATCTTTGGTAGGGATGCAAAACTTTTTTATGGTGCAGTACTTGAAGCCACAGGCTTCTGTGGTAAACCATATTAGCTTACTCTTGTTCCACGTAAACAAAGAAAGTGTTCTTTCTGGACTGTAATTGGCTTGGCGCTCTAGTTCTACGCCTGCTTTACTGGAAATACTAGTATCATGTTTCACAATTTAAAAGTGTGGGATCTCTGAGATTATCTTTTCTACCATGTAATTACATACATTTTTAAAATGGTGAGAGAGAAGAATTAATCCCATTATCTATGGGACATTTTATAAACCTTGCTGCAATAATTAAAAAAAGAAAAAAAAACAAACACCACAACAAAAAATCAAACAACAAAAAAAAAAATGAAACAAACTCCCTCCTACCAAACAACACAAAATCCAAGAAAACTTTGTTAACAGGATTGGTTTTAATCAAAATGTTGAGGACAAAAAAATACCAACAAAACCCAAAACTGTTTAAAGTTATATTCAGTTTTATTTCTTGTTAATATGGTACTGGTAAAATGCAACATGTCTCCATCATTTTCTTTCACTGTCACTCTTTTTAATGTTTTTATAGGCAAATTTGTTTTATTTCAGTTGAATTTTGTGGTCTGATAAAAACTTCAAAGCCTCAGTTCTAATAAAGACAAAATACTTGCCCATTCACATTTTCTGTATTTTGCAAGCGTTCTAATTTTGAAGCAATATCCCTGCTGCTGCTTCTTGACAAACATAAAAATTAACTTCCTTGTTGTAGGATCTGATTTGTTAGAATTATACAAAGTTACTATTCAGACTATTTTAGTGGGGTTTTTTTAATATAAAAAAAAAAGAAAAGGCATAAAATACTTCTTATTTCTGGTGTTGTTGAAATTAAGACAGAAATTTGCAACTCATGCACTCTACTGCTATGACAATAATATCTTTTCTAATTTTTTTCCTATTGTGTTTTGATATATAAGCTTGTGGGTGATCATGGGCAAGTATTAAGATAAGAATTTAAGAATCTTTGAGTATTCAGGGGGTGCAGACTTAGCTTTTTTTTAGTTTTTCTCTTTATTAAAAATATCGTCATTCAGCATTCCATATCTGACAACATTCCTGTCTTAACATTAAAAAATATTAACCTAAATATTTTAAAGATGCTAATATTACAATACACATATATTATAGCTGATTAACTGAATTCAGAGTTGCTCTTCTCCAAATCCCTCATTGCAAAACCCTGAGGCACTCAAGACTACTAGAAGGCCTCTTAAAAATAACAGGGGTACTTCACACAGCACAGTCAACCGCAAAATTTTGGACAGTGCTGCTACAGGAGACTGTGAAGAGAGAGAATATCAGCAAATACAGAAAGAAGAAGGACAAAGACTTCAGTCCTAGGTAAAAATAAGATAGGAGTGACCTAAAGAGTTTTGGCAGAACACGTTCTTAAACTAGATCAAAGCATTACAAAATGATTCAGATTAGAAGGGACCTCAGGAGGTCTCTAATCCAGGCTCCTGCTCAAGGTAAGATCATCCCTGAGATCAGACCAGACTTTTCAAGGTTTAAGAAAGTCCAGTCTTTAAAACTTTCAAGGATACAATGTCCAGAACCCTCTGAATGACAGCCTTGTCCTCAAGTATTTCAACACCTTATCTTCCCCTCACACTCACAAGGCACACACACACACTGGGGTGCAATCTGCAAACTTGATAATAGCACACACCATTCACCTCCTCCAGGTCAATGATGAAGATGGTAAACAGGACAAGTCCCTGGATAGACCCTGCAGAACTCATTTTTTACATGCCTCCAGACTGATTATGACCTATTAGCCACTACTCTCTGAGAATGACCATCCAGAAAAATTTTTAATGTAGTTGTGTACCCAGTCATAACATAATGTTGTAGCTTTGATAAAAGAAATACCATGGGAGATGACGTTGAAAGCCTTGTTAGAGCTATATAAATGATATCCACTGCTCTCCTGTCATCCACAAATCCACATTTCATTACAGAAAGCAATCATGCTGATCAGGAATGATTTGCCCTTGGTAAATCCATGCTGACTGTTCCAAACCATTTTCTTCTCCTCCATGTGCCCAGAAATATGTTCCAGGAGGACTCACTCCATGATTTTCCCAGCTGTGTCAGCTAAACCAGGACATCTGGTCATTTCAACCTAATTCCAGTTTCAAATTAAACTCATAGTACAGGTCATAATCAAATGAAGCCAAACACTCACCTTCAGACAACAACATCTGTCCCACTGATCAAACCAGGATGATTTCACAAAGCTGGAGTGTGGATACACTAGTATGTAAGTGATAATAGAATTATCTTTAATGAAAAAACAGTTACTTTTTGTAAGCAATTTCACTGACTGTGAAAAGAGTATGAACTCTGGGGAGAAAGTATAGACATTTATCAGGAGTGTATTTTACTTCAAATTTTTGTTGTGGAAAATGCCATAGGTTGCTCTTTTAGATGTGTGCATTTCTTACGTTTCATTGCTCTATTTATAATCACTTGCTGAAAGTGTATAGAGTTGTCATAAATGTCATATATGTATCACTTCACTGCTATAAATTAGACAGACAAATATACGCATTGCCAGGGTTCAGTTGGGGTTGTGCCAGTTCTGAACGCTGGGCACTTCCCTGAGTACAGGCCAAAACTGTGACAGAACATCAGCCTGCAGGTGGGGATAAGTTGAGAGGAACCAAGCTCAACAAAGCCTGGGAGATAGCTGAGCAAGACTGCCATGCATGGAGCCAGCTGGAGACCAGGCCAGGACATCAGCCCCTCCAGGTCTGGGCTTAGACCGGGATCCACGGCTATGCAGCAGTGGCTTCATCAAGGACCAAGGGCCAGTGCCTTGGCTGAAAGCAGCCCCATGGGCAGGGGGTCATCCCCACCCATGGCCTCCCCATAGGGCTCCTAGGACCTCTCCCCACAGCCACCAGCGCGATGGGGCTGCTGAAGGCCACAGTGGTCCCCAGCCCTACAGGCCAACCTCCATGGGCATGTGCTCAGGGTCCTTACACATGCAAACCATACCAACAACTTCTGCTTCAGTCTAGTAAGGTTTAGTGATTTTTATATGGAAGGGGAACTGTTCTCATTCTCTCAACTGCTATCTGTCACAGAATCATAGAAACATTAGTGTTGGAAGGGACCTCTGGAGGTCACCTAATCCAACCCTCCTACCAAGAAAGGCAAGGTCACCTAGAGCAGGTCTCACATGAACATATCCAGGTGACTTTTGAATGTCTCTAAAGAGGGGGGCTCCAAAACCTCCCTAGGCCACCTGTTTCAGTGCTCTGCCACCCTCTATGTAATGAAGAGTCTTCCCCAAAAAAGAAGGATCTTCACCATTCTTCATCAGGAATCTCAAGTATCCCTGCCTGAATTCGGCAAACACAACAAAAAACTTATATCTACTTATATACGTATATGTTCCACATTTGTACAATTTGAAACAGAAATTCAGGTGGGGTTTTATGCCTTCAAAATCAAGTATTACAACAGTATTGTACAATCAGTCATGTACTGTTTGCAATGTTTGAAGAATTGCCTAAAGAAACTACATCAACTTCTAGTGTTTTCTCATTTCCCCATTCTCATTCTTCTGCTATGATGGCCACAGAAAGGGAAGATGAGGTTGGAGTAATTTGTCCAGAAAGATTTGCAAGTTCATTTATGTTACGGTTCAATATTATTTTCTGCCTTCAAGACTGAAACTTGTTATGAAAGATCTTTCTGTTCTCACTTCTACATTAGTGCAGTTACTAAATCATTGGCAAGACATGAGTACAGTGACAACCAGTCTCCTCTGTGGTTCCTTTGGAACAGAAGATTATTGAGCTGACAGTTCAGGTTTATAACTTTTATCTATGATTAGCACACCCGTTTCTATCTTTGAAGAACTTTAATTCATTTCAAGCAAATTTCCACTTTATTTTTCTATTTTCTACTAATTAAAATACACATAAATGAACCGCCAGGAAAAGCCTACTGAAGCATTCAGATGCCCTGATGTTAAGAGAAATTAACAGTTGATATGCATTTGTGTTTCTTGGCACCACTCTGGTATTTTTAGTAGCAAGGTACTGGTTTATCAGACTACATAGCAATATAAACAATATGCAAACTGTAAACTGGTCAGGCTTGAATGGATGAGTCAGGCATGGAGAAAGGCCTGAGGAAGAAAAAGGGGAGGGAAGCTTTAAACGGCAAAGACATTTGAAACAGTAAATTAATACTATTTGTGTAGGGTATTCTATTACTTTGCAGTTTGTAACATAAATGTCTTCAAATCAGAATATACTAAAAAGTGTGAGGCGGATGAGACACCAACTCTCTGTTGGTGCAATGAAAAATCGTTTATTCCGTGCCGTGCACACGTGTATTTAGACCCAGTTGAAATACGGCTCTCCAATCAGTGCACGACATGCAAGCACACTCCCTCTACCCAGCATCCAGCACACGTCCCCTTCACCAATCAGTTCCCAATACTCAGTGTGCATGCTGTGTTCACACAGTGCTCACTTTCCTAGCTCCAGGTACCAGTCCCTTCTCTCCACCCTGCACACATGGTATCGATGTCCAGTGTTCCTCCTCCATCTTTGCTTTGTCCCAATCCTCCACAGAGTGGACACTGCATATTTCAGAGTTCAAAGATTTCACCTAGTTCTTGCCAAGTATTTCAAAACAGAGGCTTTGTGAAGCAGCTCTATAAGGACTCTTTTGCTCCTGCATTATTGCTGGAGATTAGATCAACTTTGTAACCTAATTTCATATTAACATAGAATGTATTTATGAATGATGACTGCTCTGAAAACCAAATTTGATTTACCTTGTGTTTGAGATTTCTTTAACTATTAACTTCCACTAATTCTTTAGCAAGTGGTCCTGATTACTTCTTAATTCTCGTATCTGAAATCTGTAATGTAGCTTGTAGCCAGTCTGAAACTTCCATAAGGAAAGTGATTCATTGAAAGAGCAGGTATTTTAGATTGCAATATTACAAAGTGCTAGGCTTACTCATAGGACAGCAGCAAACCCAACCCAACCTAGAAAAATTATTACGCTGAAGATACCATCCCACATATTAGTGTTTCTTATTTATCATATGTCACACAGATACATCTAAACACTTACCTTCTCTACATTTTAACATTTGATCTGCAGAATTTGAAAGGTATTTAAATGGGGAAGATAATGCACATCTGTTGACTTCTTTTTATTACAATCTGCAAATGATGCCAATAACTGTGACAGTCTGTGTTAATAGCTGACATATATAAAAGGAGATAGTGGAGTACAATGTTCTCATTGATTCATGATGGATGAGAAGGGCCATAATTCACTAAAATGGGATGTATATAGTTTTTTTTTGCTTCCAAGGACTTCTAGGGGACCGATAAATGACTTGCTACGATTTGAAGCAAAATGATTGTGTCATCATCATTTGTTTTCAGAATTAAATTCAAATAGCCTTGATGCTGTTGATTACACATGGACAATCCTGTGGTGTTCTTCTTGTAGTCATAACTGAAAACAATTTGTCCCATTAGAGAAAATCTAAATACTTCAAACTCTTATCAGCTTTTAATCTTTAATCCTTTCTTGTTTAACTATTAAGCAGGGCTTTAATGATCTGGTTTAAATATCAATATAATCGGGAACAGTAATATTCTGTGTGCTAAAGCAGTTATGTTTCTCTGAAAAGCAGAAACAGATTGTCATATTTTTCTCCTTTAAAATGTACACACAAACCTGAAGCTTTAAGTCTGGAGTTCTCTACTTTTAATGACCGTGCTTACAACACTGAAACAAGTCTTTAATTTCATCTTCTTGACATTTGTCTTTTCCCTGTATTGAATACTTTCTCAGTTTGTGTTTCAGGCAAGTTTTACGTAGGATTTTACATGAAATAATAAGGTAGTATCATCCTCATTGGAAAGGGAGAGCAGTGCTCAGCATATGTCCTCAGTGAAAGAAAGTTCATAGAGCCTGCAGTTCTAAGCAAAGGTCTGAAATCTCAAATTTGGCAGTGATTTGGAAAAGGCTGAGATAACCACATGTAGCAAACTGTGTCTCCTCTCTGTATGTATAGCCAGACAAGGAGATGAGAATAACTGAAATGGTATGTTCGATGTCTCAGTAACTTTAGAGATATTTTAATAATACAGTCCCTTTCATCCAAAGGCATAACTTTAAATCACTTCAAAGCACTTCATAAACACTGCAAAATAAGAAGAGACTGAGGACTTGAGAATGTAACGGATTAGATAAAAAGAATAATTAAAGTGAAGGTGTTGTTAATGTCTTAACAAATCTTCATGAATAGTAGCTATGGATTTCAAATATGACTAATGAATTTGGATGTCTCTATTCTATATGGCTAACATTAAACATGTTAATGAATTTAATTTTTAGAGGAAATACAACCAATGTTTTGGAAAATTGTCCCTTTTTCTGACACCTAAATTTCAATATGTAGTCACTTTTTGAAAAAGAAGTCAGTTGACTGAACTTCCCATATGTCATTTTCAGCTGTGTTTCCTTAATGAAAGGACATGATTCTACCTTCACTTACAGTAATTTGACAGAGGTGTTTTTTGTTGTGTTTTTTTTTTTTTTTATATGACAACATGGAAACTTTTTATATCAGTAAAAACTTGAAAACCTCTAAAAACTCCATACATGTGTATGTTCACATAAATGAATAATGTTTCTACTTATATTTATAATTTAAATGCTTGTGGTTTTGTTAGTATATATTGAGGGTTTTATTATTTAGTTCAGTGAAAACCAACGATTTTTTGTATATCTGCTTATTTGCAACTCTTCTGAGAGAGGCTAAATGAGATGGAGTTGTTCAGCCTTTAGAAAAGGAGGCTCATTGGGGACCTTATCACTCTGAATATGCTGTACTAGCACTGTTAAGCAGTGAAAGCCTGAGTATATTTGCTGTCTACAACTACCTGAAAGGAGATTGTAGATAGGCTGGGATCAGTCTCTTCTTCCAAGTAGCAAGCAACAGAATAAGAGAAAATGGCTTCAAGTTGCACCAGGGGAAGTTTAAATTGGATATTAGCAAAAAAAAAATCAACAAAAGGGCTCTCAGGCATTGGCACAAGCTGCCCAGGGAAGTGGAGAAGTCACCATTCCTGCAGGTATTTAAAGACAAGTAGATGTGGTGCTTAGGGACATAGGTTAGTGGTGGGCTTGGTAATGCTGTTAAGAGTTAGACTTGATATCTAAAAGATCTTTTCCAACCTAAGTCATTCTGTGATAACTTAGGTTTTCAAATGTAACAGTATTTTTATTGTAGAACCCACCTATCAGAAAGCAATGTCTTCACATGAGGATACATTGAAAATGAATATCATAATGATAAGTAAAAAAGTACACAGATCAGGATAACAAAATGCTGCAGCTATTTTTATGACTGAAATATAAGAGAATCTTCTAAACCCAAAATGTTTACTATGTTTACTGTACAGAGGTATCTGAAGTTGCATAACATTACTTGTGTTAAGAAAGAAACTGAAGCTAATTATCTAAATGCAATTTTTTTAGACTGTACATTACCAAAGTGGTAGAGGTTAAGCAGTTTAATCAATTTTATCTATTTATGTTCTTTTGAATGCAGTACTGAGTCTTCCAAATTTAGTTATGCATAACATAAATATAAGTGATATTTACACCAGCTATTTGCAACTGTGGCAACTGATGAACGCTTCCACTCATTTTGTTATATCTGCTCAACTCTGCCTATTGTGAGGTCTCAGTTTCACCTAAATCAGACTGTAATAATTTGGATTCAAATATTTCATGCCGATGTATTTATCATTCTGCTATCATTTATTAATTTATTTATCTTAAAGCAAGAACATACCTATATCTGAGAGTAGAATAAGGAGAAATATGTCTCTATCTAGAATGAAAAATGTTGCTGCTGTTTGAACTGAAAGGCTTTAATAAGTTAATAGGTGAACTCCTGTATTTGAGTGCTGAACCACCTTAAGTAGGCAAATGCACAACAGTCAACAGCACTATATTCCCTCAATCAGAATTGCCACACACAACCTTTTAAGGCAATTTTCAAACTACTCCTATGTGCTCAATGCAATTACAAATTTCTAAAGTTCTACAATTGTCTGAATATGTTCATACTTTCCCACAGTTTCTGGTGATGACCAGTATTTGTGGTAGTACTTGGTGAGCACTTTTCGGGGGTGAAGACAAAAGCACAACAGTAAAAATGTCAACATGGTTTCTAATTATTGCTCAAAGCTTTTCTCATCCCGGGTGGGATCTTAGTCTAATTTTGATTGACTCATGTACCAGCAGCCTGTGAAATTATGGTATTAGATTCATATGCAGTAGGACAGCTGAAAGAAATAACTAGACAGTGACCAGAAACACATGACTAGGACCAGAGTGGTATTAGTAAAGACATTGAAAATAGCTGGATAAGAAGATCAAGCCTTCAGATCATGAATGTTGAGGGATTCTGAAACTAAATGGAGTCCAAAATAAGGAGGTACTATGTAGGTATTGGGAGGTATTCCCAAGTAGAATGTTTGGAAAACGTGTACAAGACCACAGTATTACATTATTACCTTAATCTGTATACAGAATGCATAATGCTGTGGTAAATATTCATGGGTGAAGCAAAAGTGTGAATTATTTGCACTATTTTCTCCACTATTTGTTTCACTAGTCGGAAATTACACAGCACCTGAAGCAGGAAATTACATGAAAAGACATACTATTCACAAAGACAAAGAAATTGAATGTTGTCCTGAAAAATGTGCATGACAGAAATTGCACTATTTTTTTTTGTAGTGTTCTTATGAAATACATAGTAAATCACACACACACATTTTTCTGCAGTTCATCACTAGCTTGATACTCCCCTGTCCTTGAATGATCAACTAAGTGGCCAGCACTTCTGCAAATCACAGCTGAGTGAAAAAAAATACCTGTGCTCTAAAACACTAACACATCCTAAAAAGTTCAGAGATACCAAAGAGGACTTTGAAAACTAGTGGATACTACTTCCCTGTACCTCTCTGTGTCCTTGACCCTTGTTCATAAAAAGTTTTAAGGTAAAAGCATTTTGTGAAGATAAATGAATGTTCTTGAAGCACTCCCATACCACAGATGCAAGCACCCAAAAAATTCTCATAAAACCATTATTTCTCAGATGAATTTGAGTTGTGTGCAGGTGAGGTTTTGGCATACATTTGGCATACATTCAATAGTGAGAAAAAATACAATGCATCTTAGATTCTTCTAATAAACCAACCAGGTGTTGTGCAATAAAGAGTAAGTTATCATGTGGTTAAGGGCCATTCATACAAGGAAACCAAAGGAAGATTAAAATCCTAATTTTGTCATATCTCTATGGACTCCTTGAACAATTCAGAAAATTGAAAGTGTAAAGGAAGCTGTATTAATGATAGCCTTGTAAAGCAACCTCTTGCACACTGTTTCCCATTAGACCACTGAGACTAAGCACTGTACAGACCATGACAAATATAACGAACTTCCTATTTTGCATACCTCTCTCCAAATGACCTGCACATCTAAATAGTTGCATGTACATTGCTGGTTCTGGAAGTAACAGTACAGCATGCATAGTCTTTTCCCTGATGTACATGTCAATGGAATAAATACTTTTTTTTTTTTTTTAAATTAAGATTTCTCTTACGTGCACAGAGAAGGTTTGCAGTGGATTTAAGAGCACTGAGAAGGTACATAACCCTAATGTTAGATAACTAGAAGACTGCTCTGGACAGTCTGTTAGCTGTTAAGCACTTAGACGTCCACAAAACTGAATCTGAAATCTGAGAATGGCTATAAGGTTTTCCTTATTAAAATTAGACTATTTTTACAAAATGGATAAAGTAAACTGTCCTGGACTGTTGTAGAAATTTGTGACAGTTTCAGTTTCCTGGTTACCCACTTTCCTCTGGCTTTCAATGAATTCCCTTATCGAAGGTGAAAATATTGCACATCTTGCAGAATTCTTTAATGCCAAATTTATCCCAGAGGTATTTCTGAATTAATTTTAATAGATTTTTTGTGCTGGAGAAATAATTCTACATTTTAGCACTCACCATCATATGACAATGCTGCATACAGACATTTTTAATATTCTTTCCAGGTATATCCCTGTGGCTACTGCTAAGATTCCTTGCTCTACAACTGTTCCTGCTGGGGGAAAGGTGTTGCTATAGCTGCAGGCTAATAGTAACTGTCACAGATGATTTGATGCCATTTAGTCCATATCTGTGCAGAGTTAAGAAAAAACTGTCTCTTTGTCTCTCCTTTGCATCTTTGGAGCTAATTACTTTTGCTCATCAATACCAAAATATTTAAATGCTTTTGCCTGATAAGTAGAAACATGAAAATTCACTGCTCAAATTCAGATGCTCACAACTAAACATTATGTTAAATGGGACAGCTGGACATACTTGAGGAAAAACACAGCAGTACACAGACTTTCAAACTACTTTTTAATCGCTAAAATAGGAGCAAAATAAAATTGGAAATACAATTGCTTGTATACATTGTTTGAAATGCAGTTTTTAAAGCTAAGAGAGGGAACAGGTCAAGCTAGTGCACTTCACCTTCAACACAGTGAACTATTTCTTACTCAACTTAATAATTCTGAAATTTATAACAATTTGACCATTGACTGATGAAAAAGAATAAGATTCTCCAGTAGTAAGCCATGTTACAATCAAGGCCTAACCCTTTATTATCATATTGTGCTATGTATTTTCTTTTGCTCTTGATCACTGCCTAAACTCCACCCCTTGTGCTGAAACTCAGAAATAGTACTATACACTATCATTTTGTGTCAGGGCTATATAGTAGTACCCAGAAAAGGGACCCCATCCCTGGGAGTGTTCAAGGCCAGCTTGGATGGGGTCCTGAGCAACCTGGTCTAGTGGAAAGTGTCCCTTAACATGGGAGGTAGGGGGTGGGAAGGGGGCTTTAAGGTCCCTTCCAATCCAAACTATTTGATGATTCTATGAACAACTCAATGCAAATTACAGATATTTTCAATGTCTGACTGTTGTACAGACTGCTTTTAGCCCCTGTCTTAATAATTTCATTTTTTTCAGTCATAATAATGTTTTTCTGCTCTTTTACCTTTTCTTATCCTTCTGTTAAGAAAGCTTTTCTTACCTCAGGATAAGTAGTAACAGCTATCATGAATTGTAATTTAATCAAGAAGTATTTCAGTTTACTGGAAGGCAAGATCACTAAGGTCAACTCTGTGCTACCACCTGGGGTTCAGCTCACAAAGTTCACTTCACCTTAAGAGCTACATGCCTTTTCTTCAGTGAGGCAATGTTTCAGGCGGTTTGTGTTTTTTATTTTCCATGCATCTTACTTCTTTGTCGTTTTACACTACTATGATCTGTCAATGTACCTGATTTATGTTTATATTGAAATTATAGCTTTTTTAGGAATGAAATCCTGAAAAGTTATAAAACTGTGACTCAGATCATCTGCAGGTTGATGTAAAGGCTCACTGCCCCCAGCACTGTGGTTGATAACAGTAGTGATCTATGACAATGGGGCAAAGTAATTTTTGTATGTAATTCTATATCATATTGTGTTCACATTTAATTTGTATTATATAACTTTAAAAGACTGTCTCAATTTTAAAGACCTTGTGAAAACATGTCAGCAGATCCATGAATCATCCTAGGCCAAGTAGAGATTAAAATTAATTTGATATTGAGGATTTAGTAAAACTTCACTCCTTTCATGCCTTTCATATAATGCATTATATGTATAGCCAGAATTCTACCAGCACTTTTGTTTTATAACACTGAGCATTTAGTACATTAAAGTAATTTTGTATCTCTGGCACAGCCAGGTTAAACACAATTTTCACATGTAAGAAATTTCAGTTATGATGATCATATCTGAATTAGGATATGGACTATGGTGCAATGATCTCTGGACTGTTACTTCTGCACACATGCAGAAATATTTTTCAATGCTGTAAGCTTTTTATTAGTCATGATGCAGCAATCTGTTTCCTAGTGTTAGTCCCAGTTCAATAAACAGGCAGTTTCAAAATCTTTGCAGCATGCTCCAATTGTCAGTCCAGTTCCAGAACTAGCTTACACAGAAGTGGTTTAGGATTTTAAATAGTATTATTTGAAGTCTAGGATTATACATCGTAAATTTAATTCCCAGATCCAAAAGAATCACATTCTTTTAAGCACTCAGAACTAACCAAAGGTTTCATGCAGAGATTTCTTGTTGGGTTTTAATCTTATATTCTCATTATGAATGATGAAAATATGACCTTTAAACTACTCAGTTGATCTACCACATGGTATTTATGTAAAAGAGAGAAGAAAATAAAACGTTAGTTCTCAAACAATTTCAGTACCAAGGCTGTATTAAAAAACATTGGATTGAAATAAATTTAGAAGAACATACTGAAGCTGAACAGCTGGTCACAGGTATGAAAGCATGAAGGAGACTGTATGTCTTCTGTAAGTAGCTCGAATTGCAACACAGCGCTACAAAAATATTTCCTAACTGGCATTAGATCCCTTCTTGTTGTTCACTGTTATATGACACTTTTTAGTACTCTACTTAAATATTGCTAGTGAAATTATGAACTAAATCAAAATACCCCCTAAAAGAGATTCCATTCCAGAGATGCTAGCCTCTCAACCAAAGAAATGAAGAAGAAAGAAATGAAGGAGAAAAAACATATAAAGAATTTCAGGTATTAAAATGTTACAAAGGTTCTCTTTGTTAAAGTGACTAGGGTAAAACTAAAATCAATATTCTTCCTAGGTATAAGTGTGAGACTCAAAGATAAAAGCCTTCTGAACTCAAAGCATCCTCCACAGAGGTTCTAAAGCAAAGATACTAACAATATCACAACAAGATGGAGTCCAGTGGATTTTTGTTACATCTACGTTGACCCTCTCTTGTGGCTTCTGACTGTTATTCTCCCACCATGGACCATTATGAGGGGCGCTGTCTTCTTGGCCATCTACTGGTAGGTACGGAAGTCTGTTGTTATAGACTCCAAAACCCTTCTCTTCTCCAAGCTAAGTAAGCCTAGGGACAATTCATGTCTTTCCTCTATTGCAGCGCCCCAGACTGGATGCAGGATGCTAAACCAACTGGATGTAGGATACTAAATGTGGTCTCACAGAGCTGACAAGTGTGTAGGTTGGTACACAGATGGTTGATCTCATCAGCCTGCTCTGATGCCAGAGTACTCTCCCATCTCCTGCCTGGCTTCCCAGCTGGCAGCACTCCCCAGGTCCTTCTGAGCAGAGCTACTCTCGCCTGCTAGTCAGTCTCCAAGTCCTGTTGTTTCAGGGGAGCATAAGAAAAACTTTGCACTTGTCTTGGTTGAATTTCAGAAGGTTGATGGTGGCCCACTCCTATAGAACACCTAGGTCATGCTGAATGGCAGTCCTGTCCTCAAGAGTATCAACTGGCACCCCCTGCCCTACTTCGGTGTCACATGCAAACTATCAAATGCTATAAAATCATATGAAGTTGATTATAATCCGGATTTTTTTTTTTCCCCTGTAAAGTATTAAAACCACCCTGGAATTAGTAGTGATTGCAAGGTCATGAAGTCCTGTGGTTAAAAAAAAGAGCACTGACTAAAGGATAAGAGACATTTTGTAAAATGTCACCATAACTTAATATCAGCATTTGCTTCAATCACAGTTCAGCTAAAACCCTGACTCTTCTGCACCCAAGTCTTCTACCAAAAAGACAGAGTGGAACACAAGCTGTACCATTTAAATGACACTTAACCATTACACAGACTGGCCTGACATCCTCACATGTTACACTAATTCACCTGAATACTTCAAGGAATAAGGCCAAAAGGATCAGCAGGGCTTAATGTTATACTTACATTCAGTCCTCAAAATATACTGTCAGAATACAAATTCCAGACTAGAATTAAGAAGTCCTCTGACAATGTTACAAAGCTGCAATCAGAACAATTTTTTCGATTAAATTATTGTAGAATAAACAACTGAAAGAATAATGTGCCATCTCATCAGAGAATGAAAGATGTTATTCAGCCTGTCTAAATTCATCTGTCCTTAGTACTTCCATCCCCCATGGAAAGCATCTCATTTTTCTCATGCAACCCCTGTGTTTTTTGCCTGAGAAACTATGCCTGACAGCCTATTTCACACATTTATTACTTTCTGCATGAAAAAAAAAAAAAATGTTCCTGACACCTATGTTGAATGTGATTATTTTCTTAAATAATTTTCTTATTTTATTCTGAAAATAAGCTGAATTTTGTCAGTTCTTTGCATTTTACCTGCTTTACATTTAAACCTCTCTTAACCATTCTCTTTTCCTCATATGGAGATTCCTAATTTTAGCTTGTCTATATTTAGCTGCATTTTATTGCTGGTTTTGATCATTAAGTCTATATTTTAATATTATATTTTTATAGTCCTGCAGTATGAGTGCCCTTCAAGACAATTTGTATTATTTTTTTATCTTACTGTTATAATTTCATATAAGAAAGCCATTTGACACTTGACAAATTTGCTTTATCCTAACAGATTTTTACTTGTTTTCTGCTGTATTATATGTGTGAACTAAGTATTCAAAGGTGATCTAGTAATTTTAAACTGCAAATAGAGCACTTTAAACATACTTTATCATCACATCTTTGATTAAAAGCCACTGGAAGTTCTGAAGTCATGAGACTAATCAAAAAGTTGATTAGTCAACTCTTGAGCTGTTGGCACCTATTTATACCAGAGAAATGAGTTACAGTGCCTTTAGTCCACTGGGTTAAATTCCAGGTTCTAGAACAAGGGGCAGATGTGTAGTCTTTCCAGCTTTAAAATTTTTTTCAAGCCTCAGAAGAAGCACTTTTAAGTGTTAACTTGGGAAAACATTAGAAAAACTTTTGAAGCAGAGAAAATGCTCTTCTCTCTTTTTTTTTGCAAGGACTGCCTCTAGTTGAAAAAGAACTTCAAATTTACCCCCTGGATTTACAGGGAAAAGAATAAAACTTAAAAAAATAAATTCCTTCACTGTTTATTATTTTTTATCCTCTGCTTCGATGATTCCCATGGTTACTCATATACATGCTTTAATATTTCAGAAACATTTTCAAGGGCAACTATCCAATGTTAAAAGATTCTGCACTGCAGCCACTTTTCTGACAGGTTGACTAGTTAGGTTAAGGGTCCTTTTATTTACATTTGCTCTTAAGCTTTTGTACCTCAGATATTCTACTTCCACAGTTGGAGTCACTAAATCTAATGTACATGATATTCCAGGAATATTTTAATTCAAACAATCATTTAATAATAAAATAAAAAATTCTATTTGAAAAGCAGTTTTTTTATAATATAAACAGAATAATAAAAACATAACTACAAAATACCATTCAAATCTTAACTACATAATCTAAGTCAGAAGAGAGTTTCAATTCACTGCAATGAACCAAATTTAACTTCCTCATATTTTCCTTATTCACTTATTTCCTCATTTATTTAAATTACAGGAACTACAATGTGCATTTAAGGGAAAAGGGAAAGATACTTAAATTGAAGGGAAAAACCCCAAAACTCAGAAAAGCATAAGTAGTTTCTGTCCAGTAACACTAGCTGAATGAAAGTCTCAAATTTCAATCATCCCTAAATTTAAAATACTCATGTTCTTCTAACATCATCAACTCTTAGTTATCTATTAAAGGTTAAATCTGTCACACTATGAAACTTGTTGATAGACAAGGTTGACTGATTCATTAAAAAGTGGCCCCAGAATAAAGGAGACCATTCTTCTCTCATCTTTCTCTCTGTCTTCAGTCTGAACAAAGCCTTTCTTTGAACCTGAGGTAGAATTAAAAAAAAATAATAATTAAAAAAAAAAAAGTATTGTTGATCACTTTAAGAAACAGGAATAAAACAAATAAATTTGGCTCATTCACTTTAGGGGAAGGTAAGAAAAAAAACAAAAACAAAACAAAAAACAAAAACCAGAAGGATCATATTCATTCTGGTTGTTTCTATAGCTGTAAATGGCCCCCTTCCTCCTCAATGCCTCTACAAGTTTGTTCATTACATAATATTTGGTAAATAAACTGTAACGTCAACCGCATATTTTCAACACTGATTCAACAGTTCAACATGCTCTCTAATCTTTCAATGTCTAATCTTTGTCCTTAAACTGTCTCTGTTCCAGTAATTTCTTGATATTGGACATGATTCAACACAAATTTCTTGATGTAGTAACTTGAAAAGGAGTTTTCAGACAACACATCATTACCATGAGCAATCAACCAGTCAGTATTGTTGTAAAGTTAACCTGTTACCTGCAAACGTAGAATGAGCTTCTGGCATAGCAGATGCCCTTTTTTCAATTATTGCTGTCTCTCATGGAACCACATCAATTCACCAGATTTTCTGCTAGAGGGACATAGTCTTTCAATCAACTCTGATTGCCTGTAAAATAAAGGTCAACTTCATGATTTTGTAGACTCACAGAAGTTAGCTCTGATTCAGTAGACTTTTCCTCATTTTGATGGGTAGTCTTTGTTTCATTATTTCCTTGTCTCTATTTCCTAGATTCTTGAGTATATAAAAAATCCAAAGACCTTTCTCTGAAAAGAAAAAAAAAAGATTTAGAACCATAGAACAATGTGGGTTTTCTTTGATTCTTTCAGTTGTCTTTCTGAGGTCTTAGGAACAAGTCATTATCAAATACAAAATTTTATGTGTTGTTTCTTTCCTGGAAAGAAGAAAAAAAATACAATACATAATTCACTTGTCCCTGCACTCACAAGTAGCATTTTGACCTCTTAGCAGGTTCTCTTAAATCAAAATATATCTTACAGAAGCCCTTACATTCTCTTCAGTGCTATGATTACAGTATGATTGGCATGCAATGGCTATTTCTGCAAGTTAGGACACAGCTCAAGGTTTCACAGCTCTTGGGTGAGAAAGACTGAACTGTGGCCTATTGCTGACTTCTGCCAGTTTACATACCTGTAAGCAATACAGTTCATCTAATATGAAACACTAAGGAGAACTGAGAGCATCAGGTGATACTGCTGCCTAGTCCTTTACAAAATGTGAAAGCTCAAATCATACTCTGAAACTACATGAATTATGGATATTTCCAATTAACTCATGTCAACATCTGTATTGTATCCTGTCTTAAAGTTATCTTTGTTTTCTTGTTTCCTGATACATGTAACTGTAACACAGACCATTATTTTTTGCCCTGCTTGGTTACTGTACATTATATTTTTATAAAATAGTATAGATAAATGCGTAGACAAGTAGGATTATGCTGTAGAAGACATCTTTCCAGAAAGAAAAGAAACACAAAAACAAAAGAAACAAGACTGATGAGTTCTAGGGGAAAAAAAAAATAAAAAAAAAATCAATGCAGAAGTGAACAGCAGAAAAGTCTTGAAACCACGTAACAACAAAGGCCCAAAATAATACACCACATTTACACAAGTAATTTCATCTTCAGTTTAAGCAATGTTCTTATTGATCCTGGGGTTCTGATGCACATTGAAGCCAACCTTTACAGTGTTTCGCTGCTCCCAGGTTGGCTTCTTCATCCCTACTTTTAATTTTCTTTTCCTGCTTTTCTTTTTCTGCTTCTCTTCTGTTTTCTATTGATCAGATTCTTTATATTGCTCACACATACTTCATCACAGATTTGTTTGAAAAACTTTTGCCTGCCTTCAGACATGTAACATTTTCATCTCTGTGCCTTTATGTAGATGAAAATATAATTTCTTAAAAATCTAATGAGGCAAAGAACCACATATCTGATACAAGCATTGTGCATTTCATAAACATTCAGTAAACTTGAAGCTATTATTGTTGTTGGAATGGTTAGGGGGCAAATATAAATTCATAGGAGCATATAAATCTCCATTTATTTAAAAAACTCATCCCTTTCAGCATTACCTTGTGGATGAGTTAATTGAAACACTTGGTGGAAACTGGGTCATTTAAACATAGAATTGCTGTTAGACTACATATTAAATTAAAAAGTTAAGAGTTAGGGAAACTATCCATGAAGATTTTCCTCACTGACACTGTAAATTCTTTTAAACAATACTTTATGGGTCTGAAAGGTCTGAAAGGCTAATCTTCTGTCATGCTGCATTTATCAAGGTCATGTTGCAAACGAGTTGTCATTTATAGTCTGCTGCGGTGGGATGACCCCAGCTGAGTACCAGGTGCCTACCAAGACTGCTCTATCACTGTCCTCTTCAGCAGAACGGGGGATAGACAATGTAACAAAAGTCTTCTGGGTTGATATAGCAGGGAAAGATCACTGATTATTGTCACAGGCAAAACTGACTCAGCTTGGGGAAAATTAATTCAATTTATTACAAATCATATCAGATTAGGATAATGAGAAATAAAACCAAATTCTTAAAATTCTGCTTGCCCATCCCTTTCTCCTGGGTTTAACCTCATTCACGATTTTCTCTAGGTTCTCCCACCAGCTGTGCAGGGGGACAAGTTATGGTGGTTGCATTCAACTATTCACATTCTGTCTCTGCTGCTCATTTCTCCTCAGGAACAGGACTCCTCACACTCTTCCCCTGCTCCAGTGTGGAGTTTCTTCCATGGGAGACTGTTCTTCATGAATTTCTCCAGCATGAGTCCTTCCCATGGGCTGCAGTTGTTCATGAACTGCTCCAGCACAGGTCTCTTTCAGAGTGCAGTCCTTCAGAAACAGGCTACTCCGGTGTGGGTTCACCCTGGGGTCACAAGTCCTGCAAGCAAATCTACTCCACCCTGGAGTCCTCTGTCTATGGGGCCACAGGTGCTGCCAAGAGCCTGTTCCAGTGAGGGTTACCCACAGAGTCACAGCCTTCTTTGGGCATCCACCTGCTCCAGCATCCTCAGGGTCCTCAGAGGATGCAGGTGGATCTCTGTTCCAGCATGGTCCTCCTTGGGCTGCAGTGGCATAGCTGTCTCACCATGGTCTGCACCACAGGCTCCAGGGAAATCTCAGCTCCAGCCCCTGAAGCACCTCCTCCACCTCCTTCTGCACTGACTTCAATTCTTCATAACAATTTCTCTTACATATTCTCACTCCCCAATTCCAATTGAAAATGAGCAGCACCTTTATCTTCTTCATAAATTTATGATTTCAGAGGTGCTACCACCATTGCTGATGGGCTTGGTCTTGGCCAGCAGCTGGTCCATCCTGGATCTGGATGGCATTGGCTCTGTCAGAAACAGTGGAAGCTTTTGGCAGCTTCTCACAGAAGCCAGTCCTGTAGCCCACCCCACTAACAAACCCTTGACATGCAAACATAATACACCTGTACATTTATTGTCAGAACTGGTCAAAATTGAAATGGGCATTCATAAAGTTTTAATAACATTTTGGAAGAAAAGCCCAAAAAACAAAAATAATTCTCTCCCTTCTCTTTCTGGTACAGCAGGGCTTGGGACCTTCGTTTGCTTTCTTGGTTGTTTGCTTGTTTTGCTTGGGTTTTGATTTAATTCTTCGCAGTTTATTACTATCTCACAGATAGCTGCTCAGTGAATAGCTGGGTATTCACTTATTATGGGAATATTCTACAGAAACCCAAAAGACCATCTGCTTGGCAGACCTGTTACTTGCCCTCCCATCTACTGCTTTCTGTAGGGTACAAAGATAAATGGACCTCTAACCTGATCCAGTAAGGTATTATATTTGCTATCAGTTGTTAAATTGACAGCAACAAATGTTGTAACATTTACTAACAGTATTTTTTTGCAAAATTATATGATTACATACATGTAATTCTTCCAATTCATCTCATTAAATATGTATCAATAGATTAAAAAAATAAAAATCAGGGACCAATATGATCCCCTAATTTTATATACTTTACAAAAACCACCTAAATTGTCTTCTGACTGAGGATGAATAGCCATAGTCTAGTTAGCATATATCACCATCAGTAATACGATTCCTCTCACTGTCTAGATGTGTAGGCTTCTTGGAGTTAGTGGAAGTACTGTGAGTTCACAATTTGTCTTAAATTATTTGAGACAATTAAGCAAAAAAGTTTGAAATTCTAGGAATTGTGAACATAATATTCTTTAACATGAATACAGGAAGCATTTTTGAGCAATATATGACTGCTTTAAAAAACAAACAAAATAATCCTGTTTTTACAAGGAAGGAAAATCTGCTCATGGCAACAAGCTTGCATGCAATGTCTTTTTCTGCTTTATGAAACATTTTATTTTAATACCATATGTATTAATGGTTTGATGCATATACATGTGCACTCAAATACAGGCTATAGTGCTTTCTGTTAGCAAGCACCAATATGTGGTGCTTGCACCACAAGCAGTCTAAAAAGATTGCTCAGTTGAATAGTGAGTTTCTGTCACAGGAGACCCTTTTCCAACAGCCAGCTGTCTTCTGTTCATGACATTTCACTGTAAATTTGGAAAAGAGATTCTAAGCCTATCACATAAACACCAAAGTGTTTATATAACAGGAATGTCTCTCCAATAGAGAGATTTACCCAAGAAAGGTGTTCCGCTCTTGCTTATAGCATTTTCACATATTTGTGACAGTTCAAGATACAGGAACATCCGATAAGGTATTCTACTTTATACTTTGATTATGTTTGGGCTTGCTTCATTGCAAAAGCAAAAATAAAATTTTAAATCTCTAAAGTTAAAATAGTACAAGAAAATATTTCTACCCAGGATTCAGCTGGGGACCAATATTCAGGAGTCATGAATTGGTGAAGTTCTTGTCAGTAGAAATGCAGCTTTTTAATAAAAGCACTAGGAGATTCTTCTTTGTAGAGCTGGTCCAGTGTCCAGCTTGTTAGCCAATGGGGTTTTTTATGGAATATGACAGAATCACAGAATCAATTAGGTTGGAGATCATAGAGTCCAACCTATGACTGAACACCACCATGTCAACTAAACCATGGCACTAAGTGTCACATATAGTTTTTTCTTAAACACCTCCAGAAATAGTGACTACACCACCTCTCTGGGCAGCCCATTCCAATGCCTGACCTCCCTCTCTGTGAAGAAATCAAGTGTATTGGATCAAGACTAAAGCAATCATTCTCATACCCTGCACACATCATTTACTTTTAAAAAATCGCCTCCACTGAGACATAGGTTTGAGTACATTCATTTAAAATGTCAATAGAAATAACAGAGATTTGGCAATTATAGATGAACATAAAGCACATTCTAAATTGACAGTCTGTGAAAATAAATCCCAGGATCTCTAAAAGACAATGTCTTCATCTTAGTTTTTCCTAACAAGAATATTTTCCTTCTGCTGTCAGGTTCCAATACTTTCTTGAAATACCACTTTTTGTAAGAGAATGTAAACAATAATAGGAACTCATTAGAATGACACTTTCTTCCCTCACAGTGTTTGCTCTCAATGTGAATTTAATTGGCTGACTGACAGATACGACAACCACTAGAATCATAAGATATGTGAAAAGCAAAAGCAGGAAATATCAACTGGTATGACAGTCAAACAACTGGGCTAAAATTCAACTTAATAATCTTACTGAAAAATAGCCTTGCCACCCTACTTTTCTTCAGATAAAATGGTATTCTTTTTCATTAGTAACAATGAAATACTATGGCAGTTTACTTAGCTGCAGATAAATACACTTGCAGAAAAGAAAGCCTAACAAAAACCCAACCAACCAAACAAACAAAAGGCCCCAAACAAACAAAAGGCCCCAAACAAACAAAAGGCCCCAAACAAACAAAAGGCCCCAAACAAACAGCAAAAGAAAAAAAACAAAAAAAACAAAAAAACCCCAACCACCTCAAGATTATAGGAAAAATGCAGGAACATGTCAATTCCTCAGCAAACAAGAAAATTATGTTTTTAAAAAAAGAATAATTTATTCTTTAGAAAATCTCTCCTTCTATCTTTATGGACTCTCTGCTCTGCAGAATATGAATGCACACGTCTGTGAGCAATGATGAGATCCACAGAAAGGCACGATAAATAAGAGTACACTGCTATCAGCAGACGACATAAGCAGCATTTTAGTCTCCCATATGTGGATCATGACTTTACCCTTCGACAGTGAGACTCCCAACACTTTCATCATGGACTGCAAATAGCAGATGATATTCAAAACCACTAAGACTACTTCCATTTAGGTCACTGAATCTCTGCCCCAGAGATGGTATGCTGACATAGAAACAGCTCAGATGCATAAGCTAGAATCTTTATAGAATTGTACACTATGGAACCCTATAGATTTTTAATTATTTGTCATTATCAGATAACAGAGATGCATATCACAGGGTGAAGCCCTATGTATATGTGATCTCTACTACATTTGTCCAGTTCTGACTCACTAAACTAATCCAGTACAAGCTGGAAAAACAATTAAGCAATAGATTAATTTTGCCATATAACTTGTGCTAACTACTCACTTCTGTGACATATTTGGGATGGAAGACCACAACATGTTAGAAACCATTAGGAAAACCATTCAGTGACTGCTTGTATGAAGAATGTCAGTAAGACTGGCCTGGTGTCACACATACAGCCAAGACATTACTAACTTCTGTTGACAGTCTACTTCAGAAAACAATATAAAGTTAAAAAAATTGCCTTCTCACCATGTCCAAGATTCTGCAGAAAGGCAAGCCAGAGGTGCAAGCACTATGTGTGGGGGCCAGACTACCAGCCAGGACTTAGGCACACTGAGCAGCTGGAATGAATGTCCAGTTTCCTGAGTCCACGGTGTTAGTCAACACTGGACGAGAGGGGCTAGAGCCCTGGTCTGGATGAGACTACTGGGCAAGTGCCATAGGAGTCTTAGAAAAAGAAATAGCAGTCCACCACTATATCCACCTTTTATAGTTAACAAATTTCAAATTACTTACCACTGAGTGCTTCTGTTCTTGCCTCTGCCCTACCTAGAGGGTCTCCTGTGGCACATAATTATTATTATTTTCTTTGAGCTTTTAGAGCTGCAAAATGACAAACGAGTATGGGATGAAGCAAACAAATCATGGTGAGAGAGTAAAAGAGGTTGAGCTTTTCATTAATGAGATAGAAGGTAGGAACAGTAAAGAAGAGGTAAAACTTTTGAGCCGAGAAGCTCCAGGAATTACCACGCAGCTGAGAACAGAAGGAAGTTAAATGCTCAGCTCAGGTTCTTACATCTTCCCTGTCACTAACTCACATCTCATTATTGTTTATTTTCTCATTGAATAAATTGTTTATTTTCAATGAGTTTTTCTCATCTTAGCAAATCAGTTTTAACAAGCTGGTGAAACTAGAAGTTAAATTATGAGCTACACATTTAAACAGTTCAACAAAAGTCAATACAAATTTAAATAATCCAATTATCAAATTCAGACAAGTCAACTCTTTAAAAGCAAAGAACATCCTTAGGCTGAGCTTAGCAAGATTACCTTCTTTCTCTAACTAACTGTACTTGAAAATTATGTACTGCTTTTTATGAAATCATGGCCAGCTGAACATGGCCATGTGATTAAAGAACACATAGAGAAGATAGCACATAAGAAAGCTGTGTGGTAATTATTCCAGATGACTAATTGGTAAAGAAAATAACTCTCTATTTAAATTCTCTTTATTCTATCAGCCACTAGATACTTTAAACCAGAAGACAATTGACAGAATGCACAGTGTTCTGTGTCTTCCTTTTCACAGACATCAAGCATGTCATAATTCTAAGGTCACTTTCCATTTGAGTACCTAAAAGCACATAATTCTGATTTACAAATTATCTGCTTCACTAGACTAAAGTTCTTTGGTCAAGGTTGTAGGATAAGAGCATATTTTAAAATGAGGAAATACTATTGTTCCGTATTTGAGAGCTGATTTATGAGCTATGAAGTTGATTCACACACAGGCAAGGAATCAGTTTTTGAAGACTGTATCTGTTTCTAAGGTATTCTATTTTCTATCTATTATTTACTTACCATTCTCTCCCCACCCTAGTAATTCTAACCATTACTAGTTGTATTGTGAAAAACCACAAATTTTAAAAATTGTACTAATTTTGATGAAAATTAATCCAACATGAATACTATTTATTTTTAATAGCCATAGGGCTGAAGGATAAATTGAGAACTGAATTCTATTTGTTGAACACTGCAGAAAAATCACACCCTTTAAGGATATATGCTTAAAGTAATATACATTGGGTTTATATTTTAAATGGCCTTTGCATACTTTTATTAGTATCTGGCTTCTCAAACTCTCTGGAATATTTTCTGGGTTTGGTGTATTCTGAAAAGTTGAATTATCTTTTGTCCTTCATCCTTTATTATAATTTATGTGTAATAACAAACAGCATTTGATTTTTTTTTTGTTACATTCATAAAGCTAACAGTTTTTCACTATGCTCTATAATACAAATATTTGTTCACTTTTTTCTATTTTAAATTTTATCCTATTTATATATTTCAGAGTATATGCATATTCATGCTATAAAATATTCAGTAAATCTAAATAATGTTTATGTATATTGTGTACACTATATTGTAAACATACCCATATATATAACAAACTGTTTTAAAAAATTATTATAATTTATTCCAAACAATTTCCTAACATGCCTGTAAACAGCTTTTGCAGCATTTGCAAATATTTAGTCCTTGTTCCTTAAATGTCTTTGGTCCTTAATTCTAACTAGTGCATGTGGATTTTTCTCTGTATGCAGTTTGAGTTTTTTTAATTAGCTATTTTTAACTCTAAAAAATGTTTGCTTCAAACACATTTTCATTACTGAAAGACTATCCTGTGTAGCTACAATGTGAAGTTACTCCTTGTGTATTAATGAAAACTTCAATTTTAATGAAGATCAATCTATATCACTGATGACAAGAGGTCTTACATTTTGCAACAGATTTTGGTCTTTTTGCTTCATATTCTATACTGTCCTTCTAATTGTTTCTTCATCCTTTTGAACATTTTAACAATAACTGTCAGAACTAAAATTTCAGAAAAAAAATTAGGAGTTTTGCATTTGAGGGATCAGGTGAAAATTAGTTTTTGTTCTTGCTACACAGGTGAACGTGAAGAGAGCATTAAATCAAATTGGCTCAACTGCTGAAAAGCCAAAGCTATTAAAATGCTTACAGAAATAAAACAGTTGAAATGTGACAAATTGTAGTTGTTATGGTTACTAGTTATTCTTTTGAAGTGCTTAAATATTAAAGCTAAAACAAAAATAAAGATTGATTCAGAATAAAGCACTCATGCTTTAAAGTGTCACTGGATGACCTCGATATCTATTAACTTCAATGTACAATAAATGCATATGACACTTACATATAATGAGGTCCTAAACAATTTACATGATAGTTGTGCTTAATTTCTACATGCTCACTAGCTCTTATTTACTTACATAGAGGCAGAGTTGGTTATTCTAAATAGAAACATCAGTAAAAATTGACCTTGTATAGTATAGTTTACATAATTGTTGTTGCCATTTTGCTGAAGTATGTGGATGCAACTAAATCTCTGGTTCACTGCAGTAGCTGAAAGAAAACTGTTACTCATTTTATGGAAAAATATCAGATATAGTATTAAGTGGTGATTAAGGAAATGAAAAACGCCTCATATGGAGACTAGGACTTTTTCAGTCTTAGAAAGGAGAAGAATAGAGGACACAACAAAATAAGAAAGCACAGTACAGAAACAATGACATGCAGAACATTCTAGTCATATCTCCTAAAAGAAGGGGGGGCCGGGGGGGGGGGGGGGGGAGGGAAACCCAAACAAAAAAGGGAAATTAAAGCACTCTATTTGAGATAGGAATATTAAAAAAAGTCAGAAAGGACTGGACATGCACCTTCAAAATAGGTATGAATTTAATAGAATTAAGTGTTCGTGGGGAACATAGATAAATTATTCAAGTCTTATGCCAAATTTTAGTTTCTGTAGCTCAGGACAGGGTCTTAATACAGCTAGTTGACCCTAGATATTTACATTACTAAATGCTTCAGATATTCTTGCCTGCAACCATCAAGCTTTTCACATCAGCCAGTATCACAGTTAAAATACTGGATAATAGGGACTAGTTCTTCACACCAGGATATTTAAAAGAGTTAGGAATGGTTTTAGAAAAAAAGAACTAATAATATTGATTTTTGTCAAATCTTCTCCCCACACACTGATAATGACATTAACCAAGCATTTCTTGATCAGAGGTGCATCTGCTAACAATTTATAACTTACTGGCCATTATGAATGTGCTAGTTTAAAGGTAAACCAGCAGGAGAAATGGACCTACCACAAGAGAGATTATAAGTCAGAGTTACAATTTAATGAATGATATTACAATAAATACACTGACACAAAGAGAAAAATGCTTTCAATTTACCAAAACCCAGCAGTATAACCCAGTGTCCCAGGGCACAAGCCCGAAGGGGTTTGTTAGCCCTTGTGCTGAGACCCGTGTGGTTCCCCCGAGTCCAAAGCAAAAGGAAAGAGAGAACCTGCTGATGCAGATGATAGCTGGGGTCTGATCAGGAGTGATGGTCTCCTCCTGTCAAGGTCCTGCTGCTCCTCTAGATCCAACAAGTTGTTCTCAAGGTCTTCTTACCCCCGCTTATATACCCTCAGGGAGCACCCAGTCCCTCCCCCAGGGCGGGGACTCACACAATGGGTGGCCAACTATGAGTCATGGGGTATTGTTGAACCGTTGATGGCCCATTAGCAGCCACACCCCCACCGGGTGGGTGTGGAGGTGCTAACGACTCCCTGGGCAGCTGCTGCAAATGGTCCATTGTTCTTGGGAA
>JAWWEE010000122.1:52244892-52377932 GCA_035221455.1 Xenops minutus | reverse complement strand
TCTAGCTCCTTCTAGCTAGCCCCTATAAAACCCTTTTACTCTGTTAAATAAACGGCCATTTCACGTTATCCCGCGTTTCATGTGGAGTGGTCCGTCCCGTTTTTCCCCTTCAGGTCTGTGTCTCATTCTTGAGAAAAAAAAAAGAAACATTATTGACAAATATGTGCTCACATAATGAGTAAAAGAATCCAAATAAATTTTCTGTTAAATAGTTCCATTTGATTTTTCATCTAGCTCAATACTGAAGTGGAGGAAAACTTACTTAGCTAAAAGTGTGAGGGGAAAAAGCAAAATACACTATAAAGCAGTTACGTTTCTGCACCCTTAAGACAGTGTTCTAACTAGGCAGCTGTTTCTAGGATGGCATACTGTATTATGGCAGTGTTTTGAATGGTTCTGAACATCTAGGAAAAGAAACAATGGTGGTGGGGCAAGGATTGATTGATATTTAACAATGAGACCTACATTTCATTCTTTTCCAAACTTTTCTTTAAAGTAGCTAGATCCATTGCAGCAACTTCACTCTTTATGAAGATCTATTCCTGAGCTGAAAGAATGGGGTTTGAGGCACTTCAGCAAAACAGAAGCAAAAACATTTTGAAGTAGCAGTAGCTATATTATTTACAATACCTATATATAAAGCAATATAATAAAATTGACTGGTGATTCTAGTACACCTTAATTTTTTCTAGGTATATTTGACAAGTGTTTACATTTGTATTTTCATCTTTATATTTTCAAGGTCTTATACAAAATTTTCCTACATAATACTCAAACTATAAATGTTAAAGTTGGAGAAAGTAAACCTGAGGGTAAAACAATTTCTTGACTAGTGAATTAAAAATTTAATCAGAATAAAAATTGTTTAGTTTTTTTTAATAGCTTCTAATGTCATGCATTAAATGCCCCTTGAGTCCTATGCCAACCAATGCTTAGAGCATCAGGACAATTTTTTAGTTTCCTCAGTCCTGACTTCCCACAGTCTTTGCACTGAATACTGCAGCTATAAGCATTGCATTTGCATACTACAGACTTCACTTTTGAAGACAATCTCTTATGTGAATCCCTTTACAAGCTCACATCTATTTCACTCACAGATGTTCTAATATTAAGACAGACATAAGACCTATGTTATAGAGATTTATTACCAAAAGCATCCTTTAAGATATATTTATGAGTACGTGAAAGATTACCAAGGGATTTTGAAAACTCTTTCCATTCAGTTTCGTAAGTTTGAAACTCAGGAGACCTCTTTTCTCTTTTCCCATGTTAGGTTATCACTGTTTTAAGAAACAAACAGAAAATACTTTCATATGCGAAAAAGACATCCTGGAATTTTATATGGAGAGTACACGAAGCCAACTTCCCTAAGCTTTCCACAGATATTACATTCTTTCTTGATATTCCACTGATACATGGCCTACAGTGTTCAAAGTATTTGCTTTTTCATTTCTATCACAGAAACAAAACCAAATGAAGCAAAAGAAATCTTTATCTTTGTCAAGTTTTATGTTTAGCAAAGCATGGCTTGTAAAAAGACTAGCATTGCTCATGTTCACTGCCATCTTAAAAAATACATGTAATCATTCTGTAGCCTAGTACTGCAATTACAGTTGTTATAGTTTCAAAATCTTTCATAGATTTTTTTCTCTTCCTTACCAACACAAAGGTTAAGGGAGCAGAACAGCCAGAACAGATAACATAGGGATAGATGAATTGTTGTCCTTTTTCCATAGATTTTCTGATTAAAGTCTCTTAATTTCAAAGGCTGTGGTGGTTTTTGGGAAGGAGCCCCCTTTCTAGTCCAGATAGACATCTTAGTTTTCTTTTAAACTGAGACACATTATTAAATGGAAAAATAAAGTTAATTCAACAAATCTGAAGGTTGAAATATATACAGTCTTGCATGGCCAGAACCCTAAATTCTGTAACATTCTAAGCTGCCCTGTTCAACAATACATGGCTTCTCTCAATCTTTCAAATTTGTAGTAAACAATGATAATTTATTTTCCACAAACCTAAGCAAAGGAACAGAGACTTTCTACAAAGCAAATATAAATATCAGGCAACTTCCAAAAGAGGCTGTTACTAACATGTTGTGGTCCAATATTGAAACTAAAAAAAAAAAAAGTAAAAATCACTGCTAGCATCCCTCAGCCAGTCAACATGTGATGGTATCTTATGAGTTAATTAGACCATTGTTTTGTGTATGCTTTCATATCTAGGAAGCAAGAATACAAAGAAAACATTCTGCTCTTTACCATGTAGAGCATATTGTAGCCTATTTTAAGAAATCATCATGGCATACAATTATTTTGTTTCCATTGTAATGTCTTACTTATAAAAACGCCCGCAGAAATATTATCCCAGAAGACATATGTTTCATATAAAGTTGATAAATGTGACCAAATTAAAATATCGTACAGGCAAATTGCAGAGAAAATGAAACTGTTTGCCAGCATGCCTGAAGGGAGCAACAGATATCTTCATTCCTATAAATCAAGGCTGGATTGTTTCCTAGAAGGCATTTTTCTGTAGACTGTTGGGGTCAGTGATGAAATCCTATGGCCTGTGCTATCTCAGCAGTAAGATCTACCAGTTTCTAGTTATCTGTGAACCTGTCAGCTATATTTAAATGAGTACTTTCTTCATATGGTACATCTATAATTGGATGTGGTTGAGGATTGCCTTAGACTATCCAAGGGCAAGACCAGGTTATATTTAGATGAATACTTCCTTTATATGATCCATCTATAACTGAATGTGATTGAAAGTTGATTTAGACTACCCCAAGACAAAACTAGGCCATAAAACAAATTTTAAAACCTTTATCGAGATAAGAAAGATGCCTAAAATGCTGTCTTCCTGTCATTCTGTCAACAGAGATAAGTGGATACTGCTCCTGCTTCATGGAAGAAGCTACTGTTCTTGATGGCAGATGCCAGAGTTGGCAGGAGTTACTGACAATTTATTATGTTTGCAATAAAATATTGATTGTTGACCTTTGAATTACCTAGAAGAAAAAATGGCATGTTTATTTTTCATTAAAAAAGGGAAGAGGTGCCTATGCAAGCAAAGTTACTGGGCAAAAATTGCAAGAGAATCAGATCCTCCAGAATATCACAATTTACACTCATAGGTCAAGTAGACCGACAAAACATTTTTAAATCTCTCAAGAATTACTTTTCTCAAACAGAAAATGCACAAAGTTCTAATTGTTGGCAGACATGACTCTGACACATATTAAACAATATCTTTTTCAGTAAGCAGTCCCAATAAGTTCATCACCCACCCCTAGGAATGTGTGGAATTCAGTTCATTAGTCTGAAATAAAGACAGATTCATTATTTTATTTCAAAGGAGACAGGTACATTTTGTTTCCTGAAGAAAGTTCAGCTGACCATGTGTCTCAGGAAGAAGTTTTTAGTTCCATTTCTTAGTCATCAGGTTCTCAACTATATATATTACAAATGTATCAAGTATAAATAACACATGTAAGAATCTGCAAAAACATCTATTACCATATTAAAATAACTTCTCTAGGATAGTAATAAATTCATCCTTCTAAAAACCATTTGACAATTTCACCCACAACTTCAACTTTACAAATTCTTTGTTTACAGCCTAGTACCTGGAATGCTTTATGTGCTTTTAGTTTTACAAAATACACTGCAACATGCATCCTCCCAAAACAATATTACTCAAGGATAGCGATTTTCTGTAAGATTAGCAAAATATCCAAGATCTAGGAGAAATTAAAGGATCATCAGCAATCTAGAAACAAAATTTTCTTCAACAACTTTTGATATCAGAACTCAGTATGATACATAATACAAGGGTACTAAGTGGTTATAAATCTAAAGATCAGAATTAATTTAGGTTGCTTTAGTTGAAAATGGGCAGCTTGACAAAATATTTTGCCTCCTACTATTCATTATAGAACAGTGTTGTAGTTATGACAGAACATTGGTACTTTTATTTTGCAGAGATCTAGTCAGTGAAGTATGTATAATAACAATAGCAACGTTTAACATATGCATTCGACTATGGCATGCACTTGCTGAGGGAAGATTTGGAGAATTATGAAGCGCACAGTATTGATTTTCTAGGTCTCTTTCAGTGTCTCCAGTTTCCTACACAAAAATTTAATCTATCCACAGGTTCTAAAAATTTTCATACCTGAATGTTGTACCTTTTGATCTCTATGAATGTGAAAGAAGCTTGGCATTAAAGTTAAGGAACTAACTCTGTTAATTAGTGAATTTTGTTTTGCACCTAAAATGGATTCATCTCATCTAACTTAATTCATTTTAAAAGCAGGTCTGTAGTCTAAGCCAGTCATCCAGCCTTACTCTGTAGTTAATGAAGACAACTAAATATCTATAGCAGCCTGTATACACTTACATGAATAAAAAATGTGCTTCAGATAAAAGGGAAAAAATCTTCCATTCATGGAGGGAGCCTAGATAATTACCACAACATGCAGGCCTGGTATGTAGGTAGCTGAAGTTAGGTGGAGTGAATTCATGTGGAAATCATTCCTCATGTGGAAGATCCAAATACTGTCACACAAGACATTTGCACAAAAAAGATAATAAAATTGTGTCTCAGTGCTAAACTATAGAATTCATAACTTCATAAACAAAAGCAAGCTGTAGCAAAATCCCTACACACCTAAATTCACACCTCTTCATGATTCGCACTGTTTACACAATTCCCACCTACACACTATTCACATTTACCATTCTGCATATCACAGAAGAGGCTGCCTCACCGATTGCACCAAGAAATTCTGACTTTAAAAGAAAAAATATATTTGTTTGTGATGAAAAAAAAAGTCACATTATTTCAGAGACAAAAGTCAAATGCAGATCTATCACACAGATTTCCAGGGGGATTCCCAAACCAAAGTGACTCAGACCCACACTGTGTAGAAATCATAAAAAGACAAGAAGAGAAGACTAGAGTCTTCCTTTCTATTCAAAACACCTCCAACCATACCTTAACCCAAGTATGGATGATCTGGGCACACTGACAGGAACTTCTAACACCATAGCTCAAATAGAAACTTCTAGGTATCCCCTCTGTAAAAGAATATTTACTTGCATATCAAGTCTTACCGTTTTTGGTATAACTAATTTCCAAAATTGCTGGTGGCTTTTATAGAATAGATAACTTTAAGCTACTTCTATAATTTTTCCATACTTTATGAAAGTCTTTTATTTTTTTTTTTTTTTAATTCATATATGTTTATAAAGACATGGGGCAATAAGTAAAGAGAATTAGTATCAATTTGGAACAAAGCAGTAGTACTAGACAGTGCACATTTGTAGATATGCTCAATATTTATGGATTGTGTGGGTTATGCTTGTAGTTCTAAATTTCCTCTTAAAGTTCATTTAATCTAGTCCACTCAGATGTCTCAAGCGATAAAGTTCCTCATTTAGTGTCATGTCAACGCTTAGTCCAGCCTTGGCAGTGTCACTTGTTTTGATGTATTGCTGAGATAGAACCTTTGATTCTGTGGGTTGCCAAGTGGAAACATGTAACTGAAATGATTAATCAAATTATTGGGAGAAAGAGAGTAAGGAAAGAAAAAATGACAATAGAAAATCATTAATGGCCTTCCTCGAATGAGACTTAATGCAGAAAGACCAAGGACTTGATAATTTCTTCAGTTGAATTGCTAATGTCACGTCATTTCTTGTCAAATATATGCAAAAAAAATATTGGCAATGTACTTTTAATATTTTATTAGACATGATAACTAGTTCATTTATATAGGAAATAATTTATACACTTACAAATTATCAGGAAAAAAAAGTGATTTTCTGCAGCCCTTTGAAATCTGTGATTCAGAGATAGGGGATTCTGATTATTTATTTATGCAGAGCCTGACACAACAAATTTATAAGTGTACTTGAAAATGAATGCTCATCTTTGTTGCATTCAGATTAACATATCATGCTGAAAATATTTCTAACAAAAAAAAGGCCTCTTTTTATGTTCCATGAAAGGAGAGGGAGGGAAGGTCTTATTCTCTGAAAAAAGCACACCAAAAAAGTTTGTGCACATGTTTGACATGGTTAAAATACCAAATCAACAGTCAGATTTTGTCATTGATTTCAACAATAAGCCTATTAACATTTTTACACCTTGCTTTTCTTTCAGAGCTAGTAGTAAAGATTAATGGTCTTCAGTTACTGTATTTAAATGATTGCTCTACAATGCGTGGTTCATGAGCATGAATTTGCACAGTACCACGCCACTACTGTCCCACTATTTCACAATGAGCAGTTAATCTGTTAAAAGACAGTGCATATTCCTACCATTCATCTGCATGGTTTCAGATCAAGCTTGACACCTTCAGACTGAGTCATTCATACAAGAACAGAGTCAGTGTAGGATGTCTTAACCATATTAAAATCCTCTTGCTTAGGAAGAACTTGCAAAACTTCAAAGAACTTGCAAAACTTAAATCTCCATTGATGGGCTCCAAATCAGCTCATTAACAGCTATTTATCCAGGTAACAGAATTAATCTCTATGGAACAGCTGTGGCAAAAAGCACTGATGGTTTAATTTCTCACAAACTAAAAATCATTAATTGCATTAGGAGAAACATGACATGTAGAACATTAAAAAAAATATTAGAGATCTTTTGTCCTGAGACACTAAAACTTAAGAAGGGCTTGCCTTGTCTAGTCTTTAGGCTACTTCAGCCATTAGCTTTTATATACGTAATTAATTTTAACTGACAGCTGGGAGCAGGAGGACATCATCTACTCTTTTGGTTCTATATATCTTCTGCTGAAAGCTGAACCAGCTTACCTCCTAATGACCCAACAAATGCTGTAAAAATATCTGTAAAAGAACAGCCTTCTTTGAGAAACTACAAATATCAGCCATACTCTGAACTTCTAAATGTGGAGACATTCAACAGCAAGTCAGTGCCCACGATCTTAGGTTCAATTTTTCAGTTTTTCCCACTAGTACTTTCCAAGTAAACCCACAGTTCATGACAAAACCTGTAACAGTGAATGCTGCCAGGCCTCTTCTAACAAGGTGCAGAAGGTCCTTCACATACTGAAGGGTCATCTCTCTTTCTGAAATTCAGGTATATATATATTCTGACTTTTTTCAAACAAAATGAGCACTATTCTTTGATCACTGGTGCTCTGGGAGTTTTTGTCTCTCCCTCTCAAACTGAAAGTGCAACAAAGCAGCTGCTATGCCATTATCCAGTCCCAGTATGCATTCTGTATCATAAAAAATAAAGCAGAAAAGCCCATATCAACCCCAGGACTCATTGGACATTTGCCATCTCTTTTTTAATCATGTGGGTCACAAACTGACAGTCACACACACAGAAATTAATTTAGCTGTTAGCTGATTTCTGATATATTATCACTGACATTAAAAAGTAAAGAGCTATGGTCCTCATAATTCATGCTTGCACATTCCTCTGAGCCCAAATGCTCCCCACGGGGAACTGATGAGTCCAACTGTACCTTCAATTCCTGCTTCCTGTTGATCTCCAACTGTTGTAAGGAAATCATAATCTATTATGTGAGGAAGGAACTTCAAACTCTTAAAATACTCCTCAGATCACTTAGATAGTCTACTTTTACATTCACGTAGTGCTGCTGCATCATCTTATGAAGCGCTACCAACATCTCAAAATACAAGTGCCCCATAATCTCCACTGTTATTTACTTGTCTACAGAATCTGTAACTATCTCTTGGGCTGCTGGGAAGCTCCACACTTCAGTGTTCACACAAAGTTTTTCTTTCTCTCTTTTTGCAATATCCCCACTGCCACCTTGTATGTGTAGTTAAAAGATTAATGCTTTCCTCCATTCAAATTCATTATGAGAAAAACAGAGGACAAACCACCCAAGGAATTCTGATTTTTCAAATAACATTCAGATTTCAGCAGTGAGCTGAATTTTTCTGCCACTCTCTGATCTATAAAACTGTAGCAGTCTTAAGTAAACAGAAGTATAGCATAAAAAAATGCACTGTCTACAACAAAGAAATACTGCTTGCATAATGTAAAACCATACAGACTTGCATCATGGGCCCGCATGACAAAAATACAGTTAAACAAGCCACACATTGAAGTCAGAAGTTCTGATGGCTCTCATGGCTAAGTATCACACCAATGAGCCAGTAATTTTACCAGATATTCCTGGAGATAGAACAGGCAGCATGTTACCTCAAAGCCACCTGTCATCTTTTGGACATCTGATTCAGAATGAAAATAGAATGATTCTTATTTATAAATTTATTGATCAAACCAGCAACTCTATGTATGGTCACTTTGTACATTATTATTTATCACTCAACCAATTTCTAATTCAATTTCAGATTTCTAGCAATAAAATTGTTCATAGCCCCATCACATCACTCTTCTAAATAAAGTAAGAAATATTCTGTTTACCTCTTCAGGGACTAATTTATTAGTGCACTTCACTGAATGAAACAGGCTGGGTTCTATATAAAAATTTTCTTTATATCATCCAAGGACTGCTTCCTCTCTTCACAGCAGATGAAAGGCTGGCTTGCTAAATGTATTGTAGTTAACTCTGTGCTCTGTGTGCACTTCTGCTACAGCACAACATTCAGCCTGTCTTACCACTGCTTAGAAATATCTCCAAAGAGTAAGAATATCAACTGTGGTCCAATAATCTGGATTGCACTTGGTGTATGCTATGTTTCAGCTTATAGATTGCTGCAGAGGCAATGGGTTTGTAACATTTTTACCAGTGATTTGTCGGAGTGAGGGATCCTTTGAGAAATTCAATCACAATTTTCACTTTTTTGATTTTGTATAGTTGGATTTTTTGACAAAGCTTGGACAAATAAAAAGTTTTTCCCCATGTTTCAATGACATCATCCTGTCTTGACCATATTTGATTGACAAATTTGATCATCCTTGTTTACATTAAAAGCAGCAGAGAGGTGGTGAGAATGTTATAGACTTTGTTATTGTTTGGTAAAAATGTCTGAGCTCATGAAAAAAAAAAAATTCACAGAGGCAAGAACAGAAAAGGGAGTGTTCTGAAATACAAACAAGTAATTAATTAAAGATTTCCCGCCTATGAAGACAGCTTAAACCATAGGCTTAGTAAATTCAGTATCTCCCTTTAAAACCTTGTGTCTTGGCTGCAGTAATTGTTACAATCCGTATACTTTGGAAATACAACCATCTCACTCTGTCCACACATTTCTACATTGTATTAACTAGGGAAAAACATAATCATGAGAAATGGGTTAATCAACATCAAATCATTTGCAGCAAATGCAGTACATCTCTTTTTTTTTCTCATTTTCCATTTTTTAGCTTTGCTAAAATTCCATTGACAAAATTTCACAGATGTCACATTCAGTTTTGTAATTGCTAACCCTCCTCCCCACAGCAAAAACTGTAAAAAGGCAATGCAAACCCATGCAACCTGAAGTCGAAGGAGCTTCTTTTTAGTTAAAATGAACATTTAGAGAGATCTTATACTCCATGTGCTGGGTCCTATCTGCTCGAAGCAGAAACTCCCAGCTGGAACTGTGCACTGTCCTGGACAGCAAACCAGCTGGCCATCTGCCTGCATTTGTCTCTCTTATGCTTATTCCCAGTTCCCAAAAGTATGCACTGCAGCTTCAATTCACTTCACTTTGCAGTTTGCTGTACCAGGTTTGTAAGTTATTTGGCTCGTATGGATACATCATTTTTTTTAAAGATACTGGAGCATACAAGTGCCTGTTCATTAAAGAAGTGTAAACCATAAAGAAAATTACTTGAAGAAAATTACTTGATTGCAGGAAAATAATAAAAAAAAATATTAGTACTGGAGTTCTAAGAAAGAGAATACACATGATTTGGCTGGCCTAGAAGATTCAGCCGCTGGCCCAGCAAGCTGCCTATTCTGCTGCCTGTTGAGGATCCAAAGGCTAATAGAAAGCAGACAGACACAACCATCTGTTTTACTCAACGTTGTATTACAAAGGAGAGCTATTTTCCTATGTTGTCAAAATTCAGGGCAGGGGAAAAGGTTATTTTCCCTCTGCAAATAGATTTTTCTACCTTTGAGTGACCAAATGAACTATCAGAAGACTGTTTCCCACCCTGTGTCCAGTCACCCCCACTCCACAGACTAGAGCAGAAAATGTGCACAATTACTATGCTGTTACTGATTGAAGTAAATTCTAGGATAGCTGTTTGCACCAGAAGACAAATAGAGATGAAGGAGGTAAAATCCACAATTCTGTGCTCTTAGAAACTATGATGAACCTGACCTAGACAGGAGAAGAAAACAAGAGTAAGTGGGTTTGCAGATATTTAATTAACCAGAATTTTTTTGGGTTGCCCAAGGTAACTCAAATTTTCTTATTAGTGCCTAGGTTTGTTATTATTTAAATTCAAAGAGTTGTTGAAGCACTCTGCAGCTTAATCCTGACGCTCAAAACCATAAGCTAAACAGCATTAGTCACATGAAAAGTTAACAAAAATCCAGGCAAAATCATCTGAGGAGTTATTTTGCAGTATACATGTATGTGAGAAATATGAAGATAGTATTTCTTCTGAATGCAACACTGGAAAGACTATTAGTCAGTCTAAATCTCCAAAAAGTTTCCAAAAAATTGGAAAAGGTTCAGACAAACCTCATAAGACTGATTCAAAGTCTGCAGTTTGAAATTTAAAAACTCCAGTTACTTAACTTTTCAAAGGCAAGGAGTTTTAATCTACTAAACAAAGGCATAACAATATCCAGTGACTGCAAGCTGAAGTTGGATAAATTTCAAGCTATAAATAAGGCATATTTTTTTTATAGCAAAGGTAATTATCCATGAATAACCTTGTAGTGAGACATGTGCTCAATTTTCCATCACCAAAAAGCCTTCAAATTAAGACCAAATATATTTCTGAAAGACATATAAAGCTCAAACAGAAGGCAGAAGTTTGCTACCCAAAATTACAGACAAGATCCTGTTCTGTTGTTTTGCCTTTTTTTTTTTTTATTTTAGAAAATCAGACTAGTTAAATGTAATGAAATCTTCTTGCATTATTATCTGTAAAATATTTAATGCAATAAATATTTTTGTTCCACTTTGGTGACATCGTTTCCATTGAGAGCTAAAATGTTACTGAAAATTAATTCCATTTCCAAATATCTGATAAACTACCAAAAAGGCAAAGGAGGTAAAAAGTTGGGTCATGTTACAAGACAGAAATGAGCCAAATCTATGGCTACGGATGTCTACCAATTGGAAGGCAAATCCTATAAAGTCAGTTCTTTTCTTCCTCATACCCTCCATGCAGTTCAGATTCACTGAAAGAAATCTGAAATATAAGGGAAGAATTTCCAGCATCACTGTATTTCTCAGTGGTTGGTTATTGGTACAGGTATCCTGAGAATAAATAATTTTTTCATGGAAGATAAAAGAATCTAAGGTATGTTGTCCTGTCAGCAGTCCAAAGTTTGTGGGCAAATACTGAGCTCCCAACTCCCAGATCTCTAATCTCAATAGAACTAAAAGCCAGGAGTTTCTGTATGTCAGAGCTCAGCTTTGGTTTTAAAAGAGACAGGGACATTCAGTCTCCACCGAGGTCTGAGTTTAGCACAAAGATATAAATGCAGAAAAACAAAATTTTGAACATTCCTTCCCCACTTAAAAAATGCTAGCAGCTAATTCAACTATCAGGAAGTCAGCACAACCATAAACTTCCTTCACAATTTGTAAACGGTGACATGTATTCCAAAATAAACTTTGTTCTTATATTTGGCATTTTTATCTTACTGTGTTTGACAGACACCTGGCTTAAAATGATTACTTAAAAAAAACTTTCTACAGAGGCTTTTAAAATAATGTCTAGCCTGACTTAATACAATATAATTAAAATACAGACTTGAAATCTAAATTACACATTTTATTTCTGCTAATAAGAAATTCTATTTAGGACATAACTAACTATTGAAAAGACCTTGCAATGTATGCTCTTTCCAAAAATACAATGAAATCTTTCAAGCTTGTTGTTCCTCCTTGTCTGAGCCTGCACAGAAGCTGACAATTATGTGTCACCATTTCGTATTGGGATAGCCAAGAACCAGTAAAAAGAGGGACATTAGAATCAGGTATCCCCACAGAAGTTGTGTTAATCCTAGGACTGAGTGCAAATTTGTGTGTTTTTTTGGTTGTTTTTTCTTTTTTTAAAATTGCAATTAGGCCTACTATTGGAATTACCTTCTGGAAGTAGAAGCACACATTGTAGAATTGCTTATTTATTATTATGGCAAAGCAGTTACACCAGCCCAAGAGAAATGGTTAGAAGAGTAACTTGTGTTTATTAAGATTTATTTTTCAAACTTCACGCTTGTTGACAGCAGCTGCTGACTTAAACCACCTAATAAATTATAAGGGATTTTGGGTCACAGACCAGGAACCTTTCTTCAGAGCAATCCATATGGTGCTATATTTTGGATTACTTTTTTCTTACTCTGCTTCTGGTGGGAGTAAAGCAGGGAGGGAGCAAATGGCTGAGCGAGTGCTTAGCTGCTGATCAGGGTCAGTTCACAATATTCATACTTACCCATTATGTAGACAAGCCCAAAAGAGGACTAAAACTTAATGATTTTTTTTTTTTTAATCAAATAAGAACGCAAACATAGAATATTTCTAGGCATCAATAAAACATGAGTAATTATAAATTATGTAAGTTGCTGTCACAGTAATGTCTCAGGCTTTATAATGGGGTTTGCCCTGTATACCCTAATCCTCCAAAATCCAAATTTGCATGATAATATGCAATAACCATTGTGCAGAAAAGAGGCAGTGGCAAATCTTTTCTTCTTCTCATATTTTATTTGCCAAGCAAATGTGAGATTCACATTTACTTAATTTTACAATCATATAAATATGATAGTTATGCTCGTTTTGCACCAATATTCTGACACAGCTCGAGACTAGCTGAACATGATGATTTGAATTTTAGATTACAGAAATTCAGGATATGCCTATTAAAAGAAACACTAACTTTCCCTTGTGAAGGAAGACATACTTAACCTTACAGAGCTGTGTTGTCAACAGATTTCTAGTATCACCTGCTTGCATTCCAGCTCTGAAAAATCACAGAAGTGTAGTGCCTTCTGAAATCAGGAACAGAGAAATTCTCCTAATGTCCCCCAGACAGTAAGGGATATGGTTGTAATATTTTCAATAGTTAAAAGCTACGTCTTAGCACTTTGGACAGAAATACGTGTGTGAAAAGAGTGACTGTAGAATTTCACTGAGCTCTGTTTAGATATTTCTGTGTCCTCATGTGAGGCAACCACTTGGTTATTTTACTGTGTCATTGTCAGTTTGGCATCCTCAACACTGTTCTCATCAGAATAAAGAAACAGGAAACTAAATTAAGCCCAGACTTTCCCTTCTCATAACTTTCTGTTTCACATTTCAGTGCACTAATGGTAAATTTCACTGATGTTTGAATCTATCTGGTTTAATTAGAACCCAGGTACCAGTTTTATGCCTATTTTAAGACTATTCATTGTAAGGAGGCAAAGACCTGTAAAAAATAGACATACTTATTCCAGTGATTTTTTAGACGTCCAGTAAACATTCCACTCTTAGAAAGATGAACTTTCTTTAAAATTTCATTTAGTACACAATCCCATTTTCCCTGCTACTAATAAAAAATTGAATAACAACCTAAAATTGACATTTTCACAGTGCTGAAGGATTTCCAGGTATTTTTAATGATGGAAAACCTACTTCATCACACTTCTCAGAGTTCAGAATTGATCTTTGGAAGCAAGGCTGATAATTTGATTGTTCTGTAATGTACAAATGCATAATTTGAAAACAGAAATCGTTTTACAGAGAAACTAATTAAATGCAAATGAAGTTGTTGTAGAGGATATTAATACATACTGATATATACAGATAGAATTGAATAAGAATAATAAAGAATAGCTCATCTAACTATCCAATTAAAAATGATTTTCACATCAAAACAACTATAGTTGCATAATATAGTCCCCTACATCATTATTCAGAAATACAAGATTAAATACATTCTTCCCTACCTTCTTGCCATCTTTCTGTTCCCTCCTAATTTTAGGATCAAAAGAATCTTAAATTTGCTGTGCTCAGTGACAGTCCTATTAAAACAGAATTAAGACACTTTCTATCGCATAAGTAGACTGCACAAAGAAATTAAATCCTGGGTTTAAATTTTATTATATATTTCACTTCAAATTATCAGTGGACAAACTTAACATTCATTTTACTTTGTCTCTTATAGAATATAAAACCCATATTTTCCCTGAAAGGGATGCTTTCTGTCACGAGTGTGATGCTTCTGGCAGGCTGTGACTGCCAGCCCCAGCAGCCAGCACCTGCCGGGGGAGGACACGGACAGGCCCAGCCCTGCTCCGGATAAAGGCTCTGCTGGGACACAGGAGGAGCAAACAGCCCGGCAGTGCCTAGGCCTTGCTTGGGTGGATTGAGTCCAAAAGTTAGCATGGTCCCCAAACCTACTCTACGTATTGCCTGGAGTTTGGAGAGTGAATCTTCTGGCATGTCATTTTTGGAATTGTGCCTAGCAAAACATATAATTCTATTTGCTATTTTTTGCTATGTCAGCATTTTGGCTCTTACTAAGACTTCTATGATTCTTCTGTGATTTTTTTTTGTTCTGTTTTTGTTTTCTTGGTGGTCCAACAGCCCATTTAAACCATTAAGTATATGTAAATAATTCCTTTATTTTTTTACCTTTTTTTTTTTTTTTTTTTTTTTTTTTTTAAACTATAAAGGGCAAAGGAAATTCACTCGGACAGGAAATACCTGTAATAGTACTCAAATAATCAAATCAGGGAATTGTCTACTAAAGGAAGTATGATTAAAAAGTGTAATCTGTAATCAAGTGCAATCCTGATCTAACTTATCATAAAAAAAAAATATCCCTGAGTACAAAACCATTCAGTGTTACAGACCAGAAAGGAGACAGCAATTTTCTGTCACATTTCTTTTACTCTTTCAAAATGCAAAAGATAAGTGAGGTTCTTTTGGGTGAGTTTAGATGGGATTAATCAACAGTTATCCTCTCTTTTTTTTTTCTGATTCATTGTTGATTAATAAGCATCACATGCTCATTTAAGCAGAGTCATCTGTATGGAATTAATCTGTTTTACCAATTAGCACAAAGCAACTGTTCAGCTGAGTCTCATTTGATACAACACAGTGGTCTAGTATCTAGAAATACCTTGCAAGGAGAAGAGCCTCCCTTTATATTTACTCTACTTTTTTTAAACAGCAATTCATACATTTTGAAGGATTTCTATACTGAGCTAATTTTTATAGACTGCAAAAATTATTCATTTATAACAAACATGCACGAGTACCTGTTTAAAGTGTGCTTTTACAAAAGTAGGTTCTAGCAAACCACTTTTGCTAATTTGACAAAGAGGTAGTATCTAGTATCATTACTTAATGACAATTATTCAACAGTTAATTTTACAATAACTTTAAAGACAGAGTATTCATACATGTATTTCAAACTGCTTATTATTTAACATAATTGTGTGAATCAGAGTACTTAGCTTAAATTTTCTTTGCTTGCAATTTTAAAAAGCTTTAAAAATATACTAATAGATCAGCTAAGTACAAGGAAATAGCCAGTGACTACTCTAGTATAAATAATATACCATGCAGTAGTAACTGTAAATTTTTGTGGACTATTAGATATATCTGTAATAATAACACCAGATTTTAATTGCTGTTGTTCTGAAAAGTCACTTAGGTACATAATTAATCCTGATGAAGATATCAAGAAGGACTTTGAAAACATGTGTTTTTTTAAAGTAAAAAAAGGAATTTGCTAAGAAATGTCAAGAATCCACCAGTGGATTCTGACTCCTGGAAAACAACATGTAGATTACAATCCACTAATAATGAACTCACTTATATATTTATCAAGCAATGCTAACTGTATTAGTAGGTAATAATGGTTCCTATACCAATAAGGTAGAAGAAAAGGTACACTTTGAAGCTGCTGGTACAGATCAATGTAAAACCAAAACCAGAGCAAATGAGAATCATTGTGACATCTCACAAGTGTATTAAACCAAAACAATGGTTAAATGTGACATATTTACAACAAATGAACCTTAAAAATCAGAGTTGTGCCAGGTACAAGAAAAAAACCCTGATATTTAAAGAAGGACTTAATTTTTTGAGACTGATTCATTCATGTCTTAACATTTCCTTCAGTCATATTAAATAAAGAATGATGTTGGGAAAAATGTTTTAAGATATCAAAACTGAACTTCACTGTAAATTCTGGAAATACATAAATCACACAACAGTTTAAGGTATTTTTTGCTTGTTGTTACGATCTCTATTAATGTCACAGGCCTCCTCTTGTTAATATTCTAACTTTTTAGATAATCATCTTATTTACATTTGCTTATTTAGCTAACTGCCTCCATGCACATGTTCAATGGGGAATTCAACTGGTAATTTAGCAGCCAGGACTATTCTCTAATCCTGTTGATGTATGCCCAATAATTAATCTGTGAGCAGCCTCATTGTTGGATGTCCAAATAGATTACACCAAAAATGATCGTTTGTATGTTGTGGGCTTAATGGACAAAATCAAAAGGATTCTTTATCAATAGCTACATTTTTTGTACATTTCTATGAGTTAATAGGGTTCAAATAACATTGCCAAGTCTGAGCTTCTTGCACTTGTCTCTGGAGCCTTGAAAAGTTGAGAAGAAAGCTTAATGAGTGGTTGAACAGTTATCCTGATACACTAGTAATTAGAGAACGGGTGATTAATGTGCATCTGTGGCAGACTCTAGGGTACTGTCAATGACCCTGCAGTGTGAAAGAAAAAGGAAATTATGAGCTTGGCATGGGAATACAGCTTTTCCTATTTTCTTAAATTTTAGATCTACATCTGTGTTTAATTAAAGGAAGAAATTAATTACTGTTAACACCATTAGGCAATGAGCTCTGACTGGTTATGGTCCACATGAACTTTGAAACTGATGGAAACTCAAGAGATCAGATAAGATTTTGTGGGGATATTTTCAAGTGTCCTATCAAGAAGATACTAGACATTTAGAAAAGAAAAAAACTTACAGACTGGAAAGCATGCTAGTGAAAAATGCCAGTATTTTTGTACAACTTCTACTGTTACCAATTTTATTTTTTAAATTAGACTGCAGGTGCCCAGGTCCTGGCAGCAGGGTCTGCAGAGCAATCTCTGTGAGGGAAGGCCAGGGGTGCCTTAGGCTGTACATGGCCAGCTCCAGAGGACCTGCCACAGGGCACGGCTGCCTCTAGGAAAGTGCATTTAAGAAAGAGCACAAAATGGAGGGAGCACCAAGGTTAGAAGGAGGAGGAGGCACTGTCTATGGCACCAAAGTAGGTATTCCCTTCTGAAGCACACGTGGTCGGAGCAAGGGGAAAGTGTGAGGAAAAAGGAGTGGTGCAGAACTATGATGGACTGCTTCATTGCCCTCTCCCAGTACTACTGAAGGGACGGGATGAGGATGCAGCAGCCATTTAGAGGAATTGGGAGTGAAGTTGAGCCTGGATAAAGGGGTACTAATGATCTTACTGTAATATTTGCTTTTTCATTTTCCTCTACCTGAATTAATAATTACCTTTTTATTTTTACTAGCAATCAGTTAATTTTTTCCCTAGTGAAGTCTGGTTTGCCCATGCTGGTAACTGATATGATGTTACCTGTTTTATCTTGACCCACAAGCTTGTTTTCTCTTCTTCCTATTTTCTTCCCTGTGGTTTGGCCCAGGACCAACCCGCCACAAGATGTTATAACTTTAAATACAGTGAGGTAAGATCTATTCATAACAACCACAAATTCGTCTTATTTAACTTTAGAAGAAATGAAAAATCACCTTTTTCCCTGAATACTTAGTTTGTACAAGCCTTGCACGAATTGATAATACAGAAGAACACTTATTGAAAGATAGCTCTCACAAATGTTAGGTGACTAGGTAAGCTGATGAAGTAGTTTCTAGAGGGATTCAGAGGGAAATTGCTTTCATATCCTGAAGCAAAATAGCATTCTATATTTCACATGATAATAAAATGTATCCTCAGGGTAAGTAAGTTGTCTCTACTTTTAAAGCAAAACACAATTCAGTTAGTATGCAAAAGTGAGGCACTATTTTATGGGAACTAGTAACTCTCTTGAGCTTACTGTTTTAGCAGATTCTGATACCTTTTGTAAGAGTACACTAGTTGCAAATTAACTCTGGTGAGCCACAACCAACCAGATTTATAAAAGTCATTGAAATGTTTAGCATCAACTAACAGTTAAATCACAAGATGTTCCAAGATGTGTTTTTATTTAAGTTAAAAATGCCTTTTAATACAGCTTAAGTTTTGAGTAACTGAAATTTTCAGCTTCTTGGAAAAACATACACGGATAGTTAGTTTAGCTGAGTATGTAATTAACATGTACCTAACAAAACAAACAAACCAACCAAAAACCAAAATAAAAACAGAAAATGCAACCTGATCTAACTTGACATTTTAAAGTATCTAAATCTAAGTTCAATTGTTCCTATTACAGAAACACTTTAAAGTAGAAGTCAAGAATACTTCAGGAAACCAGTCATAAATGAATTTAAAAGCAGCTTTACCTTGCAAAAGCAACCCAGATGGAGACAGTACCCTAACTAAATTTAAGCATTTATCTTTTCTTTGCTTTTATTTTTTTCAGTTGACTAAATGTAAGTCAGTCATTTCAAATGTATTTTCCAGTAAATGTAAAACAAACCATACTTGCAAGCTAATTCCAGACCAAATTACCTAAATATAAGTTAATTTTGCCCTGTCTCTCTTTTGTAAACAGCAAGTAGAGAGAAGTTGCTTGTGTTTGCTTACATCCATAATAGATAGTTTTCATACTCTAATGTTTAAGGGCACTACAAGTCAGAATATTTCTAACATCAAGGTCTTTTATTTCTAGCATCTGGGTATTTTATGTATTATTTTTGTGATTCAACCCCAGCTGACAACCAAGCTCCAGACAGCCACTCACTCACTGCCCTCTTGTCCCTGACCCCATCAGGATGGGTGAGAGAATTGGAAGAAAAAAAGTGAGAAAACTCTAGGGTTGAAGTAAAGGCAGTTTTACAGGTAAAGTAAAAGACATGAACACAAGCAAAGCAAAAAAAAAAAAAAAAAAAAAAGGAATTAATTCACCACTTTCCTTGGGTAGGAAGACGTTAAGCCATCCCCGGGAAAGCAGGGCTGCATCACCCATAACGGTGACTTGGGAAAACAAACACCATTGTTCCATACACCACTCCTTTCCCTCTTCTTCCTTCAGTTTTATTGCTGAGCACAATGCTATTCAGTAAAGAATATCCCTTGGGTCAGTTGGGATCAGCTGTGTCCCCCCCAACTCCTTGTGCACCCCCGGCCCACTCAGTGGTGGAGTGGGGTGACGAGCAGAAAAGGTCTTGTCTCTGTGCCAGCACTGCTCAACAATAGCGACAACCTCCCTGTGTTGTCAACACTGTTTCCACCACAAACCCAACACATAACTCCATACTAGCTACTGTGAAGAAAATTAACAGTCAAGGCCAGCACATTTATGCAAATAGGACATATTTAGTGTATAAATAGGATGTCTAAATGCCTAAAGCAGAAGAAATGCTAAGATTAGCTTTTTAAGAAAAAGTTGGTATAGCTCTAGAGCTGGTAAAACATATACTCTAAAATAGTGCAGGTGGGTGATGTAGCAGGCCAGGGACAGTGGAAGATCTCTACCAGTGTCAGCAGTGACTCACACAAAGCACTATGGAACTTTATGATGTAGATTTTTTTTTTTCCCTTCTTTCCCCATTTCCCAGCCGTTCAGAATCTTTAGTTTGTAGCCATTTGCCTTGGCTCCCTGCCAAACCCAGCCACTAGCCACACAGATTTCCCTCTCCCAAAAGAGAAGAAAAAGGTACCAAAAGAAAATTGTAGTAATATATATATGTTCACATATATTACAGTTAGGTACAATTAAACACTATGTACTTACAAAACAAGAATACCAAACAACCCTAAAAGGGAAAAAGGGGAAAGGGGAAAGGGAAAAAAAGGACAAAAATGGATAAAACGAAAGCAAAACAGATATACACACTCAAAAAACTCGAGGAATAGCTCAAATAAAGTAACTAACACAATAAAATCTCACCAACTTCTGTCAAGAAAACATTTCCTTCACCTCCACGCAGCTCTGGACAGCAGCTCTCAGATAGGTCTCAGCTCACATAGATGAGAGAAGTCAACACACTGAGGTTAACACCTGCTGTCACCTAAGCACCCAGAATGAAGAGGCAAAAGAACCTCCTCTCCTCATTTTATATACACCCGATTACGCAAAGGAATAGTGTGGAATACTTCCTTAGTTATGACCTTGTTACCAGGGAAGGCCTAAGCCAAAACCAAGAAAACTAAACCACCACATAGTTTTAATTTCTTTTCATCTTACAAAATGAATCAGAGATGAGAGAAGAGATTCCTAGTTCTTTTAACCTATATCCATAGTATCACACAGAGCCCCAGTATCTACCTTTCTAAAACACTTATCCTTATAAATATAAACTCACAAAGTAGTGATAAAGTGGACAGAAGTGGATCCCAGAGTGTGCTTACACTGAACATCTTGTTAAAAGGAATGAAAACTATCCCACACAGTTGTAATGCTTCAGATCACCTATAGAATTTAGAGGGATAAATGAAGAGGAAAAAAATTACATGAAGGAAAAAAGAATTAATTTAGAGAGAGATAGTGGCACACAACTTGTCGACAAGAAGTTTGTTTGAAGTTGCAATTAGAAAAAATAAAGGACTTACTAATGTCATAAGAAAAAAGAAGAGATGAACTAAACATACTAAACCACGACACCCAGGCAGCACTGATCTCTGGCCTCATAGAAAAGTGGCAATATTAAGTAATGGTTTTCAGTATCTTCAAAGCAAGATTTAGTAGATGCTGAAATTAGCGTCTAGTCATGATGTTGTGGTCACAAACTTGAAGTTGTCTAAGGCCTTCTGGAAACCATGGGAAAATTTTAGTTACATCACAAAACTGATAAACAACACATATGTTAGAAGCAGGAAAATGTACACTGTAACAGGATGCTAGCAAGAAACTCTACCTGATTCTGAAATTTAGGAGCCTTAACTATACAACTGGTTCTATGTAGTAGAAATTGTCCTGAAAATCTGCTGTTGAATGCTAAAACTAATATATACGAGTATACAGCTTTTGTTTTATACTTCCGTATAATTCAATCACAGGTGATGGTGCTGTATCTGTGAGGTAGCTGAACTTAAATCCTTGTTTACCTAACAAAGAAGATTGTATACAAAATACTATTTCCCCAGTTTATTCACAATCACAGTTCCTGAAGGATTTCTGCCTTACACTGAAGACATTTTCTGAGTACTTCTGCAGGACTAAATGACTCTGAGTGGCTCCCTAAATCCCAGTCTGGTTTAACTAAGAGAAAGGGAGAGACCCACAAAGACAAGATGTATTGGAATCGTTCGTTAGTAGATCTGGCTATTGCTGATTAGCTGCTCAGACAATATCACATGCTAAATTATTTTCTAGTCAGACAGAGAGGTACCAAATAGTGTGATACACTAGCCTTAAGTACTGATCAGGTGTAAGTAACAAGGTAGACATAGAAGTCTAAAGTCAAGAGCCTTTTTCTTTTTAACTGAGCTACTTTAATTCTTTTACTTACTATCTAGATAGAAACAAGGGCTTCCAAAACATGTTTTTCAAACAATAACTTGGTAATTTGTCATTTGGCCACTCACATAATACCTGCTTAGTAGAGTCAATGTTTAAGTGAATTCATAAGTTCAAACTCTTCATTTTTTTTAGTATTATTCTTTATTAGTATTTCTCTCTATCAGTCTTCAGTGCAGGATTCTGTACCAGTTCAGAAGATTGAGATGGTTACTGTATAGCAGTATTCAATGTAAAACAAAGTTGGGCTGCTGCTATGTTAATGGCTATTGTTAGGTGAAAAATAAGTAATTTACTGGCTGAAATTTACAGGATTAATGACACTTCTATATTATGTTGCCAAGAGAAGTTAGTTTAAATATGTATGAACTTACACTTTCATACAAACACAATAGCATGCTGTTCTTAAAAAGAATAGAAACAAAGTATGCAAATAATGTTGTGTAAAAACTTGGTATTATATCAAGTGTGCTTTTAGAGTCTTAAAATTCTTTGTCCACCAGTGCATTTCACATTTAAAAAACTAATAAATAAATAAAGCACCAAACAGGATTGGTGTCTTTGAATATGCAAGGTTCCTGACAAAATATCTGACACAATGATTTCTTCTCAATATAAATTCTGTAATAGGTTATTTTTAGTAACCCAAGCTATGTTCTCCTCCTCATATGTTCCCTATATATTGTGTGGAGCTCTTTGTTTCACATTTTTTCCCTACAATTTTATTTCCTTAAAAAAAACAAAACAAAACAACCCAAACCAACCAAACAAACAAAAACACTAAAAAACCCCAACAAAAATATATATGAAAAAAAACTTAAAAAAAAAAACAAAACACCAAAAAACAGAAAAAGGTAGAAAACTATTAATAGATTTTAGATTTACCCACAAGTTTACTGGTATTTTGGTCTTTCTCACAAGAAAGATACTGTCTATTAAAAAATGAAAAGACAGTTTCAGAGTAATTTCAGAATTTCACTGCCACAGTAAATTTTTTCTCATTGCCTGCAAACTTATTTCATCTGTGCAGAGCTGCTGTGCATGTCTGAAGCAATAAGTGTCATCTTTGTATATCTTTGAATTTGGTGAAGAGTAAAATAATAAGAATTAGCAGATTCTCTGGAGTGAACATTCAGTATAATGAGAAGCAAAGTATCGATAATGCAAAAGATCCCCTACTTTGTCTTCAGCCTGGAGTGCAAATATCTCTCTAGAGGTATTACATATTGATTTCAAAACAACAAAAAGCAGTTTCCTTTGGTTAAATTAAATGAAAATAAATGTAATCTCTCAAAGTATCTTTTTAAATACTAAGTTAAAGCTTATATGTAAGAAGAAAAAGAGTGAAGATAAATGAAAGGAAAGGAATAAGAAAAAGAGAGTTGGAGAAAACAAAACTAATGAAATAAACATTTTGTCAATTAAATGTTGTTATGGATTGCTTAAGTCCCTGAAGTAATAGTTCTCAAACTATGTTTTTAACCAGTATACTCTCTGTTATCTTGCATATTTGTTTATGCAGACTTTTTATCACCTTTTTTCTCTGAGATCAGCATATTACAGACTTTCTGCATATGTGACATTTAATTGTATACACAGCTTTGAATGACATTATGCTACTAAATCAAAAGATCTAGACAAAATTCAGACGATTGCAATTGCTGCAATTGCAATTATTGTAGCACTACTTGGGCATTTGTGTCCCTGATTAGGGACAGTTTTGCACAGATAGTGTTGTGGTAAGCTCTATGGGCAGCAGCTTCCCTTAAATGAAGACAAACAACAGAAAATGTACGATAAGTTTAATATGTGAACCCTTCAAGCCTTTCCAATCCAATTAGTACAGTCCAATTGGTTCAGTTACAGAAAACTGCATCTTCTTCAAATTTTGGACATAGAAAAAGATAAGCTATTTTTGTTCTGTAATTTGTTAGAAAAGTTTCCTCTTTGTGGAAGGCACATGCTCGTATCAGATTCTACAATGAGGACCATAGTCTAAAAAGAAACAATTTGATGCATGAGATGATACATTAACAAAATTGATTTTTACAGCAAATCAAAGCAGATGCAAACATATAAAGCATTGTGAAACATGGTCTACAAGCAACAATATTTAATTCTAATTATTCTTATATTCTCTATAAAAACCTGGTTTACAAAGTGATTTCACTGATTGCAACATTATTTTCCCAGAATGATACCATTGTAAAAGAGGAGGGTTTGACCTATGCTTACAGAAAACTTGCTACATTAGAACATGGAAAGTAATGGAAATCTTTAGTACAAGATGATGTGCAGCACAGAGTACAAACAGTGAACTGAGCAGAATTTAGAATGACTTTTGAAGAAATAGGATAACCTTTAACATAACCTTTTATAAAAGAGAAATCAGATTTCTAATCCTTTGTTACTTACATGAAATAAGATTTCATTTAATCATATGTAGCTGGTGTGTTTTCCTTACATCCATCAAGTTACTTAGATGTCTTATTTCCTTTCCTGCCAAACAGAAGGAAATCTGATGCCAGGAAAAATAAACTTCCAATTAGTGATAGATTTTGTTGGGAATTTTTTTGGGGGAGTTGTTTTCTTTTGTTGTTGTTGTTGTTGTTTTGGTTTTGTTTGGGTTTCTTAATTGAAAGAAGGAATGGTAAGAGAGATTACATTTTTGAAGGCATCTTTTTTTTGTATATGTCAAGTCACAAAGGAAAGCTAGTCATTAGAGTGAAATGTTTTAGCATCTATCTGCAACAATGAACAATATGCATTTTATAAAACTATAAAATGTATGAAATAGACAGTTTGCATAATATGACAAGAAGAAAATTAACTCCTATTACCAGACAGTTCATATGTGGGTATTAGCTTCATAGAACATTACAGACCTTACAAAACATCTTGCCTACTTACACCTTAGTAGTCTCAAACTGGAATAAAAAGTGGATTTCAAACACTGAAAATTTTGCATATTTATTTTCTACCTAGGTAGAGTAAGTATCACACAATTTCTGTCCAGAGCACTGTATTTCATGGCATCAAAAGAATAACTTCAAGAGCTAAAGAAGTTTTCAGAGAAGTCTAAGTAAGACTTCATGTTTTCTAAAATGAAATAAATACCATTTCTGTGTTACAGTTTGTATTAAACAAAATTTGCACATGAACAAGGTTTCAAAAAGCAATCACAAATAAAATCTCCACAAAACTTTCTTACTGCAGTCTATAACTGAGAAGAAGTACAATGACAGCTTCTAAAATTATTTCCCCCAGAATGGTTTTATATCCTCTGTGGTTAGACAAATTCATATAACATGCTTATTGCTACACAACCACAGACACACTAGTCTGCATTTTTTCCTGTCTGGCTAATTAAGCTATAATTAGTATGTAATCTGTCTGAAGTATTTTTTGTCTAGGACATCAAGTTATTGGCTTCTTAGTTAAATATTCTCATAAAGATGCTGGAGTCTCCCCAAGGGCTGGACAATAGTCTCCGGCCACAGAAATGAGTTGAGCATTCAATCAGTGGCTTATCAATTTCAAATATTGTTCATTCATCAGTGCATATGGTTAGTGGGGAGAAGTTCATACGTAGACTGAAAGCAGCATGTGATGTTAGAAAATAAAGCAGGGTAAAATAGGTTTTCTGTGATTATCCTTTTTTAAGTTTTACTCTTAAGTGATTCTAACAGTACATGGTGACATGTTTAGTGAAAAATGCATTCATTGTGGAGAAATTCTAGTCCTATTTTTTAATACCAGCAGATGTTATGCAACCCTAACAATACATCTATTAAAGACATTCAGTAAAATATAATAAATATTTGAAACTGCCATAATGTAATGTAATATCATATATCATATCAACAGGGAAACATTTATGGTAATGCTGCATTGATAGCACTACTTCCATATGTAATAAAAGATTATTTATTATAATGTTTAAAAAACTGATATCTAGAAGCTATTTAAAGTATATGAAATTAAAGTGTTTAATAGAGGACAAAGGAAAAATAGGGCAGGAAAAATCTGTTTAATCTTTGCATACATTGTTTAATATAACTTTTCTTCCTTGCCCACTATTATTTATTTTTTATGTCCACAAAACACCAACTTGAGGGAAGTCATGCAGTTTTACAGATGCACCTGCTTTCTGAGCTTTTAATGCCACTGCTGCACTTAGAGAGTTTTAAATACTGGAAGTCCTTCAGACAAAATGTAGCTCCTTAAAACCACATATAAAACATTTTGTTTATTTTGGTCCAGATCCTCACATCATGTAAACAAAGATAATTGAGAATGAATATTTATAGCTATCAGCTGCAATCAGAAATATTAAATAATTAGATTGATAGCTATAACCTTGTAACTGTTTGTGCATTTAATAACAGTAATATTGTATATCTTGGAGTGATTGCTTGAATATTTATGTTACAAGCCAGAGTTCATAGTAGTGCAGTTAGACATATAGTCAACTTGAAACACTGGGAATTTGAGCATTTTTCAAAATTAGCAAAAATTACCATAAAGTCCTCCTTTAGCATTTGAAATGTTATATATATGTATAATTTGTCTTATAAAATGCCATTAAAGTATTAACCAAATTATTAAAACACTTAGAAAGTAGGTAAAAGCAATTGATATAATATCCCTTCAATCTATTACAGACTCTCTGAACCCCTTTTTAAAAATCTGAAGTTGAAAATTACTTCATTCCAGGAATTTCAGCAATTAAAGCAGAACAATATATTACCTCCCCTCCCCCCTCCCCCCAATTTATTTATTTATTTATTTATTTATATTTAGTAGCATACATTACATTAGTGGAGGTGAAATTGGAAAAGCTTCAGGAAATTTACTCCAGTACAGAAAGCCTAAAGCAAGTATCTTGGCCCCAAACCTTATTACCTCTCTATATATCTATCAATAGTACCCCAAAATTACACTAATAAAATATGTCAAGCCAGAAGTTACCTAAGAATTTCTTGTTCCCAGAATGATCTTGGTATTTTAAGAACATGGAACCGGTTTTTCTTGGCCCGCATTTTCTGCAGCTGTTCATATGGAGCATGATAGCTTTCACACCACCTGTGCTAGGATATGTTAAGCAAGTGTGAATGCTGTCATCTATTAACAAAAAACACTGTGTTTCTGTAAATTATAGCAAAACTGATAGAGAGAGGAAAGTTGAGCCCAGTTTATATGTTCAGTTGACAGAAATATCTGATCTTACTAATATAGAATAATTTAAATTTTTACTATCAGGTTTAGCAAACATAATCTTGAATACTGGGGCTGGGGATGTTGTTTAGAAAAGCCTATTCAAAAGCTTTCTTGCCTGGTGTTTCATAAGAATATACTTTTTTTCCTAGACAGAGAAGGAGATTTAAGCTTGCCTTTTTCTCCTTTGTTCTTTTATTTTCTTCTTTTCTTTTTCTTTCCCTCATTTTCTTTATCTGTTTGAGTAGAATTTTCTTTTGAATTTTCTAATTCACTACCTTTTTACCAGTAAATACTGCTACTAGTACTTTAGAGGGGGCACATGGATTTCAGCTGAATAAAGACCTTCTTTGCCTCAGTGACAGTACTGGAGGATCTGCAGGGAATGAAAATTCATTCTGGCAACTGGAATAAAATGTTTTTGTCCCTAAACTAGAAAGCATATTGATTTGTGTATTATTTGCTGTTTGATATAATAGATGTAGCTTGATTTTTGGTAAGCTATATTTCTTCTAAATAAGGAAATACAATTATGTTGCAGAAATTTGTCCAGGCCATAACGTAAAAAGTTATACTATAGCATAATATCTTACATTGTGAATAATGTTACTGAGAAAAAAAAAAAAGTTTAGAAATTATTCCTTTACTGTTTTGACTGTGGGTCATAGGACTATTTTTCATTATTTTCTATTAGAAAATCAGCGGTTATTGTCTCTGAGTCCTATTCTCCTCACCCAAAAGAGAAAATTACTAATTCACGAATGTCACAGTTTAAGGATATAAAAACACAATTTCACTGTTAAATCATAAGTCCTATGAAACATGACATATCACTATGATATCAACACTGAGTGTATGCTTGGCTTCAGTTTAAGGGAATACACTCAGCACATTTTATTTTATTTTTTTAAACATCAATCCACCTTCTTTAGTGCCATCACAAGAAGAAAAAATATCTTCCCTTTCAAGATGTAAGAAAATGTGTTGGTTCTTAAGTTTCTGTGAGATAAAACTAAAATATTATCAAATAAGTTTTTAAAAATCAAAAATCCTGGTCTAAAAAATATGATGTGAAAATGTCCAATCATCAAAATGCAATGACAGCATTATTTTGGTCTATCAAAATAGTTTAGCTTTGATATTTTAAATTGTGGGGTTCTTGTTTCCTCGTACTATGTAAGGTTCCCAAGAAATTATTATTAGGTTATTTTGGAAAAAAAAAAATCATTATTTTCAAAATACCATAATATTTCTTTTCATGTGTTTCAGTGAAATTCATGATTAAAAAAATTTAGTTCGTCAGCAGATCTCCAGACAGTGAATCTGTTATTCTTATTTCTACTTACATTGCTTTATGTCTAATATATTTCCCTCATATTTACTTTAACATCTTTATGGAGGTTTCTTTTTTCTATTGACCATTATTTGCAAGAAACCATGTTCAATTATAAATGTTGTTCAGTAGATGCTCTTTTCTCCCTCCATCAGTATTTTTATAATCTAGGTAAAATTTTCCTAAGTACTGGACGTTTTAAAGAAAGTAAAATTTTGTTTTCTAATTCATGAAAAACACCATTAAAACTGTACTAACTGTACATATTTCGGCCAGCACTACTAAACATGTGTCATATTTTAATTTGATAAACTCCAGTCTTCCTCTTTAAAATATTTATTTCCTCTTCTATTCTGATGTAATATTAATTCTTGACCTTGGGATTTTGCATTTATTACACATGCAGAAACATGCAGAAACAAAGCTTTCAAGATACCTTAAAGGAGAAATAGTCAAAAAGATGGTGGTGATGTTTTATAAACTGCATCAGTTTCAGGACACTTCTAAAGAGATATTGCTGCTATTTCCTGTTGGATATCTTGAACTATAAGGATCTGCAACTACAGATTTTCTTTTCATCTTCTCTGCTGCAGGTGGGAAAAAGATATTCTATGTAATTCTGGGTTTTCATCCAAAATATAACTCAATTGCATCATTTCCCAATTTTCCCAAGTTTTCATGTCAGGTTCAGAACCTTGCTTAAAATAGTTTTAGAAGGTTATTAAACTTAAATATCCATCCCTAAATTTTTTCATTGTTAATATGGAAAAGAAGAATTAATGTTGCAGTTATCTTGCTCAGACATCATGTGTCAAAATGAGGTTTTGTTTCATATTTTATTTTAAATAGTTTTTCTTTAATGACAGATGTTCTACATTTAGATGATCATATTCAACACAGTTGTGCATATTTTAAAATTTTAAGGAAATAAAAAAAATGAGAAAATAATTAAAGCATTGAAGAAATGATTGAAAAATAGATTACCTTTATATATATATATATATATATATATATATATATAAAGCAGATTTTTCCTTGTCTTTTTTAAATAAGGATGTTAGATTACTTCCTTGGTATTTGTAACAAACAATGTTTCAGCGTTTATCTTCTGGACCAGACTTTTTTCAATTGACTATTATAGATTCATATGATCCCTTGTCACTGCATAATAAAAATTCTAAATAAAGATTCCAGCACAAAGTGCCTCATTGACCATTGCCAAGTAATAAACAAAAGTGTCAGCATAAAATAGAAGTGTGACTTATATATGACAATCTAGCATAATTTTAATGAATTCTTTGGTCAATTCAGGAATTCTGAGCACTACATCCCTCAAAGACTCCAAAGGAAGTTCTCAGTACTTAGTATTTCAGCAAAATAAGTCCATGCTTCCTACCTTGTCATTTGTTTCAGATGCATAATAGTCCTTAGGGATAAGGTCAGCTATTTGTCCAGTTCTCTCCACATATAAAGTCAGAGATTGTTTCTGGCTGCAAACAGGTGGTGTTTTTCTCTCTTATGTACTCCTTACCTTCATCCGTACCTAAAGGATGAAGACTGTTCTGCAGTTAACTCTTACTTCAGATGTCACTTTTCTCCAAAGCCTATACTATTTCTGCCTAATTTCTTCTTCCAGAGAAAATTATATTCGGTTGCTGTAGCAATGAGCCTCTGAAAAAGACGAAGAAAACTAGCCAAGTTGTTTTAAAAAACTGAGGTTTTTACCGTGCTGTAAAATGGATTCTATCCTGTCTGTGGGTTACCTTTCTTCTTCCCAGGAACCCCCTGAGAAAACCTTTATTAGAATTCAAGAACGCACCTGGACAGGTCAATGTGAAAATCCCATTCATTGGTCTGTTGTTAACCCTTTCCCCACTGGCTTTTTAACTCTCGGTTGTGATTGGTAGTGACTCACTTCCTTTGAAGACCCCTTAAATACCCTGACTGTGGCAATAAACCCTCTCTCTGCTTCCTGTCCTGCTGGTTGTGTGGGGCTCCTTCCTGGGACATCTGGGGGACCACATGGCAACTGGGGAAGGGGGAGCGATCCGCAACACTGTTGCAGATTGCTTTAACCTTTAAGTGAAAGAAATTGACAGCACATTCAGCTTCATTGTTGTGTGCAGTTTACTTCTCATTGTCAACCTTTGAAAGAAATTGATGTCAGAAATTTGGCCCAAAATATATTCTGCTATTTTGTTAGTATCCAGGTATGTGTTTTTTCTTTCTGCCAAGTCAATAGTAATTTGCTTTTTTTGTGTTAATTCAAAAGAGCCAGCAAAACATTGGGTTTTGCTTCCAACTCTAAGATTAGTCATTGGAGCACATACAACTTCAATATTAATTTGCCAGTTTCTCCCATTTTATATATGAGGCAGAAATGTCACACAACATGAGCCAAGTAAGGTAGGAGTAAATAAAAATTGTTTTGAGATAATTCTGAAGTATTTCATCAGAAAGGAAAAAAAAAATTGAAAGTACACATTTGGTCGATTTGTGTAAAATTTGCTGAAATGTCACCAAGAACTGCTCTTTCTTAAGGTAAGCACTGCTATATATACTGAAACACATATATGTTTAATGTTCCTAAACAATTAAATTTCAAACAATCTAAAAGCACTAATTTTCAACCTTTGTTGCTTATAAAAGATTTAATGTATCTCTACAGTTAAAAGTTCTTCACACATCTGTACTAAGTGGTCAGCATGATTGCTCCTTCACAAAGATTTGTATCGGTGCTAGTTTTAAAGAACTGCCTCTTCTGAATGCACTTGAAAAGAAATGTGTTATTAGCAAATATTTTAATTTTTTCAAAGCTTGCCATGATACAGTTATGTATCATTGGGGGGGGGGGAATCATATTTTGGACACATAAGCCCTTCTCCAGAACTTCCAGCTGATTACAGACTTCAAGCTCTTTCTTTAAAACAATACATGATTAAATAGATTAGGTAAAAGGAGTTTGGAGATTGTGCCCCATTGTATCATACATGTAGCTGACTTTAGTAAAAGTTCACTTTCAGATGTAACAAGGGTAGGGCAAAAAAGACTTATGATTACAAGTGCATCAATTCTTAGTCTGGGTTGAAATAACTTTGAAATCCCAAATGAAGTTGGAAAAACTGATTATTTCTGTGAAAAACAAATCTCACTTTGTTGTTCAGTATTGACTTCAAGAACTTCATCAGCGTGATACTTACCAAAACCGCATGCTAAACAGATTGAGAAGTCAGAAATTAAAACTATTTGAAATGCTGCTATAAAGTGTAGTTGTCTATAGCTTTCCTGATCAATATCTATTTGATAGGGAACTATATACTGGGGAAAAAAAAAAAAAAAAGCACACTTTGAAATACTTTCAAAGGAAAAAGGAAAAAAAAAGGGAAAAAAAAGTGAATATAAACTAAATCTGTAATATTTTTTTAATTTACTATTTTATGGCAGCAAAATAAGCACACCTCCTTTATTTTCTAGACACAAGCAAGACTGAAAAAGGCTTTGATGGCAGCATCTAAAGGGATTTTTTTTTCCTGTATAATTTGTTATAATGGAAAGGGGAAGGCTTCAGTATAGAGGGTTTTTTTTTCATCTTTTTGAGTTAGGGTTAGTATTTTTGGCTGAGAAACTTTTAAAATAAGTGGTTTGTTTTATTACTGTTCTTCTAAACCAAGGTTTAAAGAACAGGGACATATCTCATTGCAATTTAGGTACCTATGTAATTGGTAGGGTTATATTAGTTATAGGAATTATATGACGTTTTTGTATTGTAGTTCTGGAGAACTGACCTTTTTTGTTTGTTTGTTTCTCCTAAACTCAGTTTTACAGGGAACTTAATTTAGGAAACAATGTTTTAAGAATCATGTCATATAATAGATACCCAAGCAGAACAAACTTTAGTGCAACAAATTTGCCTTTAGTTGTGCGTTGTTTTTGTCTGTGGTAGAGTTAATTTTCTCTCAGTGGCTGGTATGGAACTTTGTTTTGGATTTGTGCTGAAAACAGGGTTGATAATACAGAGATGTTTTTGTTATTGCTGAGCGGGGCTTAAGGCTTAAAAACAAGGCCTGTTCTACTTTTCAGACTGCCACACTTGCAAGGAAGTGAGGAGGCTGGGAGGAGACACAACCAGGGCAGATGACCCAAACTGACCAAAGGGATATCCCATACCAAATGACGTCGTCTTCACTATATAAATTGGGAGAAAGAAGGAAGAAGAGGGGATGTTCAGAGTGAGGGTGTTTGTCTTCCCAAGTAATCATTACTCATGATGGGATCCTGCTGTCCTGGGGACAGCCAAACACCTGCCTGCCTATGAGAAATGGTGAATTAATTCCTTGTTTTGCTTTGTTTGTGTGTGTCTTTTTTGCTTTCCCTATTAAACTGTCTTTATCTCAACGCCTGAGTTTTCTATCATTTGCCCTTTTGATTCTTTCCCTGATCCCACTGGTGGGAGAATCAGTGAGCAGCTGAGTGGTGTTTGGTCACTGGCTGGGGTTAAACCCCAACAAGTTTGGATTGCAGCAGACATCTATCCTACTTACAATCTAGAACTCTGCTAGCTTTGAGAAATATCTAAACAACTGCATCCATGTAATTACAGATCCATCTCCTGTGCTCATTCCTGCTTTAATAATAACTCAGAAGATATGCACTAACCCTCAGTGCAAATCAGTTTTATTTTGTGCCTTTTTGTGTAATGTCAAACAAAATATTAATTATTTAACAGACTGGAAAACAAACTTCATGAAAAAAGTAACAAAACTTTTCAGGATTTTCTGAGGCAGTTTCAAATCCTCTGAACTTAATGAGAGCTTTCTCCACTGACTTTTAGAATTCTTTTCATTCAGTATATTCATAATGGACTATTAAAGGCCTCCCTAGTTGAATAATTAAAAAGAAAAAAAACAAAACAAAACAAAAACAATGAACTAAGAACTGAAACCCAAGTTTGTATACATAAGTGTGTAAAGAAATATGTTTATTAAAAGGATGATTAGCTTTTGGTGTAAATAATCAAAACAGATTATCTCTACCAGGATAGGCTAGGCGACAAATTTTAACTGCACATTATTTTGAAACCATCTACACATGGAAATTAATGAGGAGAATGAATTTATTTACTCCACTTTTGCCATTTTTACAGTGCCTATTTGGCAAAGAAAGTGTCCCATTAAAGAAAACTTTCATGCATTGTATCTCAATATATTTCCAAAGCATGGTAAAATCCATTTCACAGAAGCATTCTTACAGCAAAGTAGGAGTACTCTTCTGGAGAGTTACTGAGACAAGTTAGTTGCCTATCATTTGCCATTCTAGTTCATTTCACATTGACTAGTGACTTGTCTACATGGGGAAGTAAAACTCAGCTTTTTATTTAGTTAGTTAATTCATGGAGAACTGCTGTTCTGGCCTGTGATAAACAAAATATGAGATAAATTGTATTTTTTAACCTTGAGCTCCCTGAATATATGCAGTCCTTGGCAAAGAAACCCCTTTCCATTACCACAGTTATTTTCCCATGTCTTACTGAGTTCCAACAGTATACCTTTTTAATGCTGTTTAATCTGTAAACAGATTAAGTATCAAGTAAGACATTATAAAGAAAACGCTGCTTTATTTACACATTTATTAACAAGTGATTCTTTGGGTATTGGCAACAAATCGTAACCACTCACTGTACTGGTGTGGACTGTGCTGTCTACAGACACTGGGGAGCAAGGTTTGTTGGAGGACAGAGATGTGCTTTGGTTCGGGTTGTTTTTTGTTGTTGTAGTCCCTCTGATACAGATCATTCTGCTACTCTGACACCTGTAGTCTGTGTTTTTGCATGATGCAGGCCAAATTTTTAACTAATTTGCTTTTGTCTGATGTGGCCAGGGATTCTGTAGCTTTTAAACCAAGACTTGGGAACCGTGGTTGAGAACATTCATCTGCAATGAATCCTTTAAAAACATATTGATACTATCTTGTAGCTGCAAAATATCTTCATACCAAACTAGTAACTAATTTAACCCTCATAATTGATCTGATCACTTCTGCGTTTCATAAAACTCAGCTGCCTGAAGCCCTCTCTTTGCACAAAAATCTTGGGTTCCCAGCCTTTTTTCCTTGAAAATCTAATTAACAGTATTCTTTTAAATAAGAAGATTACTTTCTGTAAGCAATTAACTGAAATTCAGTCTGCTTTAAACTTTTCAATACTGCAATGAATATTTATAAAGTTAATAGAACTTCACCCTGGTAGGCAATCCCTTTAATCTTATTTGAAGCAGCATGGGGCACAAGTCTCACTAGATTAACATTATATTTTCTTTTTGCACAAACACACAAAAAATAATTTCCTTGAAATGAAATATTTGACCAACTGTTAACCAAACCTATGACAGTCCAAAGTCTGTTTCAGTAAAACTAAAGTGTATATATCAATATTATCTGTGGCTCCATGCTGTGATTCAGCAATGTTCTCTCAAGCTCATAAGCACTTTTCTGCACCATTAGCACCTGCTGGCTTGCAAATATCAATCACAGAATAAAGGGTATGGTAACTGGTCTTAAAATGTAAGCCAAATAGGGTAAAGATCTGTTATAGAGGAAAAAAAAAAATAATTAAAACAAAAAAAAAAAAAGGCAAAAAAGCAGACATCCAGGAAGCAAAGAAGCAAGCTGGAATAAACCCCAAAAAATATTTTCAGTATTGAATTTCCTGTCTAATTTTGGTTTATCTCCTCCATGTGAAAAATCATTATCGTGAAATTGCTTTTGAAGTAAAGTCTGGCTTACATTCTCAAAACAAATGGATATTGCAAACAATTTTCTAGAAATTTCCATATTATTGCCACCTATGCAAAATGCCTGAGAGCTCATTTTAGTGCTGGATTTTTTTAGCTTTTCCTCTCATTAACTCTGCTACATAATCTGTGCTTGAAGAACTGTCTTGACTAATTTTATTGTATGTTTTTGACATGTTTGCTAGACAAACTCCTTTTGTAATCCTTCATTTCTCTGTTTCTCACTTGTCTAAGTCTATTCCTCAAGATTTTCTTTTCCTATGTTGTTTTATTCTGCAATCTCTGTTTTGTGTTCTCACTGGGGGTAAAGACATCCTTGTGAAAAATGTGCCCTCTGTAATGAACTGTCTTGGTTTTGCAGGTGATTTGACAGTAGCTGTCTATCAAGAAGATAGGTGGGCTGCAGCTTGATCATGTACCATAAAAAAATAAAAAGTATATCTTTAGGATCATATCATAGCTATATTTTGTGTAAGAGAAGATTTCAATGCAAAGGACTTTTCAAGAGGGCAAACAGAAGGTATTCATTTATCTCTGTGAGAAGGGCTTGCTTTAGGTGATGCATGTTCCCAATGGATCTGCTCATATTCTGTAGGTCTGATGCATACAGAATATATCAGACTTGGTGCACAGTCTGACAAAATTTCAGAGCTACAGCAGAATCAGTTGCTTTGCAACCAGTTTAAAACTGAAGAAATCTCAAATGGGTAACAAGGTGACACAGCCCTGGCCAAACTCTTGCAAACTCAGATCACATAGGGCAGAATACTGCACAAAACTGTAGCTGATGAAGTCAGGCTAACCCATCTAAAAAGGGATGGATACAAAACAATCCAACTTTCCGTCATACCAGACTTCATATTCTGACATGTCATTTTTTTCTTGGAAAAAGCATCTTATTTTGAAATAAAAATAATAGCAACAATAATAAATAAAAATAATAGTTGATACATGCTTATTTTGAAAGTATTTTAAAATATTTTTTTTTCCTCATCCTTGTTTCTGAGCCAAAGCAATGGCTTTCACAGACCACCTAAAAATGCTTTTATCATGAAAGTCATTGAGCTTCAGGATCTTTAGATGCAACATTTCAAGTTTCAAAAATGGGACTTTGCTAACAAAATTAAAACTAATTGGAAAAAAATTAACCAGTGCCACTAGCTGCAGTTATTTTCAGATGGTTTGTAGACCATGTCTTGAGACATACTGTTCCTGGTGTGTTATCTTAACACGCTGTATTGGGTCTGCCTGATAGGGTATTCATTTCCCCCCAGCAGCCCTCACAGTGCTGTGCTTTGCATTGGTAGCTAGACGGATGCTGATAATGCAGCAGTGTTTTAGCTGCTTCTGAGCGCAGTATCATTACTACAATATTCCTTCCCCAATCAAGGACAAGATCCTGAGAGGGGACACAAGTAGGCCAACTGACCCAAACCAATCAAAGGGATATTCCATACCATATGACATCAGGTCAGATATAAAACCTAAGGGAAGGAGGGGAGGTGGGGGCGGGGGGGGGTGGCATTCATTGTTTGTAATGTTTGTCTGGTGAGGAACCACCATGTGTTTTGAATGCCTTACTTCCCGGGATGTGGCCAGACATCATTCGCTGATGGGAAGTAGAGAATAAACCTTGTTATTTTCTGCTTCACTTTTTGTGTATGCAAACTTTGCTTTAGTAAATTGACTTAACCAAAGTCGTTTCCCATCTTATTCTCTCTCCCCTGTCCAGCTGGGAAGGGGAGTGATAGAGTGGTTTGGTGGGCACCTGGCATCCAACCCACTACACATATGATCAGAACTTTGCTAAAAGCATAACTGACATTAAATCCATATTTCATGTCACACAAACCTAAACAAAATTTCAGAAGAAAAAGATGTGTGTCTTGTTTTTTAGCTCACAATTGTCTCCAGGGAAAATTTCAAAAACTTGCTCTAAATAGTGGAGGTGTAAAGCTTTTCATAATTTAAAAGTGCTTAAAAAAATTTAGAAGAAGACTAAGATGCATTATTCCCACAAGCCATCATAAACTTGTTTTGCTGTCCTCCAGGTCTAGGGTAGTTCTATTTGCAGCCCTACTGAAGAGGGGACAAAGAATCATCCTTCAATCTTTGTAATATCCATAAAGTTCAGAATTTCACTTGTAATAAGAAAATTACATGAACTATTAATTACAGTGCCCTTAAAAACTGTCGAAGAGATGTTGAGAAAAGCTTCCTTTAGGAGAGTTTAACTGCTTGCCATTTTGTAGATAAGCCTAAACTCTGACTGATTATGACGTGATAGTTTCTGGACTAAGTAACAATGTATACATAAATTCTTCTTCTGGATAAAAAGTAGGAAAGATAAAATGGCCATAATCTGCTGAAATTACTTCTAATTTAGCATGATTGCAATCAAACTTTTTCATTCTAGCCTTAAAATAGTTGCTTTCCTAAGAAAACAAATACCCTGTTAAATCAAATCTCCTGTTACATGTCCTGAAAAAACAAAGTTCTATGTATAGTTACTGTGTTCTCTTGTTTTCTTTCCTTTATCCCATACCAGCACATGTACTAGCAAATACTTAAAAACTGGGTAAATTGATAGTAACTTTCTCTAATAATTCCAGTGTTTTCTACATGCCCACACACTATACCTGTCCTATTCAAATAATTTCTGTTGTTTTCAAGGACAAGAGGATAAATGTTATTATTTAGTATCCTTTAATGTCATACTTCTATTACTGAATTGTTTAAAATTGATTGCATAGACAAAGTCCCTTGAGATCTACATTTTTTCACCTTTAATCCAAGGCTGTTGTTATCTTCAGTAGTCCTTGTCCAATTCTAGTCATAATTCTGACAAGACTATTACTTTGACTGATGTTTGATTTTGATAGCAACACAGCGTGTCATTTTATTACCAAAAATCTGCACGTTTTATTTCCAACCATTTCTCTAGCGATGTTCACTAACTTATTTCAGATGCAACAGTGTTTTAAAACTGCCCAGAGGGATGACTGTCCTTATTTTCAATTGTCTTTTAAAAGAAAAAAAGAATTTAATATGGAATAACTCTATTAGATGAATGTATTTTAATTTCTGTTTTTTCTCTATGAAGTACAACAAACAAATGTATCATTTAAAGATGAATCTAAGCATCTTATTATTGCACCACTTAGGTCCTAGAGATATAATTCATCATTATTCTGTTTGTAGATGCCAAGGTGTTTCAGTCAAATGCTTTTTAAAAATTTTATTTATGAAGTTCGTTTTCATTTTAATTGTTGCTCCATAAATAGGACAAAATGCATAATTTTGTATTTTTATATAAACCATTATAAAAAAAAAAAAAAAAAAAAAAAAGAATGGGTTTCTACTGATAGCTAATTATAGTACTCATTGTATTAAGAATGCACCTCTTAATTAAGAATAGTTTCTCAATACTAATAGTTCTTTGATATTCTATTTAAATTAGAAACAATAATGTAGTTATGATGCTCTATTGGAAAACTGTCATAATGTTTGTGTTTCAAAACCTGTATTCTTTCCTCTTTGTTCACTTAGCTACAAGTATGTCTCTAGCATCCTGAGAAAAAGTTCAGAAGGAAATAACAGTGTATCAAGAACAGAACAGAGAATCAAAAAATCTGAATCCAACTGGTACATGAACAAAAAGTCATACAACAGCAAGTCAAGTTAATTGCTCCTTAACACAGAAAAAAAACCTCTGTTGTCTGTGAAGTCTAGGACAAAAAGACTGTCTCTTGTTCTGTGTATATAGAATCTAATCCTAATTTGAGAATATTCTATAAATATTATCTTGACAATCTTTACAGGAAATAATAAGCAAAACCAGATATTGTTATTCCAGAATAGCATTTTCATGTGTCTTCTGCTTTCTAATTTTCAGCATTTTTATAACATACTGATACTTAAGTACTGATTTATTTTTTTTTTTTCCTTTTAAGAGACAACTAATGGCCTATTTACACATCTATGGTTTTGGGTGGTGGGGTTTTTTTTCCTTTTTTTATTTTGTTTGGTTTTTTGTTTGTTTGTTTTGTTTTTTGTTTTTGTTTTTGTTTTTTTTTTTTTCAGTGGTCTCAATGAAATTTTACTGGAAAACACTGGTTTAGGGTTCCTGTCAAAGCAATTCAAAGTAAGGTATCTCCAGTAAATAGTCTGAGGATGTGAGTGCTATAAGGAAGATCTTCAACATGGGAAGAAAGTTGAAACCTCAGGTACACTTTCCAGTTACAAGCCCTCTAGTTCTGTAGATTCCTCCCTTGACAAAAGGAGAATTTTAAATTCCAGAAGGCTATACATAAAAGATAGACAAGATCTAATAGTTCTTGATTAAATTTTCCATTACTATTACAGTCAGTAATGACCAGAAAAGTACAGTATGAGCACGAAAACTCTATGACTAAGACGGGACACCTGAAGTGCCTAATATGGAATTTATGCATCATTAGCCTTTTTTGAGCTGTTTAGATTTTCACCTACTTTGAAATTTTTAGTTTAGTAATCCATTCCACGTGCTTATAAATTTTATTTTTCTTCAGGTTACCTCTTTCAGCTTTCCACAGAACTATGCATTTTTCCCTTGATATTATTTTTCTACAGGTGAGTGAAAAGGAAATCAGTTACAATTTTAGAGGAGCATTGGGATTTTTGACATTTAAACTCAAGTGACAGCCCAGAAACAATTATTTTGGTGTTGAATCATTATGTATCAGTTCAAACTGATATTTTTGTCTTTTACAAACTGTATTCTCTTTGCTAATGCTATTGAGATGCTAACAGATACATTTCTTCCTGATAAACATATTTAGGGGTATAGGTTAGACTTCTATTACTTCTGGGCATAGATCCAAAAAGCAGCATAAGCTTTGTCTTCTCTAGTGCACTTAGAACCATTTGCAGTTCTTGAGTGCAGCATTTTTTGTGGATATCAGAAGTCTTCTCAGCCTTGAGTAAGTGAATCACAGAATCATAGATTTGCTGAGGTTGTAAGGTACCAGTGGAGGTCATCTGGCAAAACACCCTGCTTAAAACAGGATTAGTTGGAGCAGGTTGCTTGGGACTGTGTCCAGTTAGGTTTTGAATAACTCGGAGAGACTCCACAACATCTCTGTGTAATCTGTTTCAGTGTTTACTACCCTCACTGTATTTTCTGTGAGATTTTCCTGTCTTCCAATTTGTATCCATTACTATTCGTCATGTCATGAGGTACCACTGAGAAGAGTCTGGCTTCATATTCTTTACTCTTTTCATCAAATATTCTTTGTAAATTGCGTAATGATAGCCCACATAAAGTACTGACTGCTAGAAGACAAGAGCACACACTAGGTAAAAGATACCTTTGTACTTGTTCTATTTCTGTTCTTCATTTCCTAAATACCTCTGTCTGTTCTGGCCCTCTGTCAGGGATGGAAGAATGAGGAGAAAATCTCTGTTCAATGGCAATTCTTTTATAACTCTATGTGTAAACTGCTCTGGGAAATAAAAATACTGCCATGTTACAGGTAAAAGTTCTATCCATTGAAGTAAAATGGTTGGTTTCTAGTTATACATTACAGAGACCAAGTTTTCTGTCTTCGTAGAAAAAGTGAGTGTGTTCTAATATTCCAAGGGAATTAAAGGTGTATACTGAAATTAGTACTTTCATACTGAAAATCAATGCGACTTATCTAGTTAAGTCATTTAAGGTTGTTTACACATTTAGCCTGTCATTTTAACATTTAATTTTGAATAGTATGTTGATTTTGTTCAGTGTATTCAATATCTTCAGTAGTAGTGAAAATGAAGAAAAAATTATTGAGTTTGAGAAAAGCAATCCAAAAGTTTTATCTGAACTTATCGAGTTTACAGTATTAGTTCCAAAGCGTCATGGACACAAGTTTTCTTTTGAGAAACATTGTTGGAAGGAGGGAGGAAAAAACTTCCTGAATCTGTCAAATTTATCTTTTAGATTATGTTTTACCCTCCATATACCCAGTATAACAGTATCATGAAATAGAAATAAATAACAGTGTTTAAGTATGAGTAAACTTTATGCAAAACATCAAAACCATTTCTGTCCAAGGTCAGATGGAAAATGAATCAGATGAATATATAGAACAGTTCTTCCATCTAGAGCTAATTGTTCACTTTACAGTCTTGATGTCTTTAAATGCATATTATATAGATTTTAGTATAACCCTTTTAGCGCTTTTAGTAGCACTGCACCTTTGTATTAGATTTCTGAAATACAGTTTAATATTTCTTGTGAAGGATTCTAATGGGTCAAGATTTTTAGCAAGATAAAGAACATCTTGTCTGTAGAAGATGTACTTAGAAAAAGACATAACAGGCACAGGCACATTGCTTGATATAACCAAGTCAAAATTGCTCAGAAGCCTTGAAACTATTCCAGAAGGCATGCTACTGTGCCAACAACCAAGCAAACAAGATGAGGAAAAGGAAGACAAGATGAAGATAAGGGATTGCCAAGACCTCTGACTCAAATTTGGAAGGCGTGTTGGGGGTGGGGCGAAGGTGATACTGTGGGGTGGATGGTTTTGGGAAGGTTTGGTGTGTATTTTGTAGATTTTTAGAGTTTTAGAAGTATAGGTTTTCTTGCTCATATATTAAGTGGTGTTAGAAGTTACTAAAGTGATTTTCTCACATATTCTCAGGCTTTCTGATGGTCCTGAGGTTTTTCAGAGACAGCTGCAAGATAACTTTAAGTCAAAACAAGAGAAGACCCCAGAAACCTTTGGAGGTGGTCAGGGGGCATAGCTTAGGACCCTGATGGGTGGCCACGGAGGGAATTAGAAATGATGATTGGTTCTAGATATCTAATATGTTAATTGTTAGAAAGAGTATAAAAACTGTAACCTTACTGAGGGCAGGGTTCTTCCGGGATTTTTGGACGCAGAGATCCTTGTTGAAACAACACGCATTTTGTAGGCCCAGTGGAGGCCCAAAGCCTCCGAAATCCCAATAAAGGTGTTGTCTATCTTTCTCCATTAACGTTTTGCTGAGTGCCTATTTTCCAGGAGTTTAGGCATCAATGTAATGTTAGATATTATAGTATAAATATTAGTATAGACATTATAGCACTTCTGTAACTCAGTGTGCATACTTTGGAAATGATTCCTATGCACCTGTCATGCTATAAATAAAGAGTGCTTTGCTTTCTAATACTCAAAAAGGAATGTTAGAGTGTTCTTTCTGGCCATTTTAGGCAACAGTCTCAATTGTGGAGTGGAATGATAGAATCATAGAGTGGCCTGGGTTGGAAGAGACCCTAAAGATCATCTAGTTCCAACACCCTCCTTCCCCCACCACCTGCTGACATGGACAGGGATACCTTTCACTAGACCAAGTTGCACAGAGCTCCGTTCAGCCTGGCTTTGAACAGCTTCAGGAATGGGACACCCACATATTCTCTGAGTAACCTCGACACCATCACCACAAAGAAGTTCGTCCTAATATCTTGTCTAAACCTACTCCCTTTCAGTTTGAATCCATTCCTTCTTTTTCTCTCACTATATACTCTTGTAAAAAGTACCTCTCTGTCTTTCTTGTAGGCTCCCTTCAGGTACAGGACGGCTCCCCCAAAGTCTTCTCCTTTCTAGGTTAAACAAACCCAATTGGGTTAGCCTTTCCTCATATGAGAGCTGCTCCATTTGTCTTTTTTTGGTGGCCCTCTTCTGGTCTCACTCCAAGGTCCATGTCTTTTGTGCTGAGGACTCCAGAGCAGGACACTGTACTCCAGATGGGGTATCACCAGAGAGCAGTGGAGGAGATAAACACCTTCCATTTAATTTTCAATGTATGAAAAATTCACTACTTAATGTGGGAGGAGCCATTCACATTGCCCAAGAGGATGAATAAATGTCAGTAAGAACATACATAAGTAAGAAAAATATGGAAGAAAATCATGTTGATAGTGACATAGCCATATGTGAATTTAATGTATATACGCTTTGTCTATGGCTCCTTTTGTAGACATCTATGACTCCATAGTTTTATAGGAAAAAGTGTGTGCCTAATAAGGAAATCTCTTTTTCCTACATACATATTTGACCATGCTTTACTCTGATCTCTTTTGCTGAACGTAATACAACTTCCAGTGTAATTACTTCAATAAAATTTTCCAGTCAGGGATTTTTCTCCCAATAGAATGAAGCAATCAGCTGTCTTTTTTCTTTTTCCATTTAGCTGCAAGCCTTGAAAGACGAATGTTTTTTCAACCCTTCTTATAAATTAGTACATTATAATATGTATTTCAACAGAATTAAGAGATTGTTATTCTTTGCATCGGTATAATTTTTACAATCAGATTTTCTGACTCATTGAATAATTTTTGCTTTTCCTAGTAACACCTTTATAATTATTCTCTGACTTTAGCCAGCCTTCTTGCAAATCCACTTGTACCTTTCAATAGGAAAAGCATATTCTGTAATTAAAGACATATTTTTAAAGTATCTTCTTTTGTCCAATATTAGTTGCCATTGTCTCATCCTTCTGTCTACTAAATGTTTCTTTCAGGCGTATTACAAATGCAATGTTGTAGCTTTGTTGAAAGGCTGAGTATTTGCTCCACTCTTGGGAGTTATTTATCCAGCTAAAACAGTCCAATGGCCTCTGGTTACAGCTCTTTTTCACCTCAGGCTGTTTCATATTTATGTGATGCTGAGAATATACCTCTCCTTTGTAACCTGTAGAATACATTTAAAGTACTGTGTGTCCTTCCTGCTTCAAGAGCTAAAATAATCTGAGTAGTTTGCCTTGAAGTATGTTGGTCTGCCTTCAAGTTGATAACATGCACATTTACAGTGCAAGTTTCTCAGACATTTAAAGTGGTTTCTGTTATCCAATGTCCTTGTCCTTTATGATTAAATTTTGAAAGTCACATTTGTTTCATTTTTTCTGATGAAAAGTGTTATCAGCAAAATGAGATTGGTACACAACTTAAACATCTCTTTCTAGTACCCCTACAGGGATATGATGGACGTCATTATGCAGATCCAAAATGTGCATTCTCTGCATTTTTTCCTGATACTTCTACAGACTGCTACTAATAGAAAAACATACTTTATAAATCCTGCTGTGTTCCCAATTGCTAGGTAAAATCTAAGATGTTTGAATTAATAACTCCAGTACTTTTTAATGAAGAAATTTAATCCTTCTCTATCAACAAATTCGTCCCCACCCCCCCCCCCGTATATGATTCATTTATCACTTTATTTAGCACTTTGTTATTTTTTTCTCCTTTTCCTTTTATTTTTTATTTTTATTGGACTAAAGAATATTCTTCTTATGTTAATGTATATTTCCATTTCTCTTTTTGATTGCTGTCCATGAAATCAACTGTTTCAATTTACTATAACTGTATAAAATTGACTGAATATTAAAGTAATATCTTCTCTGCAACAAAAGTTGGTATCCAATTACTGTCACTTTCTTCAGCACAAAAGTCAGATTTGCTGAGGTTGATATGATCTTGTTACTTTCTAATAATAAATGAATTATTTTTAAAGTGACATGTAGATAAACAGTTAACTGTGATGACCTTATTCATCACTAGTAGTATTTATCTCATGAAGAGTCACCTTGACTTCACTAAGACTTCATATATTATAAGCTAAATAAGCTTAAATGCATCACAATTTGTCAGTCATACTGGATTTGACATTTTATACTGGAGCTAAAACAGCAACTGCTTTCTTTACCAGTCTGCAAAGGGAGAGAGCATCTGTGTGGTACTTAGTGGCCAGCTGAGGTTAAACCACAACAGTCCTCACCTAGCAATCAGGTTATTTTGAGATATGTATGTAGGTAACAATGTCTATGCAAACGATATGGGCTGTGAATATTTGCATAGAACATAGGTCAGGAAGATATATTTCTTATTATTACATTGTAACAAATTAATACTAGAGTACATCAAATACCCAACCATATCTCCAAGTGTTACACAGCTCTGGTGACTTGTATAAATTGCTACCTGTTTTCCCTGATTTCTCTTAAAATTTTTCTTCCTGTACACTTCTTCTTCTTCTAGAAAATAGGTGTTTCTGACATGCTTAGAAAACCTAACTGATCAGATTTCTCATCTTTTTCTTTCTTTTCCCATCAATATAACAGAAAGCTGCTTTGTTTTTGGGTTCATCAAAAAAATTTCTCAGTGCTACTCTTTCTGATCTTCTTCCTTAGATTTTCTTTTTAACTGGTGTATGTATGTTTAAAATGATGTTATAACTTTGTATCACTAACTAAAAAGTCCTCAAGCTAAAACAGAATAAACAGAAGGCATATAATGCATTGTGAATTCATCTGCCCTCCTTTCCTAAATCTCTATTTTACTGCAATGTGACTTTTAAGATTGAATTCCTTCCACTAAACTCCTGTTCTTTTCATCTCCCTAGAACCAAGCAGTTAATAGCAACATTTTTTTCCTGATAAAATTCCTGAATTCTTCATAAAACTTTCTAACTTTATCACAAAATGTACATAAAAAACAATTAATCCTTTCTTTCCCATGTAATTGTTAACCTTGTAATATCAAGTCTTCCCTCCACCTTTTCTTGTCTACAGTAATTTTTGTGTAGATAATTATTAGACCTTACATCAACTTCAGGTATTTTTAGAGTGCAGGGTAGAGCAAAGAAAGGTCTTAAATACATCAGCCTCCTGGCATTATTTACTGGGAAATTACTTATCCCATGTTTACCTTCCCAAAAGAAGTTACCTTTCATTGACAAAACTAAACTAAAAACAAAAGACACTTGTAATGTTTTAAGTGCACCAGATTCTCCTTAGGATTTAAATGTTTTACCCTGGTCAGCTCTAGAGCCTTCATCTTCAGCCATGCCTTCAGTATGAGGACACAACTGTGGAAAAAAAAAAAAATATACTGTGTCTTCAGCAGACAAACAAAACCTCAAGTACAAAGCCATTTTGTCTGGTTCCCAGACGAAAGGAAGAGGCTTCTTTCTCTAGCAATTCAATTTTTTCAAAGGTGCTTCACAATGGAAACTATGGTGTACAATTATATAAATTACTGCCTTGTAACAAAAGGTGATTGAATTAGGATTCATGTTTATGAAAAGATGAGCAAATTCATAGTTGCACACAGAAAGACAGAGACATATGCAATGTATCAGGTTCAAACTTAAACAGAATCAAAGCTTTTCTGGCTTTATTCTAGTGGCATTTACTATTTTTAGTACTATAAACCCATGTACATTGGAGAAATAGCATGAAAAAAATGCAAAATTGCTTTTAAAAAATCATCTTGTGAATTCTACATGCTTCTTGCGCAGTGTCCCAAAAGTGTCTACATTAATCCTATAACACAAAAATGTCTAATTAGAACAAATTTGATAAGCAGTCAGTTATCTGTATTAAACATATGTGTTACCATTCTTTGTGGAAGTAAACTTATTATTTCTAAATGGAATCAGAACTATCAGATCAGAAAGGCTTACTGAAATACAAGTTTCTTCATTACTAAGCAAAATTGGGGATTTCTATTTCGGAAGGGAGCCCACATTTCATTTCAAAGTAAATGACAGTAATGGACATAATTAGCACTATAAAGTGTTCAAGAGTCTTGAGGAAATTAGTATGTGTTGAGTTTGAATGGACAAGATTACTTCTTAGGTATTGCAAATAGGTATTAAGTATATTAGCATTTTAAACAGGCTTACAGAGAAATAGATAATATAAGAAGCGGTACTCTGGGAAATGAATCTGAATAGATTGTGAAACTCTTTATGTGATTAAAGACTGCTTCAAATTGGGTTTCTTCCCTGGATCTTTACACAGTTGTGAAACATTATTTATCGTTCATGGAAAGATCTGTACGACAGGGCTCAATGACATTGTTGTTAAATGGATTTTTACATAGCACTCATTACGTGTGACAGAAACAGTTTAGCAGTCTAGAAAAGGGGGCTTTATTCACCACTCTGCATTATTCTTCTCTGTGGCTGTTAGGTTTTAGATATCTACTAGCATGAGTGATTTCCTTGGGCAATACCGAAAAATGTTATTTCACCAAACCCTGTGTTGTCACAGTTTTGGTTAATAATTCAATATTTTGTCCAGACAATCTGTGGGAATATTAACCAGTTTAAGCAGATAACTCATATTTTTCTCATCTTTGTTTGAGTAACTGCAGTCTCTTTGGAGTAATACTCATATTAGGCATTATAAAGTCAGACAATGAAGCTTGGAAACCTTACAAAACCTTACCTGCAATTCTGTTTTTCATGAGATATTTATAGAGGAGTGTGGTGACTATGGCACGGACCAACTGACTTGAATGACCAGACAGCAAATCAGTTTATTAACAGTTACAAGCGATCTTACACACCCACGATGGGGGCAGTTACATAGATGTGGAACGCATGCAAACCCAACCAATCATTTTAAGGTCCTTCTCTTGGGCATCTACAGTTGGGTACTCTTTTTGCAGGTTTAGGTGTGGACTTCAGCTCTTGGTTAAGGGTGGTCTGTGTTTACTGTATTAATCCAACCACTATAGAGGGGCAAATGAGGCCAAAGTAAAGGTGACTGGGAATTTACCCAGATTCGAGTTTAGCTTTAACCTGTTAAATTCTATGCAGGTGACAGATCATTGTTTGATTTTCAGTCATTAAGAATCTTTCTCATTTGACCTGAGGAAAATGTGTGCTATATGCTACAGAAGCCCATAAGATAAGGGACTAATATGTATGCCTTGGACACTGATAGCCAGATAGTTTGGGAGCCAGCCAAGAATTGTTTGTGATAACAGCCAAGAATTGTTGGTAAGAACACGTTGCGAAGAAAGAACAGGATGTTTTTGGAAAAGGGGCCATATAGAGGCAGGCCAATACTTTTCTGGGACAAGCATCCTTGTTCTGTCTCCTGAAGATAAGCACAACACAGTATACAGGCCAAACACAGGAATGAGGTCAAGAAGCAGTCATTGACTAGGGAGGGATCAAGACCACCAAAGACTCCCAATGCCCTATGACCCATTTCCAGAAAGGTCTAGAACAGACTGTGCATGGTAAGTAATTTGCATAGAAAGCAAGAAACTTATCTCCAGGGTGGGGGAAACTTATCGCCTAAAAGCCCAACATCCTTGCTCTGTATGTGCACCCCAGAACCCTGGACACCCCCACTGGATTGACAGTGGAGCCAGGACTGGTGATCTCTCTTTCTTCTTTCCTTCCTTTCTTTCTCTCTTTCTTCCCCTCTTTGATTCATATCTCTCTTTCTTTCTTTCTTACCCCTTCATCCAAACCCCACTCCTCATATAGGAGGTCAGGGACTAACATACCAGTGTCCATGCCAAGTGTGTAATTTACTGGTAATACTTTGCAAGCTCTCATGACACTCTGACTTTTGTCCTTCCTTTTGATCACAAGCATCTATGATTCTCAGGCGTTCCCTTCCGTTTAGGAGTGGGACATCACACATGCTTTCCCCATTAAGATGAGAAAGGAAAAAAAGATGCATTGATTCTTTATTTGCTCCTCACTTACTTGTCCAGGAAGCTCCCTACCTGGTAGAGTATAATGGAAGCATATGGAAGTGGTATAACATATGGAAGTGGTATAACATATGGAAGTGGTATAAATGGAAGCACAGGTGGTGAATGTAGTTATAATTCTGATCTGCAATTACATTATCTTTTTTAATACCATTAACCAAACAGGCATTTCCAGAAATGTGAAATTAGTATACAAATGAAATACCAATTACTTGGTAGCAAAAAAACCCCAAACCCTGGTCCATGTTTCAGTGATGAACAGTAACATATTTCAGAGACTGAACATGGCTTGAATACATATAAAATCATAGAATATCCCAAGACAGAAGGAATCCATAAGAGTCATCAAAGTCCAGCTCCTGGCTTAGGACAGGACCATCCACAAGAATCACACCATGTGTCTGAGAGGATTGTCCAAACACTTCTTGAACTCTGTCAGGCTTAGTGCTGTGACCACTTTCCTGGGGAGTCTATTCCAGTACCCAAACACCCTCTGGATGAAGAACCTTTACCTACTACACATTCTAAATCTCCCCTGACATAGCTTCATGCTTTTCCCTTGGGTCCTGTAACTGGTCACTGTCAGACAGAAGAGATCAGTGACTGCCCTCTGCTTCCCATCATGAGGAAGTTGTGGACTGTGATGAGGTCTGTTCTCAGTCTTCTCTTCTCCAGGCTGGACATCAAGTGACCTCAGCTGCTCTTCATATGGCTTCTCTAGACCCTTTCCCAGCTACACTGCCCTCCTTTGGACACTCTCTAACAGCTTTATAACCTTCTTATTTTGTGTGCCCAAAACTGCACACAATATTCAAGGTGAGGCTGCCCTAGTGCAGAGCACAAGACAGTCCCCTCCCTCAACCAGCTGGCCCTCCTGGTTGTCAGGGCATTACTGACTCATATTCAACTTGCTGTCATCCAGGACCCCCTTGTTTAGCTAGGATGCTCTCTTTAGTCTTTCAGAGACTTTGCCATGTTCTTTTCTGACAGTTATGCTCAGACTGAAATAACTTATTTTTTACATTAAAAAAAATAAATTTCCTCCCTTTTGCATTTGTTCAATGAACAAAATATTTTCTCATATGCTGCGTTCTGCTCTATTTTTATGTGGATAATCTGAAAAGAAAAAAAAAAAAAAAGAAAAAAGAAAAAAGAAAGTTCATTCTTTCCAGCAGGAGAGAAAAAAAAAGCAAAAAACAACCAACCAAAATAACCTAAGCTGAATGTTTTTCACTGTGTGCTTTTGTGGAAACAATTAACCACAAATATCTGAAAGTATATTTCTATGAGCATGCATGCAGGTCATACTGTCATTTGGAAAAAAGATCTTAACTTTACTATTCACTCTTTTGTGCAACATTTTTAAGCAACCTTTGTGCTTCTTAAAATTTCAAGGTTTTTTTGTTGGTTTTTTTTTCTACAGCGAGTGACCAGTGTGTTTGGAAAAGCCCAAGTGTTTAAAGCTTGTTAATATCTAGGAACAGGTTATATGGGGTTTTGACATAAGTTTTCAAGAGGTATTTTGGACTATATGAATATAATGACTGCTGTGAGTATTTTCTTCCTCAGATATTTAACTCACGTACTTTGATTTCTTCCTTCTGCTTTATTGAAAATTTAGTTCCTATTTAATTTCTAGGCTTTTATAAACAAAATCTGTTACAACACATCATGTTTGTTGCTACATATTTTCATGATTGTTTACAGTACTTTTAGCAAGAATATTTGGTGAGAAAAAGCCATATGCTTTCATTTCACACATATTTTGCACACATTGCAAATATTTCTCAGTATGGATTTGTATTATCTCACTCTAAGGGTCTTGGCACAATTGTGCCACTTAGCTCCTTTAGAGTGCCTCCTTATTTAGTTATTTTGTTCATTAATTTTGTACAGCAGAATACAGTAGCAGGATTTATGACACTTGAGAGTAGCTGCCCTGATTCCAGTTTAGTTTGCTAGAAATCAAAGTATGCACAAATTACACACAGGCAGATTACTGTTAATGTTGTTCCCTTAAGTTTATAGATATTGGTTTGTTCTTTTTGTAGCTCTAGACATATTGAAAAGCAGTGTGTTCTTCTATGAATTATGGGCTATTTCCATTCTACAGAATTACCCTATTTATTCTTCCTTTAGTTTTAGTAACAGAATGTTTTTTTGGCGGATCTTACTTATCAGTAATAACCTAATCACGCTGGATCCACACCTCTTATTTTCATAAGTTTCTTAAAAGCATAGGCAGGATCATCCTCTAGTTATGTAAGTGCATTCTTTAGCAGTACATCAAGTATCTACATAGACCTTACTTACCACACAATATTATAACTGACGTAAAGTTGGTTTGTTTGTTCAGAGGTTAAAACCATTGTCACATATAACTTCATCTCACTGGAAATGAGTGAAACATTAATAGAAAGAAAAGCCTCAAAACATTTTTCTTATAAAATGGTGGAAATTTTGTTTTGCTTTTTGATCAGAGAAGGTGGGGGAGGGGAAGCATTTATGAAGTGAATTTCATGAATCAAATAGACTGACCAATTTTTTTTTTCTGTTGAGATGCCCTTAAATCATGAAATATTTCCCCTCATAATAAATACAGTTTGGGCATCAATGTTGCAATTGTCACATTTGGGTTAAACTGAAATATCACACTGCCTAAATTAACAGCACAACTTCTGACCACTATAGTCCCAAGTCTGAGGAGATGCATTGTCTTCTGAGACTGTATGTGCCAGTTAAGAAAATCTTTCCGGCTCCTCTGTCTCCAGCTGCTGGCTACTGTCTTTCCTCCACAGGTTACTTCTCCCTGATGTATTCTAAAAACTATTTTACCATAACCAATCTCAGTCTAACTGAGATGCTACTGAAAATCTACTGTTTAACTTAAATTAGGTAATTTTGCCTGAAAGTTAGGAATCGTTTGTCTGCTTCCTGATGCATGATTGACACTTGAAACTAGTAGGCTACATCTCATCTCTACTTACTAGCTTATCATCCTCAAGATCGTTTCCCTTCTCACTATATGGATATTTTGACTCCTTTATGTACAGTTTTGCTCACTGAAAGTTTCACTAGAACTTTACACTTCTGTGGCTGTTTTAAGAAATGGAATTAAATTGATCCCTAGACTGATCACTGAGAAACTTTGATAATGACAAGATTGTAGCAGGCTTTTGGTTTGTTTCATTTTTCTCCCCCATTCATTTGCATTGTGTCTGCCAGAGCTGTAACTTTGCATGCCTGTTTATTTACTGGACCAGCCACACAGCTACAGTGCTTTCCCGGTCTCAACATATGCATGATTTTTAATGAACATTATGCTTGTTTTGCAATTGTTATTCTAATGAATAAATTAACCTGTTAAATCACCAGTTGACACTTATTTACACTTCATACAGAGTTCTTATGACAGACTTTCTTTTGCAGTTAAACTAAGGTCAAAGGCGCATCTAGTCTATAGCTGCTAACACAATAGCAATACCTAAGTCCAAGCCCTCAGAGAATCCTCTGAGGATCTAGGCTCTTGTTCCTAATTCAATCTTTAACCAACAATTGAAACTGTAGGATTAGAAAATTAATTTCAGAGCAATTACCTTTGAGAAACTGTTATAATAAAAGACTGGTGAATAGAAATCTCAGAAGTGTCGGTGAGTTTTGCTCTTTCTACAATTTGACTGAAATGCATTAAATAATAATCACTGCTTATTGAGACATGAACAATTGGAATAATACTCTTCTAAAATAAAGTCATTTTAGAAATGAGAAGTCTTTAGAAACCCCATGACTATGACAATTTTGGTGAACTAATACAAATACAATAAAGCTGTGCTGTTAATTTGAACATTATTTCTTTCTATTCTTTGCTGATTAAAGAAGACTAGGAAATTTGCATAACTTTATTGACTACTATTAAGACATCTCCTAGAAGAACCAACATTTATCAACAGCTACTACTAGAATCTAGCAATAGCCATGAGCCAATAATTCTGCAGTGTGGTAATTTTATAAAGAGTAGCTGTATAATAACTGAGAATATATTCTTATTTTAGATTAATCTAGATGTGCAGCACTTGCTCTGACAGAATAATATTTTTAGGAACATTTGTACCATTGGAAGATTGCTATTTCTTAAGTGTTCTCTGAGTCCCTGTGTATTCAAATATGATACTCAAGAACCAAATAAAGTATTCTGTGTTTGTTCTGGCTGAATTTTCTTTTCACAGTACTGGATTTGATTTAAATTTTAAATTGATATTTGGCCTGACTAGAAATTGACTTCTTCACTGGCACTGTAAATAAATATAAATTCTTGCCATTTCTATAGCAATGATCATCCTGTAAAATTATGAAAAGAAAACATAAATCTGATGCACAACATATGAGGAGTTTTTCTAACAAAGCAGGATTTTTTTTTTCATCTAAATGGAGCACCTTTCAAGATGTTAGCATTGGTAAAGTAACTGAAGGAATACTTCAGAAAGCCCACTGTCAGTCTTTTCTCAGGCCTCACACAGGCTAAATATCCTTGAAACTGCCACTCAGTGGCTGTCTTATCTCAAGCCAACGTTGGCCAAATATAGGTCTGTATTTCCAATGAAAAGTCTTCATCCATAGGTTTAATTGGGACCTTACTAATCCAGTAAAGTGAGAAAAAATCTCTAGCTACATGAAACCTATGTTTCTTTCATGTTATCTTATTAATGGACTCCAAAAATCATGAAAAAGCAAATTCTATTATTTGATTCATCTGCTAAAAAGACTACCACATTTTAACAGCTATTTATTATTCAAGATAAATTAAATGTCTAGAACATATTACAGAAAATGTTTAGCATATATATTCTATACTGTAAGAGGAAATACTCAGGTTTTTTAAGCAATTCATAATTTGAATTCCCATGTCCTCTCTTGTTGATGCAACTCCCTGGGTACTACTTCACCTACATCTTTTCTGAGGTCTAATCCAGCATGGCAGTTCTATGTACATAGAATATAGATACAGAGTCATAGAATCATTAAGGTTGGAAAAGACCTCTAAGATCATTGACTCCAACCCCTAACCTAGCATTGCCATATTCATCACTAAACCTTGTCTCCAATTTAAACCTCTTCTGAAGCAATGGAATCTGTTTCCTCTCTCTCTGTTACTGGTTACCTGAGAGAAAAGAACAACCCCTACCTCATTACAACCTCCTGTCAAGTAGTTGTAGAGAGCAATAAGGTCTCCCGTGAGCCTCTGTTTCTCAGATTAAACAACCCCAGCTCCCTCAGCTCTCTTCAAACTTGTGTTTCAGACCCTTCACTGGCTTCCCTGCCCTTCTCTGGACACACTTCAGCACCTCAATGTAGAGAGGGGCCCAGAACTGGACACAATACTCAAGGTGCAGCCTCGCCAATGTCCAATACAGGGGCACGATCACTGACCTAATTTTGTTGCCTACACTATTTCTGATACAAGGTAGGATGCCACTGGTCTTCTTGGCCACCTGGGCACACTGTTGGCTCATGTTCAGCCAGCTGTCCACCAGCATCCCCAGGTCCTTTTTCACCAGGTAGTTTCCAGCCACTTTTCCCCAATCCTGTAGCATTGCATGGTGTTGTTGAGGTCCAAATGCAGGACCCACACTTTGTTTTGTTGAACCTCATACACTTGGCCCAGCATCAGCCAATCCTGTCCAGATCCCTGGACAGAGCTTTGCTGCACTCCAGCAGAAGACTCTCTCCCAGTCTGGTGTCATCTGCAAACTGAGGGTGCACTCAATCCCCTTGTCCAGGTTGTCAATGAAAATAGGAAACAGGACTGGCCCCAGGACTGAACCCTGGGGACACCACTCATGACCAGCTGTCAGCTGGATGTAACTCCATTCACCACCACGCTCTTGGCTTGGCCATCCAGACAGTTTTCATCCCAGCTTTGAGTGACATGTCCAAATCATGGGAAGCTAGTTTCTCTAGGAGACTGCTGTAAGGTTTCCTATAAAATAGACATGAAATGTACTTTAATAGGACATTTGTAATCCATCTTCCTGTCCAATGCAGAACCAACACAACTGTGTTTTTTCTAGAGTCTGCTATTCTAACAAATCAAGTCTGAAAATGAGAGGACATCAACTGTGGATTATAACATGCTGAAGAAAATAGTGGCATAGCACAAAGTAGCAAAAGTCAGTGTCACGACACTAGGAAAATTTCACATCTTCAGTGAAAAACTACCTAGACATTCTAGTGGAAAGCTGATGTGCGTAATGACATTATACAGACAGTTCTCATAATCTTGAAGCCTAAATGAGTTATGAGTTGTATAGGTGCTAAAGAAATGCCCTGTTTGTTTCTGTTCACTAAAGTAATACAGAAGTTTTATACATGTAGATTTCTGGCTGCAAAAAAAGCTTTGTGAAAGGTTTTAACTACAGCTTTATGCTTTAATTTAAACACATGGAAAGCTGCACTGGACGCAACTCATTCAACCTGTGCACAGTCTCCTTCCTGGTCATTGTGAAATCATTTTGTCAAAGGGTTTAATTGATGAAACCAAGAAAATTACCCATACTTTGTTAAAAGCCATTTCTTGTGTCTAAAACTGAAGTGGAGCAAAAATTTTTGCACATATCAGCAACAAGTACTGGTAATTACTATTGCAGAACCTGACAATTAAGCACTGTTAGTGCTTAAGCAGTTGTAGAGATGTCCTGGAACATACAGGACTTTTTAACTTTACCAGTGTAAAGTTTAAAATCTTTGCCTGTGTGCTATGGATGACTCCAGAATTAAAAGACAAATGACAAATGTTTTGAGGACTTAGATATTAAATTTATGTGCCTAATATTGGTGTTTGACAACTAGCATATTTTGTAGATTTGGCCATTAGTCTTGAAGTACAAAGAGCTAAATTTAACACTGAGGTAAACAGCAGCAACTTTATTGGAAGAGCAGAAGAGAAATGGATTTGCTAGATGTACTTGGCACACAATCGTTAATGTTCATAGCTATATAGAGTGCAGGTGCTTACTTTTTTACTGAGAACAGTTATCCCTCTCAAAACCTATGTAAATAGACCAATGTAATAGCAAATTGCACTTTTCTTTCATAAAACATATCAAAGCTTTATTTAGAAAACTCTCAAAGTAAATCCAAATTGCCTAACCTAAAATTGTGATAGTTTATAGCTCTTTCAATTTTATTCAGCCTTTTATTTTCTCCTGAATATACTCACTGAAGATAAACCATTAAGTATTCAAGTTCATGATTGTATGAAAAGACTTTTTTCACTGAAGACAGCATTTCATCATTGAAATCAGTTATTACATGAGCTCAGACTGATATTATTGAACATTCAGTTTGCTTTCAGGAAGGTTTCATTCTGTTAATTAAGTAATTAATACTCTCTTAACTGAATTTAAGCCGATATGTTTACATTTTAATGAAATGACATCACCTTTTGTTTCTTGACCTTACATTAAGAAAAGGAAAATGCCATATGCAACTCTTGTAATAGCTACCAATTACTTTAAACAGTACTTTAAAAGAAAAAAAAAAAAAAAGAAAACAAGAAAACAACAAACCAAATGCTAAGGTGCCAGCTAACAAACGACACGTAATTAATAAAAGTCAGTCTCTGAGAATATTCAGTGTATGGGCAGTATTTTTTTCTAAATATTCTAAAACTGAATATTCTAAAATAGACTGAATACTCTAAAATTGTTATATTTGCCATGACTGACTAAACAAACAGGTGTAAATGTCCATCAACATATGTAGTAAAAAAGTAAGATCCAAAGGTTGGGAAAAAAAACCCATATGGATAGGAATCATATTTTGATGCTAAAAGTATTTTGAGGAGAATTTCTTCTGGATCTAAAGCTAAGGATCATATAAATAGGCTGACAATCAAGATATTTTAATAAAAACAAGACCACAAATAGCTTTAAAAGAAATCTTTTTCTACTTTTATGTATTTCTCTTTAAAACAAATAATAGGGTAAAGTGAAGATATTCGTAGATTATAAAATTGCCTTCCTTCCACCTAAATGATAATAAATGAATCCTGTAATTTTGAGAGAATTTCAAGTTCTTAGTTTCACTTCACTGTGCATATGGTTGAACCAATGAAAGAGGAGCAATCTGGTCAGAGATACAGCCTGTCAAATATACAAAATACAGGATTTAATTTTAATTACTAAAGCCTGTTTACTTCACTTATATTCATATTCCAAGATTTTCATATGTATAAAGTAGCATTACTGTTACTGTTTAGGAAAACAATTATGCATGCAAATAAAAACATTTATCCACTATTCAGTAGGACTCAGTTGTTAAAATGTGCTGAACTGATATGAATTTCAATTCCACTTGATGGAATTGAAATTCAGTAACACTTTTTTTTTAATGTTTTAATAAGTTTGCTCTACCATTAGAATAAATTTCACATATTTTGGTAACTAGCCACATGAGAAAATAAGAAAAGAAATAATTATCAAACTGAATAGACATAATTCAAAATATTTTGTACCAATTTATATAAATCATTTGATTATCAACATTTAACAGACAACCAGCTTGATCCAGAGCCATCTTACTCTTCAAGACAAACTGAATAGAAAACATTGACTTTTCCAGTGACTTTCAAGGAGTATCATTGGGTTATAGACTAACGTGTACATTGAAAAGGGAGTTGTTTAAGTACTGATCTCTACAAAATGGACCCAGATTTCCAAATAAAATTGACTTTTGTCATGATATTGTGAGAAATATAATTGAACAGTTTTCATTTGAGATTTCTGTTTAATTTTCTATTAGGGTAGCAATAAGCTCACACAGATATTTATGCACATTCTCACCTTTTTAATTTGCATATGCATGAATTTAAATATTAGTCAGTAGGGGAAAAGTTCTGATATTATTGCTGAAAGAACAAAAAAAAGTTTTACATAAACATATTGAATGGACAGGGGAATATGCCATAATTAATCACAGTTTTACTTTCCTGTGGCAATGGCTGTCCCTGTATACTACTTATCTTTTAAGCTCTCCAATTAACAGCAACAGTATTCAGAATATGGTGTTTTGGTCAGAGGTTAAAAATGCAAAATAATTCATTGGATCTTTGATCTGTTTCTAAGCACTTGTTCTAAGTTTATTGTGCCCTTGAGGTTGAGCCATAGTAGAGCACACCCAGCAAACATTCTCAAATCCGTTTCATCTTTCTGAGCTTATTTTGAGAGTAAAAACCAGAACAGATGTCAGAGGGTTTTATTTTTTCCCCCATGTTCCCCTAGACATTGTTTTCCCTTTGCTGACAAAACTCTTAAAAACTGGAAAGTGTGTTGTTTTGGAAAAAAGGGATTGTCATTAACCTTTTAATTTCCCTTGATGAAATGTATGATGCATAACCACAATGACATTTACATGGCCTTATGTTTCAGTCTCATCTCTTCACACGTCTCCTTCTACAGCTTCTGTCATGTCAGACAAGAGAGCCCTGGGTAGTTGTCAGTCACAAAATTACTCTTCTTTTAAGACATACAGATTCTATTTCATGAAACCGGCTGTATTCCACAAAAATTTCTTCTCCTCCCTTCTCATATGATACATTAATTCTTCCTCCTTCTAGAACCATAAACTACAGATGAATATATGTAGGAATAAAAGAAAACTACCTGGTACATCAAGTAGAATAGTAATATTTTTTTACAAAACCCACAATAATTCAGTTCTTTTATATATACTAGGATTTTTATGATTTTCATTCCTTTCTCTCTTTTCATCTGTATTCTTCTGTCAAATTCAGTTCTGTGATGAGTTCCAGATAAACCAAAAAAAAGCTGGAAAAGCTCTGCTCATAATTTCTGAAAATCTGCTTTACAGCTCACATATTAAAACTTTCAGGATGCTTATTTGCATTTTGAAAGATACAAGGGTTTATACTGACCTCCAGACTTTTAAACTTCATTCAAAATCAAGTTACTTACATAAGTTTCTTTAAAATTCTTACCACTTTCAGCATGTTTACTGATACATCTACTGCATTTTTCATGTAAACAAAATGTTTACAACTAAATGAGTAGTGATATTGATATTGGTTTTAACCCTCTCTATTACCTTAGCCATTATAACTGTGGAAAAAAAAATCAATAAACAGAAAAAAGCCTGAATAAAAGTACAGACTGAAAGTGAATGTTTTGTTTCTCCCTATGAACATGCTATGTTTATTATTTTTAATGCCACTCATCTTCAGAGATAACCATGCTCCTTCACCCTTTGTACACTTGCTCTTAGTCTTTCCCATATGCTTTTTTTTTTCCCATTTACTATTGTTTAGTTCATATATCCTTTGCTTACTGATAACTTGACAGGAAACACACCTCTTCCACTGACCTTCTCCCTCATACAAAAATACACAGGTAACATTTTATGTGAACAGTTGGGTAACATCTCAAATACACTCTAACCTTTAGAGAGCTCCAAATGACAGTACTCTAAGTGAATTCCTACATCAGCATAATATCGAAAACACTTGAATATTCAAGGGATTTCCAAACTCTTTATCAATTCTCAGTCCACTCAGCTCTTTAATTATATGGGGCAAACATAAAGAGAAAAAAAATAAAATCAAAGATAAAAAAGAAAAGTGTTTCTTAGACCTTCAGTAGCTCAATATCTAGTATCCAGTAAATACTACATCTATGTTATAAAGAGGAAAAATCAAATGTAAAAACCAACCAACCAAAAATTTAAAAAAAAAAAAAAAAAAAAAAAACACAAACAAAGCTAAACAAACTAAAACCAGAAAAAAAAAAAACCACAAACAGGAATATTCTAAAAATCAGGAGGAAGAAGAGCAACAAAAAAGTGGATGTGCATTTTTACTGTTGTAGACATTACCCTTTCAAGTTTAATAGCGTTAATTGATCATGAGTTAAAAGATATGCAAAAGTCCTTACTAACACTCTGATCCTTGAGTAAAGCATAACTGCAACAGAAATTCAGGGTTTCTTTGCTGTTCTCAACCATAAAAGGTTAAGTAATACAATAAATATTATTAATTTGAGCAAGTAAAAATAACAAAAATGTTTGTCCTGAAGAGATTAACTGTTTCTAACAGCTAGGGAGACAGATTTGAACAGTTTTATATGGAAAGTAATTTCAATGCAAATCTGGCCCTTATCAATTAATTCCAGGGTTTTCCATATTTTTCTTGGCTTCTTCTTAATGTGCCTTTGTACACTGGAAAGTGGTAATAAATGAATTTCTGCATCTTTAGGAAGCAATTAGCACTGCATATATCAAGGCAGGAACTAGAATATTCATGACCTGATCATGCTTCTTCATTTCTTATAGTCTCCACAGTAGTCTTCCTGAATAAACACAGAAACTGAAGAAGATATAGCAAAGTATCTCTGTAAGACTGGTTCTTTATTTTTCCAAGGTGACATCTGTTTAACAGGACTCCTTGCTGTATGTGTGTGTTTTGTTTTAATTCCAAATAAAAGGTTCCAACCCAACTTCAGAATAGAAGGTAGCATAGTATCCAGTATTTTTAGTAATGTGTGTATGTATGTATGTGTATCTAGTAAATATCTATTATGTACATGGTTCACTTACGGCTAACACACATTTTGAATCTGATTTTCAGAAATGTGAAGATGTATTTCAACACTTTCATTAAGCAGTTTTTTTGTTACTATGTTTGGTATTTGTAGCAAAAGAAACAAGGAATTTGGGGAGCTTTTGTTCCTTTGTTTTTTGTTTCTAATTTTAGCACTGCAAAATTGACTGGAGAATCATATTATATGTTTTTTCAGACACTATACTAGTTTTCCAAAAGGCTTGATAGAACACTAACATTTATTTGGAAAGTCTTATGCCATATGGTTAACATTTAGTAAAGTTCCTAACAAATGCACTTCAACAACTCTTTATTAGTGGCATATTCTTAGACTCTCTTCTTTTTCCCAAGAAGGTAGTTGCTTAGTCTGTTGGGAATTTTTTGTGAGCATATATGCCTGCACGTGCATAAGGCAGCAGGCAGTTTTCAGAATAAAAATGCACTGATGTTTTAAATATTTTTTTGTTTAAAAGTCATACTGTGTTCTTAAAGACCACCTACATTGGCTTGTATTTCATAACTGTTTTACCACATTAGGTTTTGTTTGCAAATTGTTAAAACTCAAGTCCCTCCATATCCTGCCCAAAACTTCACATTAATCACCCCACTGGTGTTTTATGAAGTTCTCTCAAAATAAGGCAACCTTTATTCTGAACAGTTTCTTTACTGCTGAATAACAGTTGTATTTTTAAGCTTTTAACACTGCAAAGTTCTCATAACCTTCCAAACAATTTTTTCTTTTGTACTCTGGCAAAGAGAGTCTCATTCATTCCCCACATGCCTGATCCATCAGCCTAAGCTACAGCCATTCTGATCCAGATATATTCACACTGTGAGGGTTAATCCTCTCCTCAGTTGTTCAACCTCTCCTCCATGAAGTAGCACACTCTCTGGAGAGGTAAAAAGACACTACCTCCTTTCCCTCTTCCCTGGGACTCAGGGCACACTGAGTTCACACGTATGCTGTGTTGCAGACAAACAGAATGACATGCTTCCCTTTGCTTTCAGCCTTGCTTTTCCTCCTTTCCCCATATACAGAGATAACAGCTTTGATGAACTCTGCTGAGGTACCAGATGATTGGGGAAGTGCTCCCACAGTCAGACAACAATACAGCTGTATGCAGACCTGCCTCCTTATACCCTTCAGTGGCATAAGCTTGTGAACAGAGCTGAGTCTGTATACTGTAGCAGTTTTGCAGTAATCAACTCCTTTGCTTACAAATCCAGCATCACTCCATTTTACCAAACTAATTCATATGCGTTTGAAATCTGAGTGAGTATTCCAAAATACAAGGTGGAGATTTAAGTATTTATGAGCCTATTCATGATCACAGTGACATCTTGCCATTTTTTCTCTGACAAAGGAATTGACAGAGGTCAGCTTCAATCAGTCAAAGCACTGCTTTTCTGTCTTGTTTTTACTGACAGCAGTTGCTTGTCAAGACAAACAAATTCATGATCTGTAACTCTTCCTGCTGTTAACATTTCAACAACAGAAGAACTTTTCCATTTAGGGTATTTTCTTACTGGACTTTAGTCTCGTTACTTGTCTGGGTTCAATATTTGCTTAGAATTGTGATGGAGGTTTCATTGATTTGGTATCTGAGTTTAAACAAAGTACTGTGATTTTGAATAATGTGGCAGTTCTAGCTCACTCGTGGAAGAAATGCTTAAAAGTGCAGTTCCTTTGTAGGCAGAGTAAAAATTTCAGTATATTCTGTGCACACACGTTCAATTACAAAATAACCTTCATATCAAAGAATTTTAAAATCTCCAGAAAGCCTAAATATGAACAAGAAGGTGTGCTAATGGCTGTTACAGAATGATTTTGTTTTAAATAAAATGCTCAACAATATTATGAAATTAAGGAGAAAAGTCTTTGAGCCTCTCCCTCCCCACTTCAAAACTATCCTTGTTTCAGGAATTGATTCTTCAGTTATGCTTGAAGAGAATACAGTAGCTGTATTTCCAAAGATGTTCCAGGAATGTGCTGTCAATAAAATTACAAAAAGCTTTTTAAGAATTTATACCCGAAATTCTCATATATCTCCTTGCAACTGCAAAAGACTCTTTTGAGGGACCCTCCCTGTTCTTAAAGTAGAAAAATGAAGGACATGTTGGCATGTTAGCGTTAAGCAGGTGAGTGGAGACAGGACAGCTGTGGAGACAAGTTTCCCTGCACCAGAACTCTGGCCTGCTCCACCCCATCCAACTGCTCAGAAAATACCATGGAGGCCCAGATGCATTCCCAGATCAGATGTATAAGGGAATTACCCTATTCATTATGAGTTATCACCCAGAAGATTTCTTTGACATTGTTTCAAGGGCTGGCTTCTCAGCAGTTGGGGATATTAGCCTCACTCAGCTGTCCACAGGTGTCCACAGGTTCAGACTGCTTCAGACTTTTAGCAGTAGCAGAATCTAATGGGTGGGTTCAGGATATGAGAAGCTTATGTTCTGACAGTGCTTTCTGGGGTCTGACTTAAAGATTCCTTCCTGGAAATAACTGGCCTAGAAATCTTCAGTACACAATAAGATGACTTAGAAATATTTTATGAAGGTGAAAAGGCCACAGTCTGGATAAATCATGTTGTGAGGCCGAGTGTAGTGAGAATGCACAGCACTCAAGCCTTTTCCTAGTCACATGTACTGTGCTGAGCACTAATAAAAATGCTCTATAGTCTTTTTAGCTGCCCCATAAATTTTTGCCCAGTAAAAATAAAATTCTGAGCATTCAGAAGTTGCCAAACAACAAAATCTAACAAATTTGGTATTACTGTTAAGGGAATCAGAGTGAAGAACTGTGACTAGAATGAATTGTTTTACTGCTAACAAATATGGCCATCAAAAAGGCAGCAAAACACTGCCTCTTCTTCATTACACCTGACCATTCACATCTCTCTCCAAGTCTGGCATCAGTATTTTGAATTTGAGTTCAAGAGTATCTGCAATACATTCAATATTTTTGTAACATTTAAAAACCTTTTGGTTTTTTTTTTTAAGATTCTTGTTTATCTGCATACTGATTATGAATTTTATGGTGAAAGATTGTGTGACACTTTGGGCTGATAGTTACTGAATCAATCATTTCGTCAGCTAAGAGAAAAAATAATTACTAAAATTCTATAGGAGTCACCTTTCATATAAAATAGTTCTGGGAATTGGGTATTTGGCTCTGCAAACTGAATGTGGATTAAAGCACACAATCAAATACAGGATAGCTGTTGCTCCTATCACAAGATATGCACCTATGATAACATCTCCAGGAATGTTATGTCACCCATCTGAAGACATGGGGCTATGGAAGTAAGACTAATTTCTGTAGTATATCTCTACTGTTTACATTAGAAGGCTGGCTTGAAACTTAAGCTTGATTCCTGGATTTAGTGCACCTCACCTAAACATAATTGTCTGCAGGACAAAACATTATCTAGCTCAGTTGCTTAGAGAATGGTACGAATAATGCCAAGGTTGCGGGTTTAATCCCTGCATGGGCCATTGACTTCAGAGTTGGACTCAATGACCCTTGTGGGCAATTTCCAGAATCATCTGTGATTATGTAACTAAGAAGAAGTTAGAAGTAAATGCTGGTGCAATTAATAGGTAAAACTCTATGATTGTAAAATTATTTACGATGAACTTGCTAGAGATTTCATAGGATCATGGGCTTTAACAGAGAGGGCTAAAATGTTTTATTTTCTTAAACAGATAATGTCTAAAGAAATAATCCAACAACACCTTATATTTGCAGAAATAAATGCATTTGTCACAAATATAATGAATACGAAAACAAACATGCAAATATGAATGTGAAATGAGTAAAGAACCTAGACAAACCAACAAGTCACAGGAAAACACTAGTGAACACTGGAATACCTCCTCATAAAAAAAAGGTTATTGAGCCTGACATAAAATGTAGAAGGCAGATAAACGTACTCAAAGAAGGAGTTAGAGAAGCACGTACTGCTTAGCAGTATATTGGCTTTTGAAACTTCTTTAACTGAATAGGGTGTGAAACTGGAAGACCAAACTACTACAAAATGAATGTACAATACAATCAAAACTTCTGCCTGTGAGGACTATCTTGCAATTATGAGAGCCACTCTTTAAAGAGCTATTTGAGTGGGAACAAATAAGGCTACTACTGCCTCCATAAAGAAATTAAAACTGATCTTTATTGTTCCACGCAAAAAAAAAGGAGAATATCAGCTGCAAAGCTTTTGAAACTATCTTTTGCTGCATTTAAAAAAAAATTTGACAAATAGAACATAGATGATCTGCCTCCTTTCAACTGCTACTCAGATTTCAATCCCATAGACTGTCAAAAGGTAATGGAAGAAATCATTGTCTCGACTGTATTTGAAATCACACATTTTTTATAGCTTCTTATCCAAGTAAGATAGGGGAAATTGATCTTAATGCCTTTATATTAATTTTAATGAAGATATGGACACAACTTAACAGCAAGACTTAGATGTGTCTTAAAGTTGTTTTTTTTCCTCTGTTCAAGCAGTTTATGTCGTGTTAGTAAGGCAGCTGTAGACAATTTAGATGTAAAGCAGTATTGTATCCCTTTCTTTTAATACTAGACATGATTAAGTCTAAAATATGTAAGACACTCTTAGAAAAGAAAATTTCAACAATACAAATTTATACATAAATATTAAATCAAGATATTAATTTGTACACGCTGCAGTATAGGCTGTGAAGATTCAGTGCTCCAGAAAGCCCTATATACTTTTCACATTGAGCTACCATTTGTGAATATTTTCTGGCTAAAATGAAGACCTATGATTGTTGATATAGGAGTGCTCTGGGAGAACAGACTGACCTTGAGTTATAGAATTGCCTCCTTAAACACAGATATTTTCTTTCCTTGCTGGCTGTTCAGATGAGGTTGCCAGACCTCATCTTGTAGTTGCAATCTTGCAGTGCCTTTGCAGAACAACATGGTTCAGATATATTTTGTTTAGAGAGAATAATTAATGTGAAGGCTTTCTCCTGCCATTCTATGCTATACTAGAATTTAGATAGTAAGACTAATGATTAGACAGTACCAGTGGCAGGAAATTTAATGCTACAAACTCAGAAACACACTCAGGAGTAGAGAGGAGTCACAGAGTTCAAATATGTTTTCCTATCTTATGTCTACTTAGTTAATATCCCAGTTATACTAGAAATTATGCAGTATAATAATGTTCATAATACACTCTTAAAATCTTTCTTCATCTTCCTTTAAAGGCAATAACAGATTTCCTTGCATCTCTTTTAGCACATTTTAAAACATATATAAGGTGCTTTGTGTAGTCCAGTTAAGAAACTTCTAGAGAATACCAATGAACAGTAGACGACATTAAGAAAAAAAATTAAGATTACATATGGTACACATTCATCCCTTGAATCATGTGCTTAAATATTAGTGGCATCAACACACAGGCTTTTCCCCCCAGTTAACTAATTAACAAAAGGAAAATTACAACTGCAAGGTAGAATTATGTGATTATTTACATACACTTTAAAATTTTCACAATTTCTTCCACACTAGCAGTGAATAATTCATGTTTTAGAAGCACAAGCATTATACAACTGTCCCACAGAAAATAAGCTAGAAGTAATATGCACATAAAAAGATCAAACCTGAACCTTCAGACATTTCACAGAATATTTTTTCTTGAAACTGAGGTGCTTTTAAAGTTCAGAGTTTCATGAAAGGCAATCTTTGGCTAAAATCAATGTACCAGCAAGATAAAAGGTTCAACAGTATGACTGCAGTGATCAAAGCTTTTCAAAAGAATGATCCACTATTTTAAAACCACATCCCAGGCAACAAGTCCTTGTTGGTTTGTACCAAAGGTAGAAATGATGAAATTCTGTAAATCCACAAGAAATATAGCACTTACGTTTTACCACGTTGAGTCCTTTAGAAGTGACAATGACTTGACAAAAAATAGGTTATTTATATGCTGTAAAAAAAAAAAAAAAAAAAAGGGCAATAGTGAGTACAACTAGTAGTAAGAAAATGGCTTTATGAAAACAGGACTGTTGCAAAGTCCTGTGCATAAATTCTACAGCCTTCTGCTCCTGTAGGAAAAAAAAATAAAAAAAATTCAAGTAAATAGGTTGACATGCTCATCTGTGAGAAAGGAAAAGTAAGATGGTGGAAAATCTTATTTAAACTCACATGCCATGAAGAGTAGAAAAGAAGGCAGAAGATGATTGGTTAAGTACCACATTTTTTGTGTGAGCATTTTTACTATCTTTGTGTTTGCCTTACAAGTCAGTAGCAACTCTGACTTTATCTGATAACTTCTCCTATGAACCACATGGGATGATGAAGTATCACTTTCTTTGTGGACAGGTATCTGTATCCAAGAAAGCTCATCAGAACTAAAATTAATTGGCTTCTTTGTCACTAAGATCAGTCATTAGAAGAAAAATTAAATTATATAATAAAAAAACCAAAAGGAACTACTGATTACTAGAACTGGTCTTCAAGCAAAAAGGATTAAGTCATATTTGCATAGAAATGTCAGAAGACTTTACAACTTCTAATTAAGACTTCTACTGGCTTAGAGACCTACATTATTTTTACAGTCAGACATGTATTTTTCAGAGTCTAAAGTGGAACAGTCCTCTTCTCAGAGCTGTATTTGCTCACGCTGGATGCCTCCTCTAGTGCAGACGTGCTGGGAACATCCCAGCTTTCTCCTATGTGCTGACGGAAGGGGCAGGCTGGCTATGTTTTTCAGGGGTTAATAGTTCAGGGGTTAGAAAACCAAAGGATTTTCATGTATGATTAAAACAATGGGTGAGGGAGATGAAAGGGATATCATCCTTACACCGCAAAAGTTTGACTACTACCAACTTGGTGAGGGCATGGGACATACCAAAACCAAAACAAGGTTAGCTAATGGTCATGTTTCTGTTGACAGACCAAACAGCTAGTGCTAGAGCACAGATTTCAATTAAATTAACAACTCGACTCTTCTGAAACCTCCCAAGCAGTCCAGCAGTGCCAGAAACTGCAGGTTAAAGAAGTTCGAGACCAGTCCTCAGCATCATGAAGCATTCTGTACTGCAGGGAAAGGCTGATTTTTAGGAAAGTCTATAGCTATTGATCTCACTGATATACTAACTGCTTGTAATGTCATTAATACACATATTTAAATACTGGGAATATTGTATGATGCCTAGAGAAATTGTACAACTTCCTCTCAGCATTTAATTTAAATATTAGTCCCTGTTATAAGCTGAGGGTTTAGATGAAAGTTCTTATTCATTTCAAGAGCACTGACATCGCATCAGACTCCTAGATTTGCTTACTGCTTCTCCAGAGACTATTAGTACAGGACAAAAACATGATAAATGTGTGAATAGTTCCTCAGACCAACTTAAAAGCTTACAGTCAACCCTTCTCAAAGATTTTAAAAGGGAAAAAAAGAGCATTGATTTTAAAATATATTGTCAATGTTTATTCAAGGTTAATGAATTACAGATTTATGAGAGCAGTGCCATTGTGCTTTTGTTATTTTCATTTTATTTTTCCCTAGTAACCTGGTAACACATAACCTTGAGACGAAACAGGGGTCATTAGCAGTTCTATCCACAGGTTAGTTGAAGGAAATAGCAAAATCATATGTTGAAATGCATTCACAGAAATCTGAGATTATACTTACACATCTCTCAATGAAAGAAACACCCAAAAGTGATTACAGAGCTCAACACTTTTATTAGAGTTATGAAAGGACTTGATTAAAAACCTTTGAAATATCTTCTATTCATGGAGCGTTATCTGTTAAAGACAAGCCTTCTTTCAAATAATGGAATTCACCAATACAACCTGTGCTCCTTTACTAAGACATAGTAAATGCTCACAATTAGTACTCATTAATTTTCTGCTCTTCATTTGTATCTTGTATACTTAAAATATATGAAGAAAGACTGGAATTGTACAGATTTAATGATATGATCACTGGATGAATCAATTGATTTTGTATCTCTCAATTCTCCTATGAAGATAAAGGCTTACACAACATCTTACTTATAGAACAAGAGATTAGATTATTTTAGGCAACTGATCAGCAAGCAGTGCACTAGTCAGCCTTCCTTCTGAAGGTTTTTGTACCAGCTTCTTGCATCTCTTCAAAACACAATCCTCCAACTTCCTTCAACTTCTGTTAATACTTCAGCATAGGACAAAGAATTATTCAGCAAGCCAAAAGAATTGAGAATGTCTGTATATATTAGATGTTGCAAAATGCTCTCAACTAGCGAGTCTAGCAGTTTGGATGCTAAGAGAAAGCAAAAGGACGCTCCCTCACTTCTGCAATAAAGCAGCAATAAGGACATTTCAGGTTAAGGAAGTGGACCCATGGGATGAGGCAATCAATAGAATGAAAGGTCTAGCCATCATTACAGGCTCACTTGAGCTTATTGCCTCTAGAGAATGCAGTTGGAAAGAGTATCAACTGTGCAATGGTATTCCCTAAGTAAAAAGTCACTTAAAACTTTCCTGTTTTATTAGGGAAGAAGGATGTGGAAGAAACAAAGTTTTCTTTGCCACACCTGTTAATTTCTGCCTGGCTAGATTACAGTCAGTGCACTGTGGATTACTCCACCTTTCAGTGTACATTAATAGTTAAAAAACAAAACAAAACCCAACAGTCTAAGAAACAAGGAAAGCAAGTTAACTACTAACAAAGTATCTCATAAAGACAGAATATGTTTAACTGGTGAGTAATGAAGAAAACCTCACAAAATCCAAGTATGTTTGAAACTTGGGAAACATGCAAAATTGATACTGCCCCAATGTTTGATGCCTTTTTTTTTTTTTTTTTAAATTAACTAGAAATTGAAAACATTAGGATGTACTGTTCTATCCCACAGAGGCATATATCTGATTTTTTTTATTTTATGGGGTTTTTTTAGGCATGACATCCTTTTAAAGTATATCCTCTGAGGACAGAGTTTTGCTGCAACTGTTCATTCTTTCTCCTTGGGATGAGCTACTTTACTTTTTCTTATTTTTTTACATCAACTTTCAGGAGAACTAATTTCTTCATCCTACAGGGATTTTCACTAATCCCCCTCCCCTGTGAGATTATCAGAAAGTCCACAATTCTGCCCTGTGAAGGTTGTATGTGGATTTATTCTTAAGAAGCCCTTATCATGTATTTGTCCCACCCCAGAAATAAAGGCTGTCAATCCTATTTTGATCAGATAAGGGCTTATGCTATTTTATTCTATTTTCACTGTTGGTTTTGTAACCTTTATGTAGTTTCATCATATCTCAAAGAAAGCTGCCTGTTGCTACCAGCTCATAATTAATTAATTCACTCCTATGCTGAAAAATGTAAAGGAGTTCTGTGATTTCATTTAAATTATATGGCATATTTTTCCAATCTGAAAGATATAAAGTACTCAGTATACGAAGGCTACCTTTCCACGGAGCTTGACTATGTTGTGTTATTAATTTCTAATCCCTAGCCAAAAAGGCAGAGTTGAAGCCACTTTGGGTTTTTTTTTGTTTTCTTTTTATATAAATTATTAGTATTGTTTATGTTGAAATATGAATCTTTGTGCCTCTGAAGTTTTGTATTCTCAAGGACTTTACCTCAAGATTTCTTTCTATGTAGTTTTATTGTGTCTTTACATCTATGTCTCTCTCATACGTATTTAGTGTTTCTAAGACAAGTTCACTGTTAAGCATTTTAGTCTTGAAGAAGGAACACTGTGGTTTAGATGTTGTTTTTGTCCCACTTTATTGTTACTTCTTATTTTTGTTCTTAAAATTTATAGGTTTTGTTATCAATACTATCCCTCAAGCCTTTAATCTTACACTACAAGATGGGTGAAAGAGGAAAGTTCAGCAAACACTCTTTTAAATTCAGAATTATTTTGGAAAAAAAAATCAGTTTTAGCTCTGCAAAATGAAGGTAAAAAAAAGTAATACTATTCAACAAAACCCAGTCCAATGCATATCTTTTAAACATTTCGTATGGGTGTCAGTGGGAAAAACAGCAAACTGCAGAAACTTCCAGGTAATACATAATTAAATCATTCAACATGTAGTGCTTTTATATGCATAGTTTATTTGTATCCGTGATTCAGCATTTATGATATTACAAATCTGTATCAAACTGATAGTTCCTTTTTCTTTCTTGTAAGCCATTTTTAAGGGCAGCATGACACTGTTAAGCATATGCAGAGTGATAAGAGTGCTCTCATCACATTACTTCAAGCTGTTATGGTTTATCACTTTGCCTCAGAAAGCTTGCAAAATACAGAAAATCAAATCTGTTTTTAAATGCCTGTCTACCTCTGATTTGTCCCACAATTCAGAGGAAAATTCTTCTAGACATGTTATATTGCAGGATCGCAAGCATTGTGCCAAAGACAAAAACAATATGTATGTTTTCGTGGCATAGTCAGGACCTTCTAGATGAAATTAAAAGCTAACAGTTATTAGGTTATTGATCTGACCTCTCTAAATTTGGCACTACACAAAAGACTTCATTTTCTTCAGTGATGGTATTTTTGAGAAGCCTGCCTGTCTAGTGTGAATCCATTAGATAGAAAAAAGTAAACGACAGATGTTCAATGTAGCTTGACAAAAAGGTAAGAATGACCCTTTCAGGATAAATATTTCCTTTTTTTTTTTTTTTTCATGCAGGTAAATAGAAAACCTATCCAAGACCACAGATTTATTTACAGTTTGATAAGAAAAAAAATTTAAAAATCATCAGATCCACGCTTATATTTTTAATTTCTACATTGAAATTAAATTAATATTTTATCATCTTTCAACATGGGTGTGAAAGCTTTTTAAACCAATTTAATAGGAATGTTCAGATACTTAGAAGGAGGTTAGCAAGAAGACAGAGAAGAGTCCTCACAGTAATGCATGCTGAGGTTGAGAGATGATTGACAATGAAGTAAGAAAGAACATGGCTGGATACAAGGAAGAAGTCTGTGAACTGGAGACTAGATACAATGGAAAACTGTGCAGAGAAAAAGGCAGCCCAGAAAACCAATACTGAAGGTTTTCAAAATCTGACTGGATTAAACCTTAAGTAACATAGTCTGACCTCACCGGTGGCCCTGCTTAGGCTACAGTCCATCTGAGAACCCTGTCTGAACTTGTGCTGAGAAGTCTGGAGCTTTGTTTTCACTCAGCTTAACTGTACCAGACTTTTGGTGGTTTGGTTGGGGCTTTTTAATGATCGCATTACTGTAAGTGATTCCATTTCTGCTTAACTTTGTATGTTGCAATGACAGTAACAAGTGACTATTCTGTGCAAAACGAAGTATCATTACAATGCAGTAATGTAATGAGCAGAAATCCAGGTGCTTGGCAGAGACCTCACAAAGTGAGAGTGCTGGCCTGTGGAACTACAGGTCAGTAGGCATGGCATGGGAGTACGCAGAGACCCAACTAACACAGGAGATCCGAAGGATAGGCCACCTCATGGGTGGGCAGCTAAAGAAATGGAGCCAGTGAAAGAAATAAAAGAACAGTTATAGGGGTAGAAAAGCGAACAAATAATAAGCTAGCAAACTTAAAAAAATAACCACAATTGGATCCAAGGATAAAAAAGAAGCCAACATCACTTTCCTGCCAACAACACACTGTATGCCTCCTTCAACAACATTACATGCACACAAACCATACTGAAGCTTGAACTTAGGACCCAGAAAGGCAGCAGCAGGATGAGCATAACATTGAGATAGGGGGTAGTTACCAGCAAGTCTGTATGTAACAGATTTAACTGGATTAGCATTGCTGAGACTTTTCATTACACTTTTTTTCCCCCAATAATTATATGTAGACTAGTAATAATTGCTTAATTAGGCCAATTATACAAATAATAAATTCTTGGCTTTATGTATGTAAGTTCCCTCCTTTTTGCCTACATGATTTTGATCATATTGAGTTATGAGTATCTATAAAGTTCTTAGTAGTAGTAAAACAAGAAGGAGGTTACTTATTCTGTATGCAAAGCAAATTCAGCACACCTTTCATCTTATTCCAATACCTATGAATTAGAGACAAAAAGGGTATCCCAGTTGAAGGAATATTTTTTTTTCTCCAGTTCCTCTGCAGATAAATATGGTTTTATGCAGTTGACCTCCAATGTTTCTGCAATGAAATTGTGATTGATATGATGTACATATCATTTTAACTTGCTGCGAAAAGGAACCAGCATAAACAGTCATTCATCTAGGTCTTCATCACTGTTCTAGTGAGATTTTAGTCATTTACTAGAAATAACATGGAACCCATGGCTGTATTTTATGAATGTGGAAAGAGATTAGTCTACTTCTCACTGTATCATCAATGAAAATGAAACATGATAAATAACAAATACTTCACATGTTTTTTTATTTTGGATTATGAAAGCAATTTGAATAAAATATAACATGCATATAGTAATTTTTCAGCAGTGAAATTATAATAAATAGGAATAATATATAGCTTTTAACTCTAAAGATCTTTTGTTGTTGTTGTTGTTTAAGATATACTCATAATTGAAATCGTAAACTGAGAAAATTTACAGTTGCCTGAACCTACAACTTGAATTTGCTGCACCAAAGTTCTATTTAACATTGTTTGTGTGATACACAAGAAGAAACAGTTTTTTCCACTAGCATTTAAGGTAGAATTTAATGCACAGAATTTTCTGGGAACAGCTAAAGGTTCTGTGGAAAACAATCATGAAAACCAAACTGAAGATACCAATCCACAAAGTAGGAGAGCACAACTATAAATATCTGGCAGATTTTTAAAAATATGGTTTCTGAAGATGTCTCACACTAATCAGGACAAGAGCAAATGGTCTTAGATACCAAAAAACCTTATGCCTCTTCTCAGGAAAAAAATTAACCTGTATTTTATTTTCAGTCCTATCTTAAGTATTAGCATTTTTGAAACATCCATGTTCTTTTGTTTAAAAGGAAAGTAATTTCAAATGTTAGATCTCTGAGGATGTCATTCCCAGCAAAGTGAAATTCATAATGAATGTTCATTAATGTTCTTTATCAGTTCATTAAAGCAGCTTCTGCACTATATTTATGAACATCTTTGATAAACATTTGGATTTGTTGTGCATGAACTGCTGATGAATAGTCATTAAACTGTCCCTAAGTTTATTCATTATGAGTGCTTATTAATTTCTCATGAAGTATTATAAAATTCAAGCTGCTCTGGCAGTCATCTATAAAGAAAGAACAATCATTCACAGTATGTATTACTTATTAGAAATAAATTACTAATATAAGCTTATTTCAAAAGATTAATGCATAAAAGGTGTACTTTGTTCTGGCAGTAACTTAATCAATTCTCAAGCAATTTCAGAGAAAGCTACCGGAAATTATGTTATAATTTGGAGATATACTTTCACTTATGAATCATCTGACAGCCAAACTGGATCCATATTGCTGAAGAGTAGCACTTACTTCTTGAGTATGTGTATAAAGATGTCCAGATCTCTCCAGCATATTGAACATCTTTCTTCTCTATATTGCTAATGTTAAGGGAATACTTTCTGTTGAAAATATAGGTAGCTAACACTCTTCATACACATATATTAAAGAAATGTTGAGTAACATTGCTTAATTTGTTAACAACTAACTTGTACTCAAAAAAAATAAAATTCTAACACATCACAACTACAGAAACCTATATATATATATAATTTCCCTTGTCCTGTGCACAGCTCTCATTACTCAGTCTCATTTTTCCCTATGAAATTTCCTAGCCTACAGAGTCAAGAGGCTCTTTACTACTTTTACTGTAGGACAGATCAGAAATTTCTGAACTACCTTTGTACAATTCAGATTGCATACTAGTGGCTTTGCTCTCTCTCTACCATGACAGATACATCAGCACTTAGCATCTGGATAGTTTAGCCATAGAAAACTTAAAACAAGGCAAGGTATATACTATAGTTAGACATCTGTGGTCCTATCCATTATGCTTGCACCCAATATAAATCTGTTCTCAATAGAGTTTTATGTTAATAACCAAACAATTAGTATTAAATACTTGTCTTGGTTTAGATGAATAAACCTTGATTTTATGATATTGGGGTTCAATTAGTTATTGGAATGGAGAGCATTTTTCACAAGTATCACAAATGTTGACCTTCTATCCTGTTTTTATTCAAGGAACGTAAAAGTAAAGAAAACGGAGTGCAAGTAGAAGAATGCCAAAAGTCGCTGTATCACAGTGTCATAGTAATTGCTTCAATTGGAAAAAAAGCCATGTGGGCTAGTCACGATAAATGCTATAGAAGGTCAAAAAAGATGCTAGCAAGTGCTAAAACTGTTCACAAAGGGTAGTTTCTGAAAAATGGGACAGTAACAAAAGAGACTTTCAGCAGAAAGAACGCAATCACTGTAAAAGGCTCACAGTGCAAACAGATAATGTGCTTTTGTTTTAATGTGGTTTTGTTTTAATAAGCTCGAGTTTGACAGAATTCCCTGTAACAAAATTCAAACTGAGATGAGATCCTTTGGGCCTCATCATCAGTGTATTACTTTCACAGTATGGTTTCTCCACAGGCTTCAATCAAAAATTCTAATCTCCAGCAATATATTTGTTAACGTACACACTGTCTACACTAATAAATATTCAGCCATTTAGTAATATCATTGTTTTTTATTCCTCAGTAGAGTACTCAGAAGTAATTTAAAACAAATTAGACAGAAAATATGGACTTATTTCTATTTTATAAAAATGGTACTTAATACTCTCTTTCCCCCCTTTAAGTACCTGATTTATTCACAGAGAAAGAAAGTATAGTACTACAGGCTTCAGACTTTTCTCTCCTGCAGCCTGTCCAGGGCCACAAATCTCTAATGCACAGAATGTCTATTACTCACACAGCCATTTAAAATCACTTGTAAATAAGAACATCCATTCATGTTGTAGTAGTTTTCCATTAATGTTAGTGAAAAGAAAATCTATACTGGGGAGGATTCAATCTAATTGCTTGTCTTTCCTTTATCTTCTCTTTTGTAGCCTTATTTAAATTACCTTTTCTCTTCTTACTGGAATAACAATTTTAATTTTTATTTCCCCCTCACAGGTATTTCACTCCTTTTCTCTTTTCCAAAATCAAAGCTAGAAAGAAACTCAATGTTTTGTTTGAATTCTCTGCTTCAAATGAAACAAGACTAAACTTTAATATAAAAAAGCTGCAATCATTAATATTTTAACACTAAGACCATACTAGGAAATTTAGGTGAGCCTATGAAAACTAGTAAGCTTATCAGCAATATTCTATCTGTAAAGAAAGAAATTCTAACTTCTCATTTTGTGTTCAGTTGCAAAAGCTATGAATGGGGAGAGAAGGGCAAGGATCTGCCATGCAACAGGGCAGTTAGCAGGGAGCACCCCTTAACATCCTAATTCAGTGCCAAAGACATCAGACTCTAATACTCTTTTCTGACAGAGAGCTTGCAAGCATTTCATGAAATGGACAATCCCTGCTCACATCTGCTCCCCCAAAATGTAACGAAACAAAAAGACAATTGGAATGATTTAATTTAAAAAGTTTAGTTTTAATATTAGGTATATTTATGCCAATGCACATTTAAACAGTTAAACAGGTGTTGATGGCAAAATCTCCTTTACTAATCTGAGAGTTTTATACCATCTTAGTATCTAATTCACAATACGAAAATAAAAAATATGTATTTCCTTTCAATACTTGAAGCAAAAGCTGTGTTAATGGGAGTTAAGTTCATACATCACTATGAGCTAAAGCTACTTAATTTAATAAATTAAGCACTTTTGTCATTATTTAATTATCTAAGAGCAATCAGAAGTGGTAACTTCATTTTCATAGGTAAGGAAGTAATTCAAGATAGAAGGCTGATTGAGCAAAACTACCTCATGGATCCTTTTTCTGGAATAGGTTAATTTGATAAGTATCATTTGGAAGAGCAAATCATTAAAATGTACACATGAGGAAGTGGTAGCTGTAAACTGAAGTACATAAAAAAAATCAAAAAATATACTTGGAAAAAAATTTTAACCATTGAAGAGCTGATAGAAATATCACAGTCCTTTCACAAGTGAGTTCTTTTTTCATGTATTAGAAACGAACCTTTGTTCTCTTTGTTACTTACATGGTTAAGGGCAGAACTGTAGCTTCTGCATATTTATCCAATATGCACAAAATACTTTTTTAAGTGTTGAGGGTTTTTTTCAAAGACTAGACATGCTGTGGTGAGGGGATTTTGTCTGACACAGAATGGAAATTAGAAGAGTTCCAGCATGTTCTACAGTGGTTTGTGGAGGGTATGGGGGGAAATACTGGATTTTTGAGACATATTGTATTTAAGAGCTTGAATTCACGTGTTGTTTCTCTGCACTGAAAAAGGAGCATTTGCGAAGGCACATCCTTATAAGAGCTGAGATCAAAAAGATGACAAAGCATTGCTTCCATTTCTTTGCATCAAAAGTATGCATAGTCTACCAGGAATTCAAACCTAAGTTGATACACTTCTATAAAAGGTCATTTTTAGAATCACTATGCTTATGGGGGGGGTGGGGGGGGTATAAATAAAAAACTTACGTAGAAAAATTTGCTGCGACATATGTTCCAACATCTGAAAATACTTGAAAATACTCTTATATAGCAAGAGCTGATGTTTGTTTAACTGAATTAGTGATTATTCAGTTTGCCCTTTACTTTTTTATTAAGCATAAAAAGCTGAACATTCCTCAAATTTTTGTAAAATTTAAGTTCTTTTCCATACTTCATCTAATACTCCACCCTGATGGACATTGTGCCCCTATGCATTCTCTCTATAACATGCAATGCTAAGTTTTAGAAGGAAAGATTGCTAGGAGAGGTAGATTGCCCAGCTAAGAAGATTATGATTAATGAAGCTTTGTAAGTTCAGAGATGGGCATTTTGGCGGAAAGCACTCTGTATGGTAACCTCGCCTGCCAAGAGATACCTACTTGGGACGACAGCTGAGGAGGAGAGATGTGCTGTGTCTATTTATTCTCCCTGACACCATTCAGAAATACCCAGTGATCCACACCCGCTCACCATTCCACCCTCTGCTCCGGAGCACTTAAAGCATGGTAGCACTATACAGGAATTTGCACAAATAGATAAAGAAGAACCATTCTTGACCTCAGAGTACAGTTATCTCCACTCCTAATAATATATGTAGGTAATTTTTTGTCTGAAATTATCTTTTCTCTCCCTGAATGCTTGCCTTCAAATTTCAAGAATCTTCTCCTGAAGAGTGAAGGACAGTTTTGGCCTTACCCCAGCAACTGGTAGCATTCTATAAGGGAAATATCCAGAAAATTATCTCGGTGTTAGAAATGACAACTCTTTTGGGTGTTTTTTCCCCATTTTTGAGCCAAACATTATCTCAGTAATCAAAGACAGATGACATCACCTAGTTCAGACACTTCTGTAATTTCCTTAAAAAAATATTTTATCACCTCAAACAAGTCATCCAGCTGACACAAGAACACACCATAGTTATGGATAACCTCTATCTCAGGTATGAGTCGATTCATGAATGTTGAGTGAAGTCTCCCTTTTACCCCTCATCATCAGCATTGCTTTGATTTATGAAAATGCCACTCTGAAGTCATATCACCTTAGTTCTTAAGGACTGAATGAATTTGTATAGAAACCTATCAAATCAACAGGCTTATGAGACATTAGTATAAAATTGGTATTTTCTGAGGTTTAATATCTACCACCAGTAGGATTTTTTACACTGATTGCTCTTTAAAATGAAATACTGAGTACTCCTCAAACTCTCTGCAGAGTCTGACAGTTTGTCAACCATCTATATTGCAATCACCTCAATTCTTTGTAACTGCTCAGTTTTCCATTAAATGCATAATTGTACAGTAAAACTAAAGTCCTCTTCAGTCTGACTTGAGTCTGACTATCCTGACGCTTACCATAATAGCAAACGTACAACTCACACATCTCTAAATTTAAATAAAATTTTAGTCACTCTTTTTTCAGCCAGATATTATTTAGGCAAGCTAGGAGAAGATTTCTAGTAAAAGGCTCCTGACCTGAGGAGCAAACATCCTTTTGCTGATGCCAAGGAGTTATGCAGATGTAGAAGCACTGGGCAGGAAAGAAAATATAATTTCAGAACTGATCTCTTCAGAAATGTTGAATGGTTACGGAAGTCTGATATTCAGAAGTGCCTCTGGAAGTTAGGAACCCAAATTCCATTAAAAAAGAGAATGACTTCTAAAGCCTAGAGCTTTAGAAAATCTTCCTTTAAAAAACAAAGAACAGAGACATTTAGGCTTTCAGAACAATTTGCTCTTTAAGCTACTAAACTCATCTGTCTGTAATGACTGTAGTAACTGCGCACACATTAGTCCACACTCTACACTGAAAATGTTAAGTAAAAAAACACATTTTTTTAAATGATGAGTCATAAAAACAGTGAGACAAAGTAATTAGCACAAGGTCATCCTGTACCTGAACTCAGAAACAAAGCTGTATCATTCAAGTTCCTAATTCTCATCTCATCCAGTAACTTAAACTACTTCTTGGTTTTAAATAAATGTAAACTCCTATTTCCATTCCAACAGAAGTTTATGCATTAAAGGAGATGGGCTTCATTCCTCAGCCACTAGACTTGCAGCAATTGATACACCAACCAGATTCTTTGTATTAGCAGATGTTGGATTTTTTGGGTAATTTTTCTTTTTTGTTGTTGGTTGGTTGTTTTTCTTGGGTTTGTTTTTGTTTTTGTTTTTGTTTTTCTGGTTGGTTGGGGTTTTTTTGCATTTGGTCATAGAATCACAGAATGTTAAGGAGTTGCAATGGACCTTAACGATCATCTATTCCCAATCATCCCTGCCATGGGCTTGGGACACCTCCCACTACACTAGGTTGCTCAAGGCCTTATCCAATGTGGCTTTGAACAATGCCAGGGTCAGGGCATCCACAACATCCTTGGGCAACTTTTTCCAGTGTTTCACCACTCCCACAGTAAAAAATATCTTCTTACTATCTAACCTAAATTTCCCCTCTTTTGGTTTCTATTCATTACTTCTTGTACTATCACAAACAGTCCCTCTAAGGGTTCCCGGTAGGCCCCAAATAAGTATAAATAACCTTTTTTTTTTTTTTTTTCTCCACATAAATTCTAGGAAAAGAAAGTTTCATCTCTATTTTTTGCTTTAGTTGATAAAGAAGAATTAATTATATTATTTTTCAGTTTTCATCAAAGTGCACTTAGAGATTTGAGTTGCCTTACTTGGTGATTTGTAACAATCTGCATCCCTCAACCTTAAGCCCCTCTCTTTTATTCTGCAAGGCTTCTTCCACTTTTTAGCATAATTCATGGTATACTCAGGTCTCCAGTTCCCACCTGGCAGGTAAAAGAAGCTCGCTTTCAGGCACTAAGGCTGACCTACTTCACAGTCTGTAAGCAATGCACACCTCATGGGTTCCTGATACTTTCCCAGCTCATCATTATCACCCCTTCACAAAATCTCTCATTGGACTATCATTCCCTAAAGCTCTGAGTCCAGTAAAAAAATGCAGGTTGAATGCACTTTGGAAAAAAACTAAAATGGCAAAACACTAAAGGCTTAGTATAGACAAATCATTATCACTGCAAGGAGTCAAACAGGACATTTCTATTGTTTCTCTCCTGTCTTAGAGATAAAAAATTCACAACCAGCCTCTGAGTGGTTCCAGATGGAAATCTTTTGCTAGAGAATAGCCTGAATGCAGCTACCTGGATCATATTCCCAGACTCAGTTCTTCTGGCAAGATATGCAGGAACTGTAACAGGGTAAGCATGCCCTTGATCTGCTCCTTTTTATGTCTCTCTCTGCCTTCAGCTCCAGAAGCATATAAGCCCCACAGGTAGCCCCCAGCCTACGGGAAGCAGAGTTGTCTGAACCCCTGGCACTGCTTCTCTGTGCTGATGCTTCCCTCTTGCAGAATTACTGCTTCACTCTGCTATCTATTGCCTGCAGTGTTCAGGTTCATAGAGAACTATTAGCTATTTCTACATGGCAAGTAGGTTTTACCCATTCAAAGTCACCCAAATAACCATACATAAGCCTGAACTGTTGACAGCTGCAGGTTTTCTCAGGCTGAAACAAAAGGGTTTGTAGCAAGGTCTGGAAAAACTGCTGACACTGAGTTATCTTGACATTTTGCCATGCCTGTACAGAATGGCTAATTGCTGAATTGACATGAATCCTACTTTTCTTAGAAATTAATGACATTTTCATGTCAATGCACAAGTTTTCTGCTTTATGTCAGTCTCTTCCCACATTTCAGAGCTAACCTTGACTCTGTTTTTCATCATTATGTTAAAACATACCCTAACTAACTTCCCAGCAACAGCGTTCTTGTTCTAACAGTTCAAACAGTAGGTAGCATTTTTTCCCCCCTGTCTATACTATGCAGAAACTGCTGAATCTTAGTATTTAATACCTGATGAAGATCAATCAAATCTACTCTTGTATCTGAGTCAGCAGCAACAGGAAAGTATTGATGGACTAGTAAGGACAAAACAAACATAAGCACATCAAGAAATGTCACCCGAGTCACAAAAAGAAAGAATTATAATAAAAACAATCACAAGCTTTATTGCTGCCTACCACTAGCTTAAAAAAAAATCCCCGCAAGGCTCCGAAACAACCAGTTTTCATCGAAAATTATTTAATCTAGAATTTATGTCTTTCTTGGATGTAATCCAACACAAAGTAGGTGATAATTCTTATGAAGGACCATTTACAAGTTGTTAAACTTGTACTACATGAATTTTCATTATAAAAGCTGAATGGCATACAATGGCATACAAAACTCATACAATATTTAGTATATTCTGAAGAGCAGTTCACTGTGGAATTCCACAAATATTTATTTTCACTACTGTAAACTAAAATTCACCCCCGATTATTTTAGGCAAAATATTCAACATGTAATTTAAATATATAGACAGGATAATAGTAAGGACAATACATAAAAATTTAACACCTTTTTTAGTACCTCATTAAAGGTAATTAAACCATGACATGCAGTTTTATGGTATTTATATTATTTATATTGCAGCTCGTTCATGAACCCATGAAGTTCTGCTATGCTGACTACCATGAAGTTCTGCTATGCTGACTACATAATTCTCATATTACATAACTGTAACTTTAAATGCAATATGCTAGAGTAACAAACTTATAAATACACTTCTTTTTCCTCCTCACTGCTATTTAGAACTTTTCAAAAAGCTGAGTGTGTTTTCAGCTGTGGCAGCTGGAAATCTATTAATACCAAATTGTCAGTGCCAAGAAATGGTGGAACTCATCTCCACCATTGCTGCAGCTCTTAGGAGCTCAAAAAGAAAATGGAAAACTTTGAAATTTCTAAAGTAATTTTTGACTTAGAATCATGGAATATCCAGAGTTGGAAGGGACCCGCAAGGATCAATGAAGTTCAACTCATGACCCTGCACAGGACAGCCCCAATAATCACACCATGTGCCTGAAAGTGTTGATTCAAATGCTTCTTGAACTCTGGCAGGCTTGTGATCACTTCCCTGGGGAGCCTGTTTCAGTGTCCAGTCATCCTCTGGGTGAAGAATCTTTTCATGGTATCCAACATAAATCTCTCCTGACACACCTTCATGGCCTTCCCTTGGATCCTGTCACTGGTCACCACAGGGGTCAGTGCCTGCCCCTCTTCTTGCCCTCATGAGGGAAGTCTCTCTTTAATCCGGTTTGGCTGCATTTTTTCTCCTTTCATTGTCAGTGCAACTTAATGAGCACAATATGTTCTGATAATAATTTCTTACAGGATATCAAAAACCAGAGAGAGCTAACCCATCACCCCTGACTTCACCCAACTCCTATCTGGGGCCAGGGGAGATGGAGGGCATGAAGATTGGTACCGCACCTGCCACTACTGGAGGGGCTGGTTCTGTGCTGCTTCGTGGTGCCACTGGGAGAAACTGCCTCCACCCTAGGCTTTGTCCAAACTGGGATTCCTCAGCCTGGGAGGAGGTCCGATCCCTCAGACAGACATACTAAGGGCCAAGGGCCAAATGGTGGATGCAACCAGAGGCACCAAATGCTCCTTCTAGCTTTTTGTCTGGTCCTGGGAATGATGTTGCAAACTGCTTACTCAGACACTCCATCACACAACAGTGCCACAGGGGCTCCCACCTGGAAGAAGTCATTCTGTGTCCCAGGCATAAAACTCAAGGCTGCAGCAGACATTATCACCAGACTGCAGAAGGCTAAGTAATTACCTCCTCACAAGAGGTTGGAACCCGGGGCCTCCCTAGAAATTCATTTCACTTTTGTAGCATGTTACTGTGTCTCCTCTCTGGCTCCCCGTGTGCCCTTAAGCACTTTGGGAAAGCAGATTTGGTATTCTTAAAAAGTGTCTGGAAAACAGAATTGCGTTTCTAAGCCCAGCCAAGCTCCTCAGTCACTTTTTTGTGTTCTGCTACTGCCTGGACAAATCCTTCGTTCTTAGTTCACTATGAGAGCTGACCTCAGCAAAGAGGGGAATCCAGGGCCTGATGACAGGCTCTCTTCCAACCAGAAAAAACAGTAACAGGCCACCTAAACTAATAAAATACTCTTAGGGGTTTTTTTCCGCTAAGACTTACTAGTCCAGACAGACATTCAATTCTCTCATTGCAGGATTTTTTTCTTTGCAATGGACAAAGCTTAGGCTGTAACAGAGAGATTTCAGGTTATGGCCATCTATTCACTTTCCAAAGGGGTTTCATAACGCTTACAGAAAAAAAATATAAATAGAAGAGGAAAAAAAAGGCCAAATGTCATCAACTGTGTGCTCTCTTTCTTAAATGTTCAAATAAACTTAATAATCACCACTTTGTAAGTGTAATAATCTCACTTTGTAAGACCATCACTTGGAGCTCTATTCACGCATATTCAAAATGCGTGAATAGGTATGGATCCTTCCACATCCTGTGGCAAGTCTGAGAAAGTTTCACACCTACTGTTTGAGTGTCTTGTTCATAGGCCTGTTTGCACAGGGAATGGGATGCGGGGCTCAGTCCTGCCAAACCACCTGCTGGCAGAGAGTGAGGCTACATAGCAGTTACCGGCTGATGTTACGAAGTATACAGAAGTACCAAGACAATTACAGCTGTCTGCAGGTTATCCCTGTTAGAACATGTAAAATGTTCCAGCAAATGAATTTACATATCTAGTTAAAAAGTTAGAGATTAATGTAATAGTGACAACACGTGAAGCCATTCTCAAACTTTCAAGCTAAGGGTTACAAGTCTTTGCTGGATGAGCACACTGACCTGCAGAGCCCTGCAGGTCCTCAACCATGGGCTGCAGCCCGGCCTGGCCCAGTGCTGGGAGCCATGTCCTTCCCTCTTCTCTTCCTTCTCTTGGTGTCCTCACTTCGTCCTGACCTTTCCCAGCTGGCACCCCCTCTCTTGCTCCAGAGGCCTCCACTCTGCCCTGCCCACCCATTCCATAAAATACTGAATTTTATGTATTCATTAGCACCTCATATCCATAAAGCTATTGTCTCTTATGTATTGAGAAAGGGAAATAAGTATGGTTCTACAAGTTAAACTAAACAGTCCCAAGGTCACAATATCACACAGCGTCTCATAACCTGAAACACCAAGAGCTGTATTCAATGTCACCAAAACCAGGAAATACACTCCCCAAACAGTTTGCTAGATTAGAAAGTTGACATAACTTTATTTAAACAGCATGCTGGGTGCAAGGGGATAGCTCCACAAAGCTTGCACACCTGGCAACCTAACAGACCAGGTTATATGCATGAAACTAATACATATTCATCACTTTACTCATATTTCCTAATTATTCACAGACTTAATTGGATATGGTTCAGGATCTTCTAATGAACCTTTTCTCCTGTAAAGTACCTGAAATATGTGGTCAGGTCATAATGTGCTTCTCTTACCATTCTTTGCTCTGACAGAGTCCTTATTCTCAAAACTAAGACATCTGCTAGTACATAATAAAAACTGATATACATAAACAAGGAAGCAATAGCTGGCACAGGACTACTAGTCACAGATGTAGGGATCAAACACTACTGTACTAAAGTTAAAAGAATTTTCCAGCATCGTCCCCCAGTACTGCACGGGGACTGCATGCAGACTCCTTTGAGAAAGAAAATATAACTTGTTCAGTAGCACTAGTGAAGCCAAAACTTTCTGACTCATGCACTGAGGATGTAATGTTTAATATCAAATTTACTTATTTCAGGATAGTTGATGTTTCATGGTGTGTCTAATTTAGCTACAAACATAGGCTACACTTAGCAAAATGTATAAGGATCTCAATGCACATTTCAGTCACAATACTGGCCTGAGTCCCATTGCCAGTCTCTGTCAGACACTGGAGATTGCCAGGAAGGAACAGGTGAGCTGAAGTCAGCTCAAGCTTGTTGCTGTCTTCGAAACAGGCACTGGGAAAGGTTTCACAGATAAATTGTGAATGTCCCATCCCTGGAAGTGTTCAAGGCTAGGTGGGGCTCTGAACATCTGGCCTAGTGAAAGGTATTCCTGGCCATAGGAGGGGAGTTGGAAATAGATGATTCCTATGGTCCCATCTAGCCCAAACCATTCTACAATTCTAAATACTTTTGCTATTTGTTTTTATGCTCCATGTTAAGTGGAGCCACATATTCCCCTCTTCTCATTCCCTGTGCTGGCCTAACTAACTGCTGATGGCTGTTTAGCAAAAATAGACATTTCCCTCCTGTGCCCTGTGCTCTGAGCTACAATAAGTCTCCTTGCAACATCTGTGGACTATCACAGCCTGCATTATTCTAGGAGGGTCACAGGCTCTTCACCCTTCCTCATCACCTCCGAGTGTTCTTCCATTGCAGGGCTTGATTGGTCAGTTACAGTCTTGGATCCTTTTCTTGCTTTAAGTGTAACAGGCTCTATAGAGGAACTGAAATGTTTTTTTCTGTGTTTATTGCTTCTATATTAGCAGAAACAATTGCTTCCTGTTAATGGAGTCATAGGGGTCAAAAATGTATATGGAATTTCATTGGACTACTTTGGAAGCCCAGCTTTAAAAGGAATACCAGTGTAAATAATCTATCATGGTAAATTTATAATGTTTTCTATTGAGCTATAGAAACAGTGAAATTGTTATAAAAAATAATGTACAGCAAAGAAAGATAAACTTAGTGCAGATTAATTAGGGCTGAGACCAAACTTTGAGACCCATGAAGGTAGCAGTGGGCCTTTATTTGTCAAAGACTGCAAAGTCAAAAAGTATCTCAATATTATTCTCTTGAGATTGTGCCTTTTGTTTAGCTGTGTGTTTTCTGTATGTAATGGCAGCAGGTGTCATTATATTCCATAAACATTCAAACAATTTCTCTATCAAATGTTGCACTGGCATGTATTTTCTTTCAGTTCATAAGGACTGTTCCTCATCTGCCCAATGTTTCGATTTCTCTTGCATTACCTAACAAGGTTTGAATCACAATTGCATTCTTAATCAACAGTATTCAGAATATTTTGAAGGTTTGAGAGTCTTTAGGAATATTGACTTAATAAACATATTCATGAGGGGGGTTTTTTTGACAAACTTTCATTTAAAAATCATATCTCTCTCTGGAAGACTGTGCCTCCAATTGTATCCAAATGGACAAATTGGGAAGAAAAATGTGGATTATGCCTAAAATGCAAAAAGTGTAAAAATGGCATGTGGATATAGCTTTGATATGGGGGCATGGTTGTGGGGTTTTTGCTTGTTTGTTGGTTGGTTTTCTGTGTGGCTTTTTTTGGTATTTTATTTTTTTAGCGGAGCAAGCCATTCATCACTTATTTTTATATCTATTAAGCACAGAGGTCTGTTATTTTCAAGAGAAAACAGATGCAAGCTTGTTTTTTGTTTTTGAGAAAGAATAGCTCCCCTGCTGTCATTTCTAAGCTAAAGACTAATTAGACTTTTGGACATACTTCCAGGAAGATGAACTTAAATTGTGGGGACCTGATCCTGGGAAACACCGAAAGCTTGCAATGTTAGTGAAGACAATGCCAATAACAGGCAATTTGTTTATTTATTTTTCCCCCTCTGGGCCCAATTTCATCTTCCCTATAATGAGGCCCTGCTGAGACAAAAAAATAAAAGTTAGAATAAAGTCTGTTAAATATTGGCAGTTTCAAGGCACATTACACATTTTGCCTTGCAAGCACATGGACTTTTGTTTCTTGTCAAAATAAAATTGTTTCATACACTGCAAAGACTTCTTTTATGCTCTGTGAATTAGGGTTGACATATTCCATCATTACAAGATAGAAACTTTCAGACTGTATTATATTTCTGGCAGAAAGATTTTTCAACCTGTTTTTTTTTTGTTTGTTTGTTTGTTTTTTTCTTCTATTCCTAGAAGAAGCAGTGTTTGAGATGGTGTTGATATTGCTATAGTTTTAAAGACTTTTCAGAAAATCAAAAATCAAGTTTTTAATACACCAAGGTATTTCAGAGGACAAGGGTAATTACCATATAAATTTGGAAGGGACCATTAGGTAACCTAATTTAATCTGACCTCCAGCATGCCAGCATACCAATACATTTCCTTTTCTTCCATACTGTGTCTTTGCTGAAGTGAACTTCCCCCAAAATGCATTTTTTTCAGAAAGGTTTCTGCCTCAAATCCTGCTGTGGGCTTTTACTAGTTTGTCACAGTGGTTAACACGCATTATTTCCAGTCATGTCTAGTTTCTTGACAGTGATTTTTTATGTTTACCTACCTAAGGTTGGTTTCAGAATTAGACTTTTCTCTACAAGTGTTTTTCATCTTAAACCAAACAATCAAGATACTTTTCAGCTTCTTTGGAAAGAAGCTTAAACTCTTTTAAATGTCTTACTAACATATAGCTTTCTGAGCATAAATTTTTCAGCTTTTCTGTACTTTCTTCTATATTTCAACATCCTGTCAGAACTGTATGTTTTATTCATATAATTGGAAAATTCATAGTATTCATACAGAATAAGGCTGGGAAGACACTAGGCAAATTTGTCCAGTTGATCGACTACTCCAGGGCAAGATCAGCTGTACGTATTCTTGATCCAGGTTTATTTGACTTGTTCTTAAAATCTTCCTCCACTGGAGAGTCTATAAACTTTCTAGGCAATCTATTGTAACCCGTTCCTGTATGTACCTCTAGAAAGTAAATCCTCTAACTAAAATTGGACACAGTGCTTCAAATAAGACCTTCCTAATGCCAAACAGAACATAAGGATTTCTTCACAGTCTTGCTGTCTATTATAGTAACATGATTTTTGCAACAGTACAGCCCTTCACTATTTTTCAGCTTGAAATTTACAGTAGGTTCTGAAGATCTTTTTTTTGTAAAATTAATAACCATCAGTAGTTTCCCAACTTTTGTTTGTTCAGATGGCTATCCTAATATTGTTCTCTGCAACCTTGTATAAAGAGGTAAAATTACTTCATTCATATTCACTACTGCCTCTTTGGTACATTTCTAGGTCTCATCAGCTCTTTAAGGTTACAACATGGCACTAAAACTGAGTTAGTTTCTTTACCTTATGATTCATCAACTCTCTCCAGTGATTTAGCTTTTGAGGAACATATGCAATCTTTTAATATGGCATATATTATTCCTCGAGATGCAAGTCAGTATTCTGTAGTGGGGAGCTGTCAAATGTAGTCAATCGTAATTGTCTTAAACGCTGCCCTTCTGTATCATTTAGTTGCATTAGTCAGAATTATTGTGTATGTGCCTTGCTCAAATGTATCACATACTCAGCTTTCTCACATTTGTGTGCCTTATTGAGAGCTTAAAATCTTCCCTGATGATAGGTATCTACTGCTTTTCTTTAATAATCAAAGAGAAACACTGCATTTAGCAAGACATTTACATGCATACTGTAGGCTTTTTTATACTGACAGAGCAATGTAACCGGGAATGAGTTATGACAGCATTTTTGGGACATTAAAAAAAATTGAAGTCTGATGGTACAAATAAATTGACACATAGAGAATCTACTCTGACTTCTTCAAAAGGTAGTTTATGATGTCAGGTATCAAGTTAACTAGTGGAAAGAATCATTTGTTTCTGTATACTATAGAAATGTTCCTTGAAGAGTATCAGATAAGTGTGTTGTCCCTAAAGGAGGGATTCATCACCCAGTGTGCAGTAAGCCAATCTCACACACAGTGTCAAGTATTTGTTTATTTTATTTTATTTTATTTTATTTTATTTATTTTTATTTTTATTTTATTTTATATTTGTGCAAAGATGGATGCCAGGTGGTAAATCCGCAAAGCTAGCACACAGAGTCTCAAAACTTTAAACTCTGTATTACATTTTAGTAAGCAAACAAATCACAGTTCATTGGCTACAGTTACCTAGTTTTCTTATTAATTAGTGTTCTATTTTCTATTGCTTTAACAATCCTCCCACTTCTCATGCTTATTCCCATTTCTGAGTCTTTCTCTTCTTTAGAGTCAGTGGGTTTCTTCAGTCAGAGGTCCTTCAGTGGCCTCAATCTCCCCCTACCAGAAATACCTGTTACCCAGGTAACTTGGTGAGAGGTGCAGTGGGAGCAGCACATGGAGCTCTGGCTGCCAGGAGCCCCAGGAAAGAGGCCTTTTGCATAAGAAAGGATGCAGGGACCTATGGTCCAGCCAGGTGAATGGACACTCAGAGACACCGCAGGAGTCGATGACCCCAGACTACATCGCAGTTAGACTGTGAGGGTGTAAAAGCCCAGGTGGTCTTTTATTCAGTGTCCCACCTTTGTGTCTCTGAGGCTGGGTTTGTTTAATTTTTTATTAGATTCACTGATAAGGCAAGACCCTGTTTCACAATCCCCTTCTCATTCTCTGTAATTGTCTGGGTGAATTGCTATTTCTGACTTTTGATTTGTCAAGTGTGTCACATGTTTTCCCTCCTGCACTTTAACATAAAACTATTTTAAATCAGATAAATTAAACTACAAGATTATTGAAAGAATATGTTGGTAAAGTAGTTGAATTGCCATTTGTCACATACATCGCATATTTACTGCACATTTTATTTACTAGAGATGAATTAGAAATAATGTTCCTGACATGCATATGATGTCTTAAGACACGATAGACATGGCGCATATAAAAAAAATTAGCAACATGTCAAGTGGAAATAGTGAGAATATAGCTAAAATGCATAGTAGAAGATAATGCTGGACTCAGATCCTGCTAAACTGTAGGAATAATAAAATACCAATCAATAACAAAAATTACTATTTTGAAGGGCTAACTTTGAGAAACCAAAAAAAAAAATGATGAGGACAACACTTGAATTAAAGACAGAGTGCATAGAAGGCACAGATTTATCTTATTTAAAAGTAAAAATACTCCTTGTGACTTTGATTCTTGATTGAGGGGGAGGGGGGTGGCAGAGTGGGGAATAGTCAGAAAGGACACCTTTGTATCTGTAAGTCCGTTTCATAAAATTGAGAAAAAAAGTTATAAGGGTGAAAATAAAAAATTGGTTTACAGGTATATGCTGTGTGTTAAAGATTAAGCAGTGCAGAAAAATTAGAGCCCAAAAGAGGTTTCATTTAGACTTTACAGAGAAAATTAAAATGAATAGGAAAAAAGAGGGCCTTTAGCCATAAAGACAAATGTGCTGTTACAGTCTTACTGGTATTGCACATTGAAGGCAAATATTTTGCCTCAATTTAGATTAGGGACTAGTAGGAAATTAATGTCACAATACCTAATGGAAATTATAGGAGAAAATAAAATTGTAACATCAGATTTCAGAGTCCAAGTAAAACTTTTATTGTTTACTGTGAAAAAAATTAGGGACCCTCGAACCTTTTATACTGAAGTAATCAATACACAGAATATGAGCTGAATGGAAGGTAACAGTAATAAATATAAGCTTTTGCAAATACAGTATTCTACGTTCACCTAAATGCTTGCTTGCAGCCTTAAATTAGTATAATAGAAATCATTTACATTTCCAAATAATGATCATGATGAATTAAAAAAAGTAATAACACAGAAGTTATGTGCTCCTTTTTGGTAGTGAGCACTACTTTTTTATGAGAACCATTGTATGTATTCATTATATTATCCATCATCACCTAAAGGCAATATTTCTCACCACTAGAATATGTGACAGCAATGTTGCACTACCTCCTTGCCCCAGAAGACCTTATTGCAAGTGCCTGCTGTGGTTTACAAAAGTCACACTTATTAGACTTGTCCACAGAGAAGGGAATGATTGATGTTTTCTGCCCCCGAAGTACATCTGAGCTTCAGGTATTTTTTGAGCTTCAAACAACTGGTAACTAGAAGAGAACCTTGAGGATGCTTTGTACATCCTTCCTCCTTTCTATATACCCTTCTCTGAACATCCACTTTTGGTTGTATTGGTGACAGGATACTGGCTTAGACCTGTGGCTTGACACGGCACTACCTTCTGATCCTCATAGATGTCATAGTAATAGCAACAACTGATCAAAAGGGGTCATTTTTTTTTTTTTAATTTGTATTTCCAGTTTTATCAAAGAGACAAATTTTTGTATGTCTAGCTAGCCATCTTATCTTTGTGGATCCCTTCCAACTTGGCATACTCTGTGATTCTGTGATCTGTGTTCCAGCTGTGTTAGGCCTGAGTGAGTGGTCAGGGATTCTTTCCTTCTGGAAATTCTGTAGGGGGTTTTGGTTTCCTTTTATTTTTTTTTTTTACTTTTTTTTTTTTCCCCCTAAAACTAAGATTTCTTGAAAAATGAGCTTGAGCAGAGTCACTGTTGAAACTGTCTTTACCCTTGAGAAACTGACAGAGATTAAATAATCCTTTGTTTGAGTAGAGTCTGTGTCAGAAAGCTTTGCTTTACTGTAAGGGGAAACTGTTGCTTTGTTGAGCATGTAGGTTTTGGCCAGGTTTTGAGTTTGAAAGAGCAGCTCTGGAAACATAGAATTATTTTCTTTAAATCTTTAAAAGAACAAAAAAAAAATTCTTTTCATTATTTGGGTTGTAACTTCAGAAACCTTTTCAATGAAAAAGCCTTCTCAAATACTTACACATACACATTTTACTGATAATTCTGGTGCATTTTTTTCAAGAAACTTAATTAATCCTTTTGTCACAATTTTGAGTGTTGCTGACATGAGTATTATTCGATGTCACACATTTTCAATAGAGAATTGTAAGGATGGCTCTTCAGTATGTATTGTCAGATCAACATTAACCATTTTATGTTTCTAGCCCATGTTTAATGACAGTTTATATCCCAGTGACAGCTGTGGCAAATACATTTATACCTATGAACAAATATTTCCAGGGAATGAATATACATTTTTACTCTGTGTTTTGGTTCACAATGTTGTGACTTGTACATGAAGCCATAACCCTATCTCAAATATTGACACAGATACTAAAATTTATACATCGTGAGTTACCACTGGACTCAAATGACTACTTACAGTGAAAAAGCTGAAGGTTCCAATCCTGCAATTAGTTTTCCTCTTTGTTGTGGTGGTGATTTAACACCAGCTGGAAATTAAACTCCAAATACAACACTTCTCTTCCCCCCAACCCCTCCAGCAAGGAAGGGACAAAGGCAGAGACTATGGGTTGAGATAATTTACTTAAAGTAAACGGCAATGGAATAAGAAACACACAGTAACAACAGCAATAACAAAATTACAGCACAATAAATAACGGCTATTAATAACAAAATTTACACACCACATGACTGATGGGACAAAGACAAGATGGTGGATGCTCCTGGCAGTGCCATGTGGTTTTCCCAAAGACAAGACGGCAGGTATTCTCAGCAGCCAGCTCTCCCTGTCCCAGAGCCCGAGACAACTGAAAACAATGATGGACAACCCCTCAAAAGCCAGATCATCCATGCTGTGCCAAGCCGCTGCTCTGCTGGGGGTTTTGACTCTGCGCTGTGCCGGCTCTGCTCTTGGACTGCTCTGCCCATCTCTGCTGGGCTCAGGTGCATTTGTCACCCAGAGCTGCACTCTCCTGAAGGCCAGGAACAGACAAGCAGCAGTGAGAGAAAGCAAGGTCCACGTGGCTGGTCCCAGCAACCTCTCCAAGGATGAAAGGGAAACAAAATGACACCGTTTCCAGGGTGCACTCATCTTGCCCTCCCCCAAAGCCATACCGACCTTGCCTTCCCCCAAAGCCATAGCCACCAGCAATGATATGGGTGGTATAGAACAGCAGCGGAACTGTGCCCATGTTAAGGTTCACCCCCTCTCTGCAACCAGTACAGTTAAAATTCCCACATGACAAAATGGGATGGATAAAAAACGAGAATCCATCCCACTCCGCCAACATTAAATACCTTTCAGAAAAATTTTGAACAATTGAAAAAAACATTGATTGGCTAATAATAAATTATATCAACTAGTAAAAAGTTCACTATATGAGCACTTTATTTTGAGGGAAGCAGATACTTGTCTTAGACCTACAGGAATAATTTTGCATTGTCTGATTAGCCTCTTGGGACAATAGGAATGACACTAATTGAAGAAAATACTGTTGCTGAGGTAAGGACCACCAAATCATACTGGAAAGATTTTTTTGTTTGTTTTGGCAAAAGAATGGCTGAAAAGAAAACAAAATGTTTTGTGTGTAGGCAAATATTTAGGCCAGCACATTCAGATTTTAAAATTTGATAGCATTTTTTTTTCCAGTAAACTTCATAGTCTATTCTATCTGTGAAGATTGAATTTCAGAGAATTCTACAAGAAAGAGTGAAGAACTATCTAGTTGTTTCTATCAGCAACACAGAAAATCTTCGAATTGCATCAGAGAAGTAGAGGAATGTAAATATATGTTAGCTGGAGAGCAATATTTCTTCATTCCTTTTTCCATTTAAAAACTAAAGAAAGCAACTTTTATAAAAATTGCAAAAATGAAAGAGGCTTACGAGGAAATGTTTTAAGTCAGTGCAAATTGAAATATTGACTTTCTTACGCTTCTTGTTTTGCTGCTGTTAAAGAATCCAGTTACTGAGAACTCCAAAGTAGATATTCTAGACTTTGACATGATAGTGCCAGTGTTAGAAATGTAGAGATAGTAGTGGTTTGATTTAACAATGAAAGTGAAACATCCATGATGCAATTTTCCCCTGGTCAATAAGAGTTCAATCACAATACAGTTAAAGAAGAATTTTAAAAACACATATTATAGAAAATACTTATTGAAGTCACTGAGAACAATCATACTGTACTGTGTTACATAATATTGGCTTTCCAATTCATATTCAGAGATTACATTGGATATTATTGTAATGAATATTATATTAATTTGCTTTTGATTAATTTACCAAATTGAAAATAAGAAAAGTATATAACAGTTTTATATGTTACATCTTCATTTCTTATGTAAACGTGCATTATTATTATTAATCAAACAAATTGTAATGAAAGATAAGTGATCTAATTTACATTTATATCCAACTTTGGAGACCGAATTTTTAGATAAACCATATTTATGATAGAGCAATGCAATAGTTCTGTATCCAATTGGAGTTTCACTAATGGTCTCATTAAATTAGTTACATTCAGAATGTCCAATTTACAGCATTCATAATTTTTCATCTCATCTTGTTCAGCAGATATTTGTGGATTTTCTTCTAGTTAAAAGTTATTTTTGTAAACACTAACACCCTCCCCCTCAACAAAAAAAAAAAAAAAAACCCAAAAAAAACCAAAAACCAAACAAAAAACCAACAGAGAAACCTCTCCAGTGCTTGTTTTTAGTCTTGTTCTACTTAAAATTATTTTCTTGTGCAGCCATTAGATTGGATAGTTACTTTCCCATTTCACATATGATCATCAGTGATCCTAAGAAGTGTTCAAGTGATGTACTCAATATACAGTGATCAACATTGCAATCTTTACCATTGCCATTTATTAATTAACATTATTTTATGGTTGTTCCAACACAGAAAAAGAATTTAATTACAGATCTTAAAATAAACAGCTTGAAGAGGCTTTTCATTATGATATGCAAAAACCAATGCCAGTTGTTGCTAGAAGCCCATTGAAGGAACTGGCTGCTAAGAAAAGCAGCCCTACTTACTCAAACATTGCACAGAAAGAGAAGCAAGGAGTTGTAGAATTCCATGATGATGACCTTTCAGTAGTATAAGCCTCTAAAGAGATTTAAAATCAGGCATGGAGGTTACAGCAGTTGTCAGATTTCTCTAACTTGATCACAGGCTACAGCCTATGACTGGACTATACACGGTAGAAAAACTTCAGATCCTGGGATTATGACTAATCAGTTATGTTCACAATCCTCTGGCTTCCTTCCCTACCTATGGACCTTACAGTACCAGGGTAGGACCTTCTGCAGGATTGGCAGAGTTAGCATTGATTTGAGGTATACTGATTGGCTGGTATTGGGTTGGTACAAGAAGAAAGTTTGGGACTCATGATCCATGAACACTAATAAGCCTACCATAGCCCCAAGAATACACTAGAGGTTTGTGAATACTTTAAACCTGTACAATAAGTCTTTTGAATTGCCTCCTATGTTTTTATATTCACCATCTGAGTAATTTATTGTCCTTATACCTTAATTACATCCTCTGCCTGTTTCCATTAGCAAGGAAAGGGCGAGCAGTGATAATCCAATACAGCCCAAACAGTTAGGGACATGACATCATGCCTTACTTTGGATGTTGAGATTATGGTATGTATCCCTAATTTGCTATGCATCTTGTATATATTCCTGTCTTCCATTCCTCCTACATTTCGAACATAAATAAGACATATAAAATGAACTGTGTAACAAGTACACTGAAGATCTGCCTGAAACATGTTTTCCCTAACACAGGGGTAAAAGGAAAGCATCTATGACCTTCTGGAAATAGGAGGTTGTAATTTTTAGAACTGCTGCCTGTAACAATGTTGTTTATAAAATTGACGCAAAACGAGTGTCTACTTAGGCTCCGTTTATTTTTCAGAAGTCCCACTAAAGTTATTGTAAAATGTCTCAAGTTTATTTAATCATTCATTGAAAAATAAAGAAAATGTGTTGGGTTTTTTTTATTTTTTGGTTGGTTGGGGTTTTTTTGTTTGCTTGTTTTTTTGTTTTTAATCAAAGCATGTCCTACAGTTCTTTGGAAAAAAGACAAAAGAGAAACACAACTTTGGGACTATTTCTAAGTCTTACTCCCCAGAATGAACTTTATATCTCATCCATTTAAACATTTATTTTCTAAGTATCTCAATGTTATTGGTTACTACATTAAAACATTCTTTTCTGTAGGAGGACACTTAGAAAAAATTACTTTGATACATATAGTAATATTACATTTGTGACAACGGACAAAAAACCACACACACGCACAAGTTTGGGGCAGAGAAAAGTTAACAACTAGCACTGCTTTATTATTATAAGGCTTGTCTTTTATACTTTTTCTTATCTGTCCATGTATAAAGTTGTCATACTATATTAGCCAACCACTTCTGTCCACGAGCCTTAGACCATCTTCTGATAGGTAGTTCACATCTCTCTTCATGCTGGTAAGTCTCAAAACACATCTTGTTTTTCACGCTTGTTTTTCTCAGTTGTTTTTCTCCTTTCTTCTACTTTCCCATGCTGGTGCAAGGCCAGAAACATAGTCTTCTCCACTTTCCCACGCTCACAGCTGCATCCTTCCAAGGCCAAAGCAGTCCTCTGCCCAGTAGTCTTCCACATTACATTAATCTTAATCATTGTCCTACTTACAGGGATAGAAGGCACAGTTTAGTACTATGTGGGTGTGACGAAACTGTGTATTCTACACCTGCCACAACATCTTTGGTGTACTGTCTCTTTAAGACTTGTGGGCAGAAAGAGAATGTTTGCCTTATTTTGCTGCTGTGCTCCAATGAGAGAGAGTGAGGGACGACAGATCAGGCCTATGTGGCCACTTGGCACCAGGAGAGAGCCTGTTGCACCAACACTGCCACTGCTGGAGCCACCATAACCACAGCCACCACTGCTGGAGCCGCCACCACTGCTGGAGCCATCACAACTGCTGGAGCCATCACAACTGCAAACGCTGCCACCAAAGCCACCATCTTGGCTTGTCGCTGCCATTTGACAGCCCAGTTGAGCCATGCGGAGCTCAAAACCCCAGTGGAGCCATCTAGAGCAGTGCTGGTGTCAGGGGTAGCCACGTGGAACAAGACCCTGACAAGCCATGTGGAGCCCAAACCTCAGTGGAGCAGAGCAAAGCAACGCCAGTGCCAGAGGCAGCCAATGCAACAGGGAATAAAGACCCTTCTGCACCCACACTGCTGCTGTGCCAGGACCCATCCAGCATCTCGGCAGCATAAATCCTTTTGGACAAAATAGTCTTCCAGATTTTTGCTTTGCTCCTACTCCATGTTGGTTTTCTCTGGCTGGCAGGGTGTTAAACTGCAAAAACTTTTCTGCTAAAGTACTTTGTTTCTTTCAGGCCACATGGCATACAGTGTCGGAATGGGAGCCATTTTAGTTTTTCACTAGGGTTGGGGGCCAGGTAACATTTTGCCTTTGTTGGTTTTGTGGGCAAACCATTTTCCTCTCTATTGTCATGTTATTTGTGAGTTTTACCTCAGTAAAATGGTGACTAACGTTTTTAACCTCTTGCAGTCTTGTTTTCTTTGTTTTCCCCCTCCATTATCAAAAGGGGACAGCTCAAGCAGTCTTAACTTCTCCCTACTGAGTTTTTAAACCCAGCAAAATCATTAAGCATGATTTTTGACAAATATTTTAACTAAGCAAAAACAAAGACTTTTTTAAAAAAAATAAGCAAGATAGTTACAAACTTTTTGGATAATAAATCTCTAAAAACAGGCAATTTGCTATTATCAACTTTATTTACTAATATAACTTAATAGATGTTCCGACTTCTTTGTCATTCCTTACCTACACTCAGCTTCTAAGATTCACATTAGGGGGTTCCTTCAGAAATGTAAACAATATTAGAAGAAGACTGGGGCAATCCCTCAGTATCAATACAGGCTGGGGGATGAACAGATCAAGAGCAGCCTTTCCAAGAAGGATGTGGTGGATGAGAGGCTGGATATGAGTTGGCAACGTGTTTGCAACCCAGAAAGCCAACTGTGTTCTGGGCTGCATCAAAAGAAATGTGGACAGCAGGTCATGGAAGGTGACTCTTCCCCTGTATTCTGCTCTTGTAAGGCCCCACCTGCAGTGCTGCATCCAGCTCCAGGTTTCCAGCAAAGGAAGGACATTGACCTGTTGAAGAGAGTCCAGAGGAGGGCCACTAAGTTGATTAGAGGGCTTGAGCATTTCTACAAGGAATGGGTGAGAGAATTGGGTTTGTTCAGCCTGGAAAAGTGAAGGCCTAGGGGTGACCTAATTGTGGACCTCCAGTACCTGAAGAGTGCCTTCAAGAAAGATGGATGGAGACATACAAAAGCATGTAGTGACAGAACAAGGGGAAATGGCTTCAAACTGAAAGAGAGTAGGATTAGATTAGATATTAGGAAGAAATTAGGAAGAAATTTTTTACTGTGATGCATTGAAACAGGTTGCCCAGAGAAGCTGTGGATGCCCCATCCCTGGAAGTGTTCAAGGCCAGGTTGGATGGAGCTTTGAGCAATCTGGTATAGTGGAAGGTGTTCCTGTCAATGGCAGGGGGGTTAGAACAAGATTATCTTTAATGTCCCTTCCAACCCAGGCCATTCCATGATAGATTTTGTTCTACAAATATGTGCATACCTTGCCTCATAGTGATAAGCTGATATGTTGTGACTCATTCAAGTGTTATTCTTATGTTCTGTCTTGCATATTTTTCTTTAAAGATCACTGGAAATCTTGCCCTGAAAACAGTTCTTTTACTTGGTTAGTGTCTCCATAGAAAGTAGTTCCCAAAGACATGATCAAAGCTCTGTGGACAAGAAATCTCCTCTGAGCTCATTAGTCTGTTACACAAGTGGGAAAGATAATGGGTTGTAGTCTCTCAGCTTTGCTGAGAGGAAACAGAATAAGCTCTCACTTTTATTGCTAGCCAGTGACACCAAGCAGTTTCACATGTACTCCACTTTAGAAGTATAATTCAGCACAGTAATTATATTTCACATATAAATTTAACTTACAGCTAGAGTGCCTGATATACCCAGAGTTCACACTATAATGTATACTGCTTTTTATACTGTTACTGCTCTTTTCTGTAGCATGAATTAATATGCCACAAGTCAACAGTCTTCGTAATATTCAAGGGAAAAAATGTGTCTTTCTCTCCATTTATTACACATCCAACCCTGAAGATGTTTTTAATTAGTTGATAAGAATGGCAAATAAAAAATTTCATGAACATTTTATTACAGTGTGTTTGAGTATTAATTGTTGCCAATTCATCAACCCTAAAGCACATTAGTTCTGGAAAGATTTATTTTATCTGTTCTATATTTATGAGTACAATAGTATCTTCAAAATATTAGTAAAAAAAATCTTTTGATTATAAATGTTAGCACTAATATTTTCCTATCTGCAGCTGGCTTTAAATGATATCCAAGGAAATAAGCTCCATCCTTGGCCCAGTTCTTTTCAACATCTTCATTAACGACCTGGACACGGGACATGAAGAAATACTAAGGAAGTTTGCCAATGCCACCAAACTTGGAAGTGCTGTCAACTCCCTTGACATATTAGAGATATGGGCAATCATCAACCATGTGAATTTTAACAAAGGAAAATTCTGGATACTGAAGCTGGGACAGGGCAATTCCAGTTGTGTGTATAGACTGGAGAATGAGATGCTGGAAAGCAGTGTTGCAGAAAGGGACCTGGGGGTCCTGGTCGATGGCAGATTGAATCTGAGGCAGCAGTACTCTGGCAGCCAGAAATACCAACTGTGTCCTGGGGGGCATCAAGCAAAACATCGCCAGCTGGTCAAGGTGGGGGATTGTCCCACTTTACTTTGCACTGGGGTGGCCTCACCTTGAATGTTGTCTGCAGTTTTGGGAGCCACAATATAATAAAGACATTAAACTCTTAGAGAGCATCCAGAGGAGGGCCAAAAGGATGGTGAAGGGTCTGCATCAGAAGCCTTATAGGAGCAGCAGAGGTCACTGAGCCTGAAGGAGACTGAGGGAAGACCTCATTGCAGTCTTCAACATCCTCACAAGGGGGAACAGAGGAACAGGTACTGATCTCTTTACTCTCATGATCACTGACAGGACTTGAGCAAATGGCATGAAGCTAAGTCACGGGAGATTTAGGTTAGGTTTTAGGAAAGGGTTTTTCACCCAGAGGGTGGTTGGGCATTGGAACAAGCTCCTCAGAGAAGTGGTCATAGCACCAAGCCTGCCTGAGTTCAAGAAGCATGCTTTAAGGCATATGATGTGATTTTTGGGGTGTCATGCATAGGGCCAGGTGTTGGATTCGATGTTCCTGATGGATCCCTTCCAGCTCAGTATATTCTATGATTCTATGAAATATTTTCTTCATTAGTGATCAATTTTAAATTATAGCCATGTGATTTAGTTTGCTCTTGGCCTTTTTAATTCCTATACTAGTAATTCCTTAAACTCTGTATTTCACCTGTGATTCCATTAGATAAAATTTTTCTCCTTATCTGGTTCATTTACCAGTGTTCTAAACACTACCTTGTGCCTCGTTTGTGATGAAAACCTAGATATCTACATCAGCCTGAAAAGAGATTCTCAGTGACATTTATAGAAGATTCCTAGTAATAGGAATAGTAAATGCACAGCAGAACCTAAACACTGCCTAGAACAAATTAGTAAATATGTTGATTCAAGAGAAATAGATAACTGAAGGGAGCACTTTCTTTCAACTTGTATATTTCGGTGTACTAGGGAGATTTGTATATAGTAGAAACTTTTTATAAAGTATAATCAACTTCACCTTGGGTTAAATCCCAAGCCACAGTGATACTATATCCCTCTTGACAGCACAGTAGAGGACAACTTCAACAGAGACAATAAAGTTCTTCAACTCCTGTTCACGCCTTGTCAAGTGAAAGGAGGGACTGTTGGCAGTCTTCATACACACAGGATGCTAAAGGAGAATTTTCCAGAAAAGGAGTTAGTGGCCTCATTTTTAAGAATTCCTAATTTCCTATGATATATGCTCTTGTACAGCATGTGTAGAGTACCAAGGTCAGTTATTTTCTACAATGATGAGTTCTAGGAGCTCTGCTTAGATAAGAAACTAAAACCAGTCAATTATATATTAATAGGAGGTGCAGATATTATGAAGCTCATAGTAATATTACAAACTAAACCGAAAAAGGTAAAAGGAAATTCTATTAAAATAAGCACCCTAAGCTGATCTCTCCTGGGCACATTGGTCCTTTAGTTTCACCCAGTTGCCCTTCTGGTGAACTCAGTAAATAGTAGGAAAAAACTGATTTTTGTTTTGCTTTTGTTTTCCTGGGAAGCAACGTTTCTCAGCCTATTGACTGTCACAGACTGCTGCCAGGATATCTGCTGTCCAACAAGAACACCGTACTTTCCAGCAATAGATTAGAAAACGTGAACTTGCAACCTGACATACAAACCAGCATTTAACCCCTTTTTACAATGCTATGAGCACTCATCCTGGGAGTGCAATAAGATTAAAGTATCAAGGACATAGAGAGCAACACTCTAAGGCTGACTGAACAAAATTTGAAGAAAATTTGTTGAAAGAGGTTATCTGCTTTGCACAATCAAGGATTATATTCTAAAATACAGAAAAGTTTAAGGGAAAAACTAAGTTATTGCAAATGGTGATTCCAAAACATGGGAGAAGCTGAAAGGATAATGGATATGATCTCCCATTCTAATGAGGTGAAACCTAGAACCCATCAGTGGCTCCTAATGATCTGCTTCCCAAAGTAATCTACATGGGCTGCACAGGAGCCATGGTGTATTTCAGTTAGTTTGTGATCTGGATGGGGCCTGGGATCTTGTACAACATGTGCTTCTCTCTATCTGTACATCTAGATGCAACCAGAAACATTTGCTTTGGACATAAAGCCAAGCCTTACAGAACAATGGGATGGTACTTGCAGAAAGCAGACTGTACAAAGCAAACTGCACATTTAGAGAGGCAAGGAGTGAGAAGATTGCTCTGGATCTGTGAAGGCCTGAAATCTATGCCTGGTAAAAACTAACCATGTCAAAAGTCTGGGCCACTATTGAACTGGGTGACAATCTCTGTCACGCTGTCTAAAAAAATCTTTAACAGTGGTTATTCTTGGTAAAGAAGTAGTTTGGTTTGTCTTACCACTGAGACTGACATTTCCATCCTCCTAAATGTGTGATAAATGTTACTCTGACCAAAAATTATCACAATTTTTGCATGGCTTTTGTCACATATTTTGCTAACATTTTAATTTACTTTTTTTTTTTTTCCCCCTAAAACGTTCAAATATGTTGTTGCTTGTACAATTGCTCATTTCAAAATCATGATGTTTGGGCCATGGGGCTTTATAAAAAAGAAAGAACAAGGAAACCATCTCACAATATGATTTTATTTGCTTTCCAGGGGATGTCTTTAAACAAACAAACTGATTTTTTTCTGTATGAATATAGGTGCACTTAAACAAAACTTAGCTCTAAAGTATTATTTTATCTTTCTTGTAGTGTTTTCAAACTATTCACACTGTGCACAGGCAGAACTTCAGAACAGATGCTTTGTCACCCCAGCCTAGACTATGCTGTGTTCCTCCCAGATGGTTTCTTAGTTCAGATTTTATAATGACAAAGACTTTTTGACTTCTAATTAGATCTTTTTAGTGCTTCTTCAAGCAGCAGGAAAAGTTAGCAACGCAAATATTTGCTATCCTATTGCATGAAGACCATCATCGTATTTTTCCATGAGGCAATGTTACTTCCACAATAAGGTAATTTTCTTCAAGTTTATTCAAGGAACTGGATTACTGCCTGACAAAGCAACTTATTTATTGAAAAAGCATGGTGTTTCCAAAATAACTTTCAGACGTTCACTGAAATAGCAACACTACAAATATAATCAATCCCTTTTTGATAGCCTTGCTGTTTTAACTGCTTATACAGCTGAAATTAATGCTACATCTACCTTTGAAATACCTTTCTAACATAATGCAATTTTTAAATGTTTGCAGTCTCAATATCTTCCTTGAGTGAATGGTATTTGTAATCCAGTTCTATGCCTCAGTCGTCTTTGCCTTTGAAGGTCACATGCTTTTCAATTGCATCAGTGCAAGAGGCTGGGAGCAGAAAGGTCTGATGACTCCTTGCTCCTCTTTACTTTAGCAGTGAAAGCAGAAACTATGTGAAAGCTATTGTCCCTGTTGTGCTGTCACACAATGAAGCTACAAAGAGTAATAAAATGTTATGAAGAGTTCTTCCTTCTCTAATCTCATTCATATGCCACTATAAGGGCAGGTCATGGTCTCCAGTTCTGGAGAACTCATGACCATAATTTGTCACATGTGAAAGTATTGTTTCATATTAAGTCCACTGAGGCTGTTCATAGATTTCTCTGTCACTACATGTCAGTCCTAGCACTGGCTTATGTTTCTGTTACTATTCACTCTGGCAAGTTAAACAAATTTTTCTGAGAGAGTACTTTCTTCTGAGTAATTTTACTTAACATACAAAATATCTAGTAACCAGTGTTACAAACACAATTATCTTTGCACATAGCTGTTTGGATTAACATATATTTCAAAGTCATTAGCATCAGTGCCCAGTAAATGCTCTTTTATGTTTGAATGAAAAATTAGTTATAACAATGAGTGGCTTTTTTAAGACAGCTATAATCCTTCTAACTTGTGCACAGGTCATTTAATGAGTCTCACATATCTTTCTTTGTGTTATCATATATATATTTACATATATACATATATATATTATACCAACATATTAATGTGTTTTTCATTAAATTTTATAAACCGGTCTTATAATAAAAATCCATCAGCAATCACAAAACAGTGAACAGGAATGTCTCAGTGCACTACCTCATCTGCATAATTGTGAGTAGGTTACCTATTATCAAGGTTCTTGAAGGCTGGGATAATGATTTTGCATACTAAACAGCAATGTCTTGTGTATACTGCTATTCCATTCTAGTGGCTATGTCATAAACTATCTAAGTGTAATCTAAGGTAGGTGAAGTTTGTTTAACTTCAAGACTTACTATGAAGTAAACAAATAGGATCTCTATTTTAACAAATTCTTTTGCATGGCCATCCTACTGAGTACAGAAGCTCACAAAGGATCTTAGCTGAAGTACAGTGAAAAGTACTAGTGAGATATGACTTTCTCCACCAAGGAGACTAACAATTACTTGCAAATCTGTTTGATTAATAAGCAGATTTCTTAGGATGAAGTAGCATAGCTACTGTACCAGTTAGGAATAAAAGGAACAAATTCTTAGTGGAAGTCTAAAATAGACCCAAACAATGCAAAACAAAGTATATTGGAACAAACACTTTCAATTGCATTTCATTAAGTAAACAGACAATTTTGGAAAGTAGGATCATTAGTGGAGGAGAATTAGTGGCAAGAGAAGAGATTATAAAATCCCTGGCATTTTGAGAAAAAGGCAGAAGCAGGCAGTTAGTCACTCTGAGACCAAAGCATTGTATAGCAATTTTTCCTCAAAATATCTATTTCCCCATCATTTTATTAAAGATATTATCTCCCTCTGGAAATTTACCTCACTTATATCCCTGGACCACTACAGGCCCAACAGCACTGCACTTCTGATTGATGGCTTAGTACACAGAACATATCTGTCATTTGCTCTTTGGTAGATATTAAAAACCAGCAGAACTGCAGAAATACCCTTCTGAAGGTGTGCACTGGACAAAACCTAATATAAATCAGAGCTCAGAACTCGAGATATTCACAAGCATTATGATCTCCTGCTGGACTAATACTGCTCTTCTTCAGCTTTAGAGAAAATAAAACATTTCCAGATATAAACCCCAGAGTTAGTATTATCTCAGAACAAAATATGCTAAATAGCAGTTTTGGTATTCACTGTGTGAGTATAGGAAATTAGGCCCTACTGAATTGAGTCATTGAAGAAATTCATTACCTAAATTGGTGCTGAAATAAAAAATAGATACATAAATCTAAAACTGAGGTCTCAAATCCCTTTGCTTATGTTGCTTAGCCCTTCTCTTTCAATCATTGTGTTAGTCAGGATTTTTATCAAGAAAACAGGGCTTGTTCGTTTTGAACTCACTTCTGCTGGAATAGGAGCTGATTTACTATTTCCAGGTGAGTGTTCCAGTCACCAAGCCATTGTGTAAAATAGACTACTACTATTGTAGGCTTTTTATCTCTACCTTCAGGATAAGTTTGGTACCTGTTATTGTCTCTCAGACATAGAAATCTCTTACTAAAGTCTTGGAAGAAGACAGCATTTTGGACACATATCTCTTTATGCTTTGATATAAACAATTGCTAATTAATGCTATGAAATCTTGTCTTGTTACTCCATCCTTACAAATTCCCTTTCATTGACACAATTTCTGTTCGTCTGATGACCTACAGAAGATTACCAGCCAACAGAAAGTAGCAAGCTTTATTCTTTCAGTACATATTTTAAAATAGAGCTTTTGTAATAAGGGTTAGAGGGATTTTTTTAAGCATTTAGAGATATTAATAGTAGGCTTGATGCTTTGCTGACTCAAGTCAGCAAGTTTCTATTGATTTTGGTAGAGCTCAAGAATAATATGCTAACTCACTATCTGCATCTCCAGTATTGGTATAGATTTTGAATCTTATAGTATGAATCTTAGCAGCAGACCAGAAAGAATGATTCACTAGTGTAAGAGGTTTAGGTTACATTCCTATTAATTAGGCTTCCATTTTTCCCATAGAAGACCACGCCAAAAATTTATGCATGGGCTCAAGGGACTTAAATATAAGTTATGGTCATTCTTATTCATGGCCTTTGGACAGTGTGCAAACACGCAAGAACTAGGAGAGAGAACTTCATGGAGAAAAGGATTTAAATAAACACCCAAAGTAACTAAGCAGAAAAACAACTATGCTAAGAAATTTCAGGACCAGATGGAATATAACATTATTTTCCTAGATGCAGTATTACAAGCCATAGAACTCTATCCAGTTTACCCCTGTACTGTGCCAAAAACACATTCTTCAAAAGGTATCCAGCTTTGGCTTCCTGAGAATCGCCCCATCTCTTAATACTTGTTTCTAAAGACAATTTACATTTCCCAAAAGCAGTCAAGTAAACAAGAAAAGGAACAAAAACATAAAAGATTAATGGGTTTTATTTTGTCTTAACACACCTATATGCCGGTTTATGAGTATCAACCACTCTATTTAAAATATCAAAAGCTTCAAATTCTCACTCATGAAGCAGCTGATCTCTACAGAAACCAGATGAATATTGGAATTCCTTTCAGCTGGTGTTGACTCTGCAGATTATTCCAGACTAGTGATATCTGATGCAGTCAATCAGTCAAGCTGCTTGAACAATCTGCTCCACTCCAACACTGCCATATTCTATCCACTCCACTGTCATCACTAAAGACATTTGTTGTCTTCTCACTGCAGCCCAAAATTACTATCATGATTAATTTTAAAAGTATTTGCCATATTTTGCACAGTTGGGAGACATATGTCAGTCCTGAATATTTAATAATATAAGAGACACTGTCTAATTGAAGTGTTTATTATGAGCAATAAGCTAATTTTACTTCATCTATTTTCCATACAGATTTATACAACAAACTTCAAACTATTTGCAAACATATATGGATATTTTTAAATAGAAAACATTTAGTGAACACAACAAAAAAGTCTTCTGAATTCTTTGTATTACTAGATATTTCTGTACTGTGGTCAAAGTGAGAATGAGAACTGTATTTAAAGTATTGTCTTCATCTATCCAACATACACTGTTGAGAGGAATATAATCTTATTCACATCCTGCCCCTATGATGGTACTCAGATTTTTATTACAAAGCTGGTGAAAGAATAGCAAGAAAATGAAGATTAGAAATCTGATGCATAACCTAGTTCAGTAAGAAACTTTTTAGCCTGAAGAAATAAGAGCAGCTGAATCAAGCTCTTCGTGTCAAAACATCATGTCTACCAAATACTTTGATTTATGTGTCATAAAAAAGTGACCCTCAGATAATCCAGGCAATTTGATAACATAGAAGAGCAGGTGACAGGGCACAGTTAAGTTCACAACCTTGTGTTTATATATGATTTCATGTAGCTTAAGGAATAATATCAGTGAGAATGCAGAGACTTATTCTTGCAATTTCAAAAAACAGCTCCTATCCGTACAACCTTCACAGAAAAGCTGTGAAAATGTGAATAACAGTGCTATAACAAAAATCTAGAAACCTTTCCTTTCCAGTTATTAGATATTGATAACTACCCTAAGATGGGTCTTAGTTCATATATTAAAAATTAAATTCTAAAAGTGTACATTTTAAAATATTGAAATATAATGCAAAGAATTCATTTACTGAATGTTTTGTCATTCCAGAATAATTAGACATGCCTTTATTATTAAATAATTATTAAATATAATAGGATTTAAAACAATGCTTTAAATGTGAGGTCTCACAGCTGTTGATAGGAGTGAATTTACCTGCCATTTCCATTTTTCATAAATCTGACATACATTCTAAATGATATATTCCAGCATTATTAGCTGCAGCTTTGCTGATTAGGAATTACTGTCTACTATTTCTATAAATTACACATCATTAACAGTGGCAGGCAGGCACAAGGAGCTGCTCTATTAAAGCACAGGTCTCACATAGGTCTTGTGCTATAAACCAGTGAGGAACTTTCTTTATAAAAAGCTGTATGGCCTTTGATCCCTCTGACATTAAGGGTTTAAATAAATTATAATTAATAATTACCACATCTAAGTTTTCAGGAGAGGTGCTAAGGTGAGGGTAATTTAGAGATGCACCACACCATTAAAAAAACCAAACAAACAAACAAAAAAAAGCAAAACAAAAACAAAGCACTAAAAAACCCCACTTTTTCTAATATATGCCTGAAAACATCATTTCACCCATCCAAGAAATCCTATCAATAACCTTGGATCCCTTGAGTATAACAGAACCAAGTCCTATACATTGCATCAAGTAATCTATTTTTATTTATTTTTAAATGAAGCAGCCAAAGTTAATAAAGATGATGATGTGTCATAACATATATTTGTAGTATTATCCTACTTGTTTGACATAGCTTATCATCTATTATAGACAATCTAAACTACACAATTGCACCTCATTTTGAGAAAGATCAATAAAGCAATTGATATCTCCAAAAAATCTCCCTTTCCCTAACATGGAACTGTGAAATGCATGACAGAACTGGGCATAACCACAGTCTAAAATATCCTGCAAGGTTGCTCTACTTTCTAAAATACTCCTCTGAAAGGAGATGCAGTGTCCACCTACAGCTCTTTTTCTGAAACAGAGAGATGTTGGTCTCTGTGTTTTCCATAAAACTCAGCTCTGCTATGGATGGTTAGTGTGTTTACCACTATCAAATCAAACTTGTTAGAGAATTTAACTTTAAATTAACTTTTCAATTTAGAGAAACAGAATAGCTGAAACAGATTTTTGGGATATGAAAGAGTCATGATGCAAAATGAAGTTTTAAGTTACTTAGAAGTTCTTAAAAGAATAAATAAAAGTTATGGAAATAAAATTTTTGGTTGTTGCCACCTACATGAATACCATTAATTTGAGAATTCAGTCTTTTCTTTGGACTTCATACTATTTTCTGTTTACTTTCTACTAACTTTTGTAAAGAGGCAAATAACAAGCACTTCTGTTCCCTGTGGACCATTTCATCAGTGTAATTTATTGTTCTTGCATTTTAATTAAAATGAAATATAATTTATTTCTATTTCGAATTAATTTTGAGAAGATACCTCTGTGATGATACAATTAAGAAATTAAGGTCATGTTCTTTCCTATGGTACCAAATTTAATTTTAGAACTGTATTTCTGTACTGTGTGTAAACAAATCTGGAACCTTGAAGGATATTTCTGTACTTGTAACGTTAAAGGTATGAGCTTTATCAATGTTTTGTAGAGCTAAACAATCCAGTATGAACATAGCTCTCATTCCTGGTTCTTTCATTTCCTCTCTTTTTGTCTTTTAGTGCTTCCAGTTTAGAATAAGACCAATAGTTTTTCACCTTAATTTCTAAATTTCTCCAGGTAATAAACAGATAAATATATACTTTTATTTTTTTTTTTTTTTGCTTTCCATTTTAGAAAAAGAGAATATAGGAATAATATATGTAAAAAAATAAGATAAAAGTAATGACATTTTTCATTAATTGTGAGAGCTTAATAGAATGTTTTATGGTCCTGAAAAGGAATAGTATGGAAGAGAACTAGCTGAATTGAAACACACCTACAGGCAATTTTTTGCATTCAATTTAGAAACATTGTAGAAACATGAGGAGTTTTATGTGGAAGAAAATAAAGCTGTTTTCACCATTAAAACATAAAAAATCCCCACATTTTCTCTGTGAACTTCAATTTTAAGTGAAGTGTTTATTCTTCTTTCTTTGTTGATGTGTCTCTAAGATAGATAAAACTGTTCTGAAAAATATTTTATAATGTTTGTACATCACATGCTCTTTCTGTCCTTTGGCTAAAGCATGAACAGAACGGTTCAGCATTCTGCCCCATCAGCCAATTTTTTGCATTACAAGTAGCTTTTTATTGAGTTGTGACTGTTGAGGACTCAAGTGCATTGTGATAAATGTTGAAAGTTTCTTCTTATCAGGAGATTAATGTGTGTGGTCATTGGTCTCTCTGGACATTACTTCTTAATAAAAAGCAATTTACTTAAATTACTCTTCTCACTCGTTTTGTTAATATTGCAAAATTACAAGCAAGAAAAGGGAAAGCTTTTAACTCTGCTTTGCAGGAAGTAGCATTTAATTTTTTCATTTAAGATCTAAAGTAATTGATTAACCTTCGTAAAACCTAACCAGACTAATTGTAGCACAAAGGAGAGCTGGACCATTACAATTTTCTACATTTTTCAAAGATCTCCACTAACCTGTAAAGGGAGAAGTATGTAATAATGAATCATTACAATACCATGGCAAATTAGATACAGATGGCATATTTGTTATGCTATTCACCATTTCCACACAGGCTTTACCTTGGGGAAAAAAGTCATTCTTCTAAACAGGTACCAGAATTAATTTAAACATAATTCTCACTTCTAGAAACAATATGAAAGAATTTTGTGGGTTTTATCAGTGACTAAGCATTCTCCAAAGGGGTCTGCCTGAATCAATGATAATTCAGAGTTTTTCAGAATAACAGACTGGTATTTTTCATGTAAACAACTTACATTCTCCTCTCTTTTAAACAAAACACCTAGTTTTACTGAAAAGACAACTTTGCACTTGAAGATTTATGTTTATTACATTTTAATAATTGACAGCAAATAACCAAAAGCAAAGCAAAACTTCTAAGCAATATGTGAAGGAACATCATGATGATTGTACTGGTTTTTTTACATTTAATTGACTTTTTTACATAGACTTCACATTGAGGAATAATTTCCGTATCTTGAAAACTTTTGACAGCTATAAATATCGTTTCCTTTCTGACCACCTACTCTTTGCTCTAGGCAGTTATTCCATGCCAAGGTAACTGGCACAAACAGGAATAACACTCATGTATTTTACATCACTGTAAGATTACCTTTCTTCTATAAAAGTTCAATAGCATTCTAAATCAGAAAAAAAAATTAGTTTCACATTTTATTCCAATATAGCAAGATAATGAAAGGATTAGATTTATTCAAGTTTTCTGTATAATTAATGTCTGCAAAAATTAGGATGAAAATAGATCATCTCCCTTTATAATCTGCACAAAAATTTGTTTCAGTCACAAGAAGCTCTACAGTTGAATACAGGAAAAACCACAATGTGGGTAAGAAAATATTTTTCTAATACCTGCCCTTGTGAATAGATCAGGAATCTTATGTCATGCAAAAAAAGGAAAAAATCCCATTTTCAAGAGTTCAGTACGTAAGGAAAAAAAAAAAAATTGAAAGGATAATATCCTGATGAAGATGGATTTCTTTGAAGATACCGCTTTCCCTAAAGAAGGATTTAGTAGTTTCCAATCACATGATCAAACACTGGGACATAATTATCCAGAAAAGCTCAAAGACAATTTTTCTGGTTTGTAAACTTAAAAATTGTGTGATGTCTGGGAATACAATTTTCCTGCTATAATTTTTCAATATTGGATGCTACAAGCTATTTATTTTGCAAGCTACTATAGCTGCTTTCAATGCAATAGCACAAAACTGACCTTAACTATAGAAACTAGCATGAACATAGAAAATGCAGGTATTTACTTGATTCTGGAGAGTGATAAACTAACAATTAAATTTTAATTATCTCATATCCTGTTGAGTGTGACTTAAAATAATGCATGTAGAGCACTAAATACCTTCTGAACTCTGTCTAGATCTGGCCTTAACTTGTAATGAAATTCTGATCAATATACAGCACTTCAAGTATATGTGTGTAACAGATTATTCATCCATATTCCACTCAAAGAACATTTGAATTTCTTAATCGTTCTTGATAGTTCAATGTGGAATCTTTCCAACTAGTGGATCTATAAACTTACAGAGCTGAAATAAGTGCTATTAAAATAACAAATTTAACAGCCGTGATTAATGACATGACCAGGATATCAAGTCAGAAGAGATATATTAGAGAAACAATTATAGTAATTTATTTGTAACGAAGCTAAACCTGTAGATTAGTCAGCAACATAGCATAATTTTCAATTACCTTGTCTATTTATGCTAGCCACTGAAGACCCTTTTATTCTCTTTAGATAGATAGCAAAAGTAAAAACTTTTATATGCTTAGACAATGTTTTAGACCTTTCAACACTCTAGTCATAACTGCACTATGTTATTCTCAGTGGTGAGGGTTCACCTCATACGGGTTGAGAAGAAGCAGATTTTGTGAAGCTGATGTAAAGCTCTCTGAAATCAGTAATATCTGTCGGTTAATGACAATGAGCTCAGTCAGTTTCCAGGATCCTCATTGTGTAGTACCAGGCACTTTCTGTAGTCACTTGTTTGAAACTTGTACAAATTAGCTTCTCCTGTTTGGTTAGATTGCTTAAGGTCACAGGAAATGCAGGTCATTGCTGCTCTGAGGTGGCATCTCGTATGTTACCACGATTATGGTAGTAACAATAGAATTGTGCTTAGTTTTATCAAATTTCTTCACTTCTATCAAAAGCGTAATCTCTATAGATAATTTTATTAAGAAATAATTAAGATAGAATATTTAGACAGAACAACTAAGACATAGAAACTTGTGTGTGATTAGTTCCAGTGACAGACTTGCTGTCTGTACTCAGAACTCAACTTCCTTGAGAAAGACCAGCATACCTAATGCTGAAAACATCTCTGTAACAAGTATGTTACTAGCACTAAGAATACTAAAATTACTGAAAATAAAAATACAATTTGTCTGTGAGGAACATTGCAATAAATTCCTATTGTTTTTCACCTAAGGCATCATAGATATGTATGTGCTTGTTCTCAAATTTTTTTTGTTTGTTTCTCTGAACACATGCATTTCAATTGTATAATTAAATTTCTTTATTTGATATGATCAAAACTCCTATGCAGTTACTCTTACTTGTGACTGGAGAATTTAAGAAATTCAGAGCAGTTCAAGTATTTTCCAGCTGAATTTCTGATCTCCTCTCGGAGTCTGCCAGCTGTCAGCTGATTGTAGAAAATGCATGCATTCCCCCAATTTCTTTTGATGTGAAGTAGAATAGGTTCCTTTAAAGCTGTCATGACATAAGGAATGCTACTTCACTCATCATAACAATTGAAAAGGAACATTCTTTTAGTAAGCAAATATACCTTAACAAAAGATGAAGAAATCTCCCACTAGAAGAGTTGATTTAACCAAATCAAATACAATGAAAAATAACCATTTGAACACATCCTTCTTCAATTTATTTCAAATACATGTAGATGAATAGAAATAAACATTCTTCAGGCTTGGTTTTTTTGTTTGTTTTTCTTTTCTCCACACTTAAGAACCATTTTTTACAGGTATCACCTAAGCAAAACTTAAACCACATAGGTAACAAATGCCCCATATTCTGCTGTCAAGACATACTAGATTTCATAGGATCTAAAGATTTATGGCTCAAAATTATAATGCATAATAGTAGTGATAAATTAAAAAAGAATTTCCAGCATTTTTGTTTCATCATCTTCTTAATAGCTCGAAATTTTGTCTTGATTTGAAGCAAAAAATTATGTAGAAATTCTGATTTCTGCTTAGTTCTACTAAATTAGCTTTGTTCCAGGTGACTGATTTTTTTTTTTTTTTTTTGCAGATGTTTCATTCATCAGAACAGACTTAGATGAACTGCCTTAAATACAGCCATTTTGTTTATTCAAGGTTTTGGAAAAGTGTGAACAAATGAGCTTTAAAGTAATGTTTGCCTTGCCTTGGGGAACATGTGAGTTTTCTGTTTCAAGTAATGTATCTGCTTTACATGTTTTTTGTGGTTTTTTTTTTTCTGTTTTTCTCTGCAATGCTTCTGGTTTCTGTAATTTCAAAGAAGTTTTTGTGAATTCATGGATACAACTACAACTCAAATCTGGAGAAGGTTTATTTAAACCCTAAACAATGTTTTGCTAAATTAAAGGTATGTATTTTGAGAAGGATCGCTTTGAAATACACTTTCAGGCAGAAATGTTTATTACTTTAGCTGATGGCACTGAAACTCAGAATTACAGATGAGATGAAAAGTAACTTCAGGCTGGTTTTTGAAGACAAAACACAAAAATAAACAATTTTATTCAAGGAAAATACAGATAATCTGAAAATAAATTGTGTAGTACATAAATACTAGTTGAATATGAAACATATAAATTTCCTATCCTACTCAGTGTCATTGCTGACAATGATTTTCCCATCTTGGAACACCAGTAATGTTGACTCCTTTAAAACTGATGGAGCCTGCTGTTTTTCCCATTTTTATCTATCACTCAGTGAAGTAATCACTGTGTTTCAGAGGGGGAATAAGCTAATATGAAATTAGAGAACTCTCTTAGAAAATTCTGTATTTTGGTATAGTAATAGGATCCTTCATGCTGCTTCACTGGGCATATCTATGATAGAAAATTAAAAATAAAGAGCTTTCTTCCCCATCCTTTCTCAATATAGTTTTTTTTCCTATGCATTCTGCATTCATGAAGTCTATTGATAGGCATTTAAATAAGGAAAACATTTTTGAAGAGTATTTCTTGTACAGACTAGAAATATGCCAGCATTATTGTCAATTTAATTTAGATTATTAAAGATAAAAAGTGTAAATGTGACCTACAAGATAGCATGTTTTCTGAAGGAGACTAACAAATATTAAAGGGCATCTTGCAGAAAAATGGTGAGCATGATTCCCATCCTTCTTAGGACAAAGATTCCAGGAAAAGGTTCTATTTTACAAAAGTTTTTTCTGTATTCTGCCTTGCAGTGATGTTGGTTAGCCATATAAATTTTTCACGGTTAGGCTGCACACCCTAGCTCTAAGAGGCAGGTTGCTGATTTGAGGAGGCTGGCAGGTAATATACTTGGTTTAGAAGTACCATGTGTCCCACCTTTAAGGCAAGGGCTCAAAGTAGAAGCAGTTTTCTCAGTCCTGTGTGTATAGCACAGGAAGAGAACAAAGGAATCCAGGGCTGGGAAAAATTCAAGACACTTTCTACTTACAATTTTCTCTGGGAGTCATTGCAACTGGCTTCTTGCTTGGAGTGTTAATCCTGCACTCTTAGTATTTAACATTCCCTAAGCACTGCATTGTCAACGAATTCAGAGGTTATAGATTCTGCTTCATTCAACCTCTATTGATTGGCACTGAAACACTTTACTTTTGATTGCAACATGAATTACAATGCTTAATTTATCCTAAGAATGGTCTTGTGAGCTAAGCAGGGAAATGTTTGTCTTTTATAGGTGGGAACTGGTGTGTGTATATATATATATATATATATATATATATATATATATATATATATATATGAAGTCCAGCTCTTCAAACATACTTAGGGGAACTCATCCGTCATGTATTGCCACCTTAAACCATAGACACCTTGGTCTTATTTCAATGGCAGTACTGAAAGTTTTGGTAGTTGATATTTTCAAAAATCACTGAATTTCAAGCCACATGCAATGGTACTTCAGTCTGTCAGGGCAGACTGAATGGCAATTGACAAAGAAATACTGCAAGTTCCCTCTCCAAATCAAGCAGAGGTTGGCTTTGAAGGTAAATCACATATATCATAGGCATTATAGATGTTCAGGGAATAGCACCTGCTCCAGCTTCACACATGGTGAAGACAAGTACAGATTCAGAAAACCAGGATGGTACACAGATGGAGGCTTCTGACTGGCCATAAGCAGTTGCCTTCCTCTCTCCAGTTAGCCTCTTAAATCTGCCTTATTCTTTTTTTTTTAATGAATACTGACATGGTTTCCCATCAGCCTGAAGGCTATGCTTCCCTTTGGTGGAGCATTAACTATGTATTATGTGGAACCCAGGCATTCAGCTCAGGAGGGAGGATTTCAGAAGACTATTTTCCTTTCCCTTCTGCCATATACCTCTCTTCAATGCTCAGCAATAAAACCAGCAACAAATGCTTCCCTGATCTGAACCTTTCCTTCTTCAAATACAAAGACCATCTTTATTTTTTATTACACAAAATTCAGGGAAGTGGGAAAGAAGAGGTAAAGGGAAGTAACAGTCATGTGCATCTGTATCTTCTTCAAAGGTTGCAAAATTTAAGTTAGCACATGTCTTTTCAGAGGTATTGGGATTTCTGTGCATATTAATGAAGATGTCTAATAGCCAAAATGTGTGCAAAAATATTAAAAAAAAAAAAAAAAACAAACCAAATTTTGATCCAAAGATCCTGTTCTAACCATGGCATTCTCACTAATTTTAGAACTATAGAGTCTATGTAAAATATGTGCTGAGGCACATGTAACATGAGTTAGCAGGCTATAGAAAGTCCAGTTAGTTCTCCATATTTTTAATGTCAGTGTTCCCAGAGAAGCCTGAAAGAGACACCAAAGACTTTCTTGACCTTTTAAATATACAAAGTCCTGCAAAGCATGGAAGACAAATTGATGTTACGAAATTATCAGAACAACACTATTGGGTTAACTGAATGCAAGTACTTTAAGATTCACTAAATAACTTCTGAATTTGGCTGAACACTGGTTCCCAAAATCATATATTTCCTGTCTTCCTGAATTTCAGATACTGATGCAGTTAACATAGTGATTACATTCATTGCCATGAGCAGAACTGAACCTTCAGTTAGTAATGTTTTAAAAACCTTGGAATTATTAATTCAATTTGATTTATTAAATTGAATATCATGTCACTTGGAAAGAAAACATTATGGTAACAAAGTAACTTATCTGAAGAACTGTGCATTCAGAAATAAAATCAATTATTTTAACTGGTGTGATTTAAAACTAAAACAAACAGTTTGCATGCAAAATACAATAAAAAGTCCTTACTCGCTTCACACAATGTACTGACATCTTAGAATGTGTCTTTTAGTTCCAAAAGTAATACTGTTTCTAACACTTTCTCCAGCACATTATTATGTCTGTAGTGAAAGCAATTTTTGTCATTTATTGCACTCCTTAGTGAACGTAGCTGATCTAGAAGAAGTTAAATTAATTTATATCTTGCACTCAGAATTCTGAAGTACTGATTTTGAATGGCATTTTCTTCAGCTCCTTTCAGAGATGACAAACATTCACTATTAGATGAAGCCTTAGTACGTTGCCTAAGAGTAAGTCTTAGGTCCTTAGGTCATTCAGCAATTTTGCTGTTGCAAATTATGATATCTCTTGTATTAGATGAATTCCTTGACTGTCAGAAATTATTGTCACTGGGCTAAGATACAGTTGGAATGAAAGTGATAGTGTAACATATGGTCTTTGCTCTAGGATGGCAGACACATATTCACTCTCTCAGTGTCTATTAATCAGCTCTTGATGCAGTGCCCTTTACTTGCTAACCTCACTTCTGCATTTTTGTAGTAGAAAAATCATTCAACCAAAGTCTTTAAAGCAAGTTGTTCATTGTATCATACATTTCATGGAAGCAGATTACCCAACAGTTTCTAATTTTAGCTCATTTTAAGGGCTAACCATCATCTGATGACCACAAGTATATAGTATTACAATTCAAATTATGATATCAGGGGTGGATAATTTGGTAGTAATAACTGATTTTGTATAATGAACTTTTATAAAAACACTTTTGATAGAGATATTCTGTATAAGGAAAAGGAACCAACAACATGTATTTTCCTTTAGTATTGTTATTTCTCTTTGCAGTTATTTGTTTGGTATCATGTATTGAAGTTCTTAGAAGGGCGTATCAGCAGATAGAGCTATTACTTAGACACAGATATTTTGTGTTGGCATGCCAAATAAATATTTATTGAAAATTTATCAAAATAAATATAAATTATTCCAAGTCAGCAATTTTGCTTCATTTGTCTAAAGAATAAATTCTGAATCTGAATTAAACAATCAGGAAAAAAACCCCAAAAGTGGAGCTAACAATGAGATTTACTGTGTCTTTAACAAAAGAATAAAAACACACTGTCTAATTAGTACACACCTAAATTATACCCAACCTTTTACAGCTGCATCAGAAGTTTAACCAAATCAAACTGAATCGTGTGGAAGGATATATATTCAGAAAACCACGGAATGAGAGTCAGGTTTCTGTAGGTTTGTTACCTCATAAAACAACACCAGCTAACAAGTCACCTTAAAAAAAACCCAGTAAGTAATAGGAGCAGGAAAACATGAGCTCATTTTTGGCTTAATTTTGGGCAGTCAACCTTTGTATATGTTGACACCTTGATAGTTGGCTGGCATGTAGAATTATAATCTTGTTTTCTATTGTGTTAGGCCCTTCAGTGAGAAAGAATATGAAGCTTTTCTGATGTATTTGTTTGAGGAGATATTTTTCTTCCACTTTCACAGAAAAGCCAGTAGACCAATTTTTATGCGTCTGGTAAGAATACTCTTACCTGAAGATAACCATGCCTGTAATTCTTTAGAAGACCTTTCTTTAAGAAGAAATTAGAAGAGGATGCACAAAAATGTAACAGCATTGTACTATGCCCACATTCCTTACAGAACCCTCTCACAGTATTTTACAGTATTATATGAAAGACACTTGTAGCAACTTTGAGGACTATCTTGAGTACCACTTTACTCATTTCCAAATAAATTTCCAGCAGACAACCTCAACCTAGAAACATAATTTTGTCTATTAAGTTGTTGTTATTATTATTATTATTTTTATATAGTGATATAGCCCCTGTATAACATATTTATTACCATTAATGCTGAGAGATGATAGTTGGAGATGGTACATAAGAGAGGAGCAATGCATACTAGAGGTCAGTGAGTATATCTAGTTATTTTTCAGTGGAGGTCCTAGGAAGAACCAAACACCTTTCAGCAACCACAGAATTTTGATTGTCCAGAAAGTGGATATCCTATAGTACTTTGCTTGCAAGCATGTAATATTTGCTTGAAATCCTGTTATTACTTCAGTAGTCCACAAGTGCAGATCAGAAGGCTAAATTCTTGTTATAATGCATGAAATATAGTCATGGCTTAATGAAATGTGTGAAAGCCACAGCTAGGAGAGAAGGGATTGACCAGTTTCTGCATTTATGCTTATCTGGAAGCTGCCTAAATAATGCAGCAGGATATACCGAGTAGGTGATACCATTTAACATTCATCTGAGAAATATACTTAACTGTAATGAAGTGCAGTTCCCCACCACTTCTACCCCAGTGCTCCTGAGTGAAAAAAAAACCAGCTGGTTTAGCTCTTATGGTTTTTTGAACTGTTACAGCTACAATAAATAAACATAAGGTTGCTTGACTAGTATTCCATGAAAACCCTGGCCACAAAATTTGCATTATCTGGACATTGGTCTTTATATCCTAGTATCTTCCATTCTCAGAGCCAGTCTTCTCTCAAATAAACAACCTATGGCTAATTACTTGGCCCCTACTGGTCCCAGATTTATGATATCCATATCCACACATGGCATAATGATGTAGTATCACCTGTACACAGTACTACTGATACAGATAGATAGGTGTTGGCTTTGCAAGAATCTGCTCCAGACCCTGATGATTCTCAATACTACCCTCCAACAGCCCATGGAGTTCAGCTGTTTCTCATCATACAGGTTTCATCCTCCCCAGTCATGCTTTCTCTACAAAGCTATGTGGTATTCTGCTGTCCTTAATCTTTTCTGTTGAGTTGCTTGAGTTCTTATACATGGTACTTAAATTTTCATTGGACCCATTTTCACTGGAGGCCAAGGCTCACTAATCGGTAAATGAGCTAACACTGAGGCTTTTTTTTTCTCTTTCTTGCTATGAAAAATACAACTTGTGAATCTCAATGGGGTTTGCTGTGATTAAAGTCAGTCAGTTTTTTTTCAGATCATTTTATGAAAAATTGATGCACTGATACAAATACATTTAGAAAGTAAGACATGATAGATACAGTATTTTAGCAGCAGAAAGACATTTTGCAGCAAGAGCAAGCTATATTTCTGATTATTGGGTGGCTATGTATTGAAAAGGTGCAGCACACAAAGGATTTACACTGGATTAAAAATGAAGAGACAAGTGCTGCTGAAGATATTCAGAGTACTTAGGGAAATTCAGACAGTTTCTAATTCAACCTGTTTTCCTTCTTCCTCTTAAATATTTCCCCTTAAGATTCTCAGCTGACAGTAATTAGGCTTCTCAGGTTAGTTAATCTCAGAAACTTTAGTAGTATAATCCAGGTGACCATAGCACTTGACCTAAACTTAATCAACTCTGTTGTTGAGTTGCTCTAGCATGACATACAATGAACTGTAAACACTATGTACGTTCATTTGCTGGGTTATTATTTGATTCATAATTTACATGTATTAATGTGTAAATCACACCTATGAACAGCATTTTATCTTTTTAATGATATTATTTTATGCAAGGGAGGTTTAGAATCCAGTAATCACTTGCGTACCTTTTTGACAAAAAGTGCTACTAATGATGCCTTACTGAAAACTTTAAATATCAGTCTACTACTTTCCCTTTTTCTTTATTTCTAAACCAGTTAATCTTTGTTTTCTATACTATTCACACCTTACTGAGTTTCAATTCTTTACTACTCTTTTCTTCTCAGGAGATACCAATTATGATAGAATAAAGAAGAGTTTCTCTTAAAATTAAATTGAATATTAAAATGAATAAAATTATGCATCACTTAATCAGATCCAGTGTACCAGGGATAAGGGATTAGGCAATATTCCTTAAATAATTAGATTGCCTCCTGGATCACCTCTGCTACTCCATTTTTTGCTTTATTTTGATTGTATTTGTGTGCATCTGATTATATAAATATCTCTATATTACCAGTATGTATGAAAAGATTATACCATTCTTCTCATCCTGAAGAGAAAAGATTAGTGTTTGTCTGGAGAAGTGAGAGTTGATTATATTAACTCATCAGCATTGCAAGTAAAAACAATTACAGGTATAGTCGTAAGAACAAAATCTATCAAAATGTAAGAAAATAAGATGCTGATTTCAGATGCATCTGTAGTGATAAATAGGCAAAGAAGCACAACAGCTCACATGCTATTTCCTCAATCTTTTGTAGTATAAAGTTATGAAAACTACAGACTAAATGCCCTTCATTTTACTAGAAGCATGCCACAAAAGTACATTTCAAGTTTTTCCTTAAATAGGACTACTTATTTATCTCTCTGTATTTGAATTACTGAAACAAGACAGAGAATATAAATTTATAGGGAGAGTCTACAGTTGTAGTTTACTAAAGTTGATACCAGATAGTAAACGGTAGGATATAATAAAATATTTAGATAATCACTAAAAAGGACTAAATGAAAACATATATCTGAATTCATATTGCACTGAACTGAGGTTAATATTGCATGTCTTTTCATGACAAATGTACTTCCTGAATATTCAAACATAGCAGAAGCAACAGAAAATAAATACTGAGCTTAACACGAGTGAAGACAGAAAAACTCTCTGTGACACTGATCTTTGCCTCTGGAAAAATATGTATTACATGCAGTCCTTTGAACTAATTTTCCCATTTACTTTGCCACCACCTGAAAAAGAAATTCTGTTCAAATGTTTCTTGAGCTTCTTTCTGCAGGAGAGAGAAACATCTAAGCCATAAAACTTAGACGTGTGTTATCCTGAGGTATACAAGCAAGAATAATAAAATTAAAAGAGAATTACATGACTGTGGTATTACACAGGTTAAATTCATTCATTGATAAAATCTGTTGAGTAATTTTCTGAAAAAACAAATACTTATATAGATTCTTATAATTTAGTGCATGCAGGGGATCTTTTATTTTGATTTTTATAGAAATCTGATAATTTCTATAGAACGTTATTGCACAAAATCTCCGATCTTATGACAAAAGTGGTATCCAATTTAAAATAAACGCATGAGCAACTGTACATCCAGGGTTGCCCCATCCCAGGTGCAGAATCCAGCACTTCCCCTTGTTGAACTTCATATGGTTGGTGACTGCCCAGCCCTCTAATTTGTTGATGTCTCTCTGCAGGGCCTCCCTGCCTTCCAGGGAGTCAACAGCTCCTCCCAGTTTTGTGTCATCTGCAAACTTGGTTAGTATCCCTTCCAGTCCTGCATCCAAGTCATTTATGAAGATGTTGAAGAGCACAGGGCCCAAGATGGAGCCCTGAAGAATTCCACTAGTGACACGTCACCAGTCTGATGTCACCCCATTCACTGTTACCCTCTGTGCTCGACCTGTGAGCCAATTGCTCACCCATAACATGATGTGTTTATCCAGCTGTGTGCTGGACAGTTTGTCCAGAAAGATCTTTTGAGAGACAGTATCAAAAGCTTTACTGAAATTCATAAAGATTATATCAACCAGCTTTCCTTGATCACCTAGGTGGTTACCTTGTCATAAAAGGAAATCAAGGAAGAGCATCCTGCTACATTACTTCATAGTTCATTATCATGTTTAACCTTATAAACTGAAGATAGCTCTGGCACTTTTTAGGCTATAAATTTATTTGAATAATTTAATACACTTCAATAGTCATTCTCATAAACTCCATTGAGGAGAAAACCTACAAAAGACAGAGGCCAGGAATGGCATAAATGGTGCAATGAAGACACAAATACTGCCACATCTGTTTTGCTGAGACTCAGAGGCCATCTCTGGTTCTACAGAGCAGCTTTATAGATTGTCCTAAGTACAAAGTTACAAGACTAATTAGAAAAGGTCAAATAGTGTGATGTAAAGATTAAGGAGCAAAATGTTTCAGTTTTGTTCAAATGAGGGAAGAAAACTTTAAAAGTCAGTCCCATTGAATTCATACATTTCAGAAAATGCAAAGGAGGTGCAGAGTCAAGGCTGAGAACCTCAGACTGTGCAAGAGGATTGTCTGTTACAGCTCATGCTCACTGTGTGAGAAAGCAGCCAAAACACTGAAGTGTTAATGCCTTTTATATGGTTTGACTACACAGAACCATCACCTAATATCCCACTTGTGACATGAACTTACTGTGGTGCAAGAACACTTCCCTTCAGTAGACCCCAGCTGAGCTCATAACAGAAGCTACTTTACAAAAATTTCCCCCCTTCCCCAGTTGATAGCATGACATTCTATGGCATGGAATGTTCTTTTGGTCGGTTTGGTTCATCTGTCCTGCCTCTGTCCCCTGCAGCCTCTTGCCTAAGCCTAGGGGCACTGACTGAATGGGCAATGTGAAAAGCAGAAAAGACTTTGACACTGTATAAGCCTGCTTAGCAATAGCTGAAACATTGATGTGTTACCAACACTGTTTTGGGCAGCGCTGGCAATCTAAACCATAGCACATATGGAATGCTGCAGAGAAACATAACACCCCCAGTACACCAGGATGTCCTCTGCTCTATGGGTATAGCACACTGCTGCTTTTGTGTGCCACAGTGACCACTGGTGAGATAAGAACAAAAGATAAATATTCTTACAAACTGTTAATTGCAGTAACTGTGGTAGGCAAATGCCAATGTTTCAAAAATAAAACCCCTAATATCATTCTACATTGGTGGATCACAATTTTATGCTTATACTCTTCAATGATAAAAAATGACATTTTTTTTCCTTTCAGCATATTCCATGAAAATTATTTTTGGAGGGATGCAATTTTATAAAATGCATTTTATAAAAATGCATGTGTCTGATGCATGTTTAGAGAAAAAAAAATTGCAATGAGATTTGAGTTGCTGTAAAAATAAAAAATGCATTTTCAATGTTTTAATGAGTTGGAGCTTATATTTCAGGTGCTCAAAACCAGAGTTCTTTTGCATCTACTGTGCTTTTCTTGTGAAATTAACCTACTTCTATCTGATGAACTTACTCAGTATTTGTTTGAATTTAAAAATAAATCTGTATTTCTGTGGAAGCAATGGAATACACATCAGATACTCATATAAGTAATGCTGGCCTATTTGCTATGTTTCATTTTTAAACACAAAATAATAAACTAATTAATTTTCCATAATTTATCACTGGTGTTTATTTTTGGGTGGTGTTGGTCTGATAAAAATCAGATACTGCCTTTTCACAGGATAATGAAAAATCTGAGTGTTTTACTTTCCAAGGTATATAATGATGAAAACAAGAGTACATCTGAAGACAGAGCTAAAATACAGTTGATGTTTTTCTGTCTTATTTATTAAGTATAGTTTAAATTCTGACTTACCTACCAGGAAAAAAACATTCATAATACCAGTACAGATGAAAAGATATTATTTATCTTCCTACTGATATTTATACAGGGAAGGTATTTTTTCGGAAGATTGTATGAGAAAGATCATACTTCAAGAAAATCAATCATTTATATTACTACTAGAAATATGATCTCTCAAATGTTTGCAATAAAACCTCATTGGGAGACATTGCTTTCACATTACAAACTTTCAGTTCTAGGTAGTGATTGATACTAAAACAACAAATTGCAGTTGAGAAGATCACATTTTCTGATATAGATTGACATTAGAAACAGAGAAATTAATTCATTGTTATACATGCTAATTTGTGAAATATATAAATTAAATGCAGTCCCCTGCAATGTTTGAAATTAGAGAAAAAACTTTTTTAATGAAAAGTGTGAAGGTCGTTTGGCCATTTTGAATCTAGATTTACTAAACTGAAAAACAAAATTCTGGTTAGAAGTACTGTCATTTCTGTACATGTGTCTCTTGTTTAAATACATGTAAGCACATTAGAAGAACATACATGAAGTTCAGCTAACAGAAAACAGAAGATTGAAAGTTGAGTTTGAATGTCATTCATAGAAGAGAGATGGACATTCTAAAGACGCTGCATAACATTTTCTCATTTTATTGTCTCTTACCTTGCCGAAATGAACAAGAGACAGTATTCTGTTTCTCTGTAAAATTATGGGAAAGCTAGAAAACATATAATAAAAAACAAAATGAAGAAAGACAAGAACAGTAACAAGAGATAACTTACATGTAAGGTGTAAAGACTGATTGTATATCTCTGCTCAAGAGGAGTTATCATTACCTTACTGTCAACAGTAAGGGATATTTTGAGATGTATCTTCAAAAATGTTTATAGAGTTTATTTATAATCAGTATTTTCATTAGTGACGTGAGTGATAAATTAAGCTATTGTTTTGTGCATAACCAGAAAAAAAACAGCAGACATTCTAGAACATTAAAGAAAGAGAAGTTATTCTTTTCTTTCAGCTTAAGGAAATGTTCTGAAACAATAATGAAGATGAATTTCAAAACAGAGTAGACTACTACACATAAGTAGAAATAACAGGTTTTACAATCAGAGGGTTTAAAAAAGCTGAATTGGTCACAGTTTTTAGAAAAGGATGAGAAGATTAGAATGTTCCACTGTTTGTCAATCCACATAGTAAATAAATTTTTTGTTGTGTTCAGACAAAGCTTCCTATATTTCAACTTGACTGGGCACAAAAGCTGGATAGTCGAATCTTTCCTGCTCAAGCAGAGTCACCTACAGCAGATTGCAGAGGGCACTGCCCAGCTGGATTTTGAATATCCCCAAAGGTGAAGATAGCGTATTTATAATAAAGCTATAAAGTTTTTTCTATGTTCAGGTGGAGTTTGCTTATATTTCAACTTCTACTCAACTCCTCTAATGCCACTGAGAACCACTGAGAAGAGACTAGCTTCATCTTATTTGCACCCTCCCAGCAGGCATTTATGCACATGAATAAGATCATCCCTGAACATTCCCTTCCCCAGGCTGAACAGTTTCCCCTCTCTCAGACTGCTCACATGAAAGATACTCCAGTCCCTTGATTATCTTTGTGGTTCATGGGACTTTCTTCACTATGTCCATGTCTCTCTTATAATGGGAAGCCCAGCACTAGACACAGCTCTCCATGTTTCTTGACCTGCTGGCAATGCTCTACTTAATACAGCCCAGGAGCCTGATGGCCTGCTTTGTGACAAGGGCACATTGCTGACCAGTGTTCAATTTGCTAGCTGCCAGAAATTCAGGTCCTTTTTGGTCAAGCAGTTTTCCAGTCAGTCTGCTACCAGCATTTAGTGGTGCATGGGTTTATTCCTCTACAAGTGAGGAAAGTGGTATTTCCCTTTATTTGTCTTCATGAGTTTCCTGTCAGTCCATTTTTTCCAGCCCGTTGAGGTACTTTAAAATAACACCAAAACCTTCCAGTGCATCAAACACTCCTTTCAATTTTGTATCATTAGCAAAATGCTGAGGGTGTGCTTTGCCTTATCATCCAGGTAGGATTAAAGTAGGTTAAACAGTACTGGACCCAGTGTGGACTCTTGGAGCATACCACTAGTGACTGGCCTCCAAGTGGAATTTGTCTAGTTGGTCACAATGTTTGAGTCTGGCAGTTAATTCAGTATTTGATTCATCTAACTGTTCACTGACCCATTTTTAACTGAGTTGTCTGTGAGGATGTTGCGTGAGACAGCATCAAAAGCTATGGTCAGGATAAGCAACATCTAATGCTTTGCCCTCATTCACCAAGCAGTCATGTCATCAGAGAAGGCTCTATCCTGGCATTCCAATATTTTTATTTGTTTTATGATGAGCAATCAGGGGTTAAAAACAATAATAAGTCTGATAAATGGTAGCAAATGTAACTTAAAAACATGGCTGCTAATTCATGCATCATCTGGTACTTTTTTAATCTCCTCCCTGAATCTTGTATTCTGTGTTTTCAGGTTTCAGAGGCAAATCATAACATCCTGAGTCAAAAAAAAATCAATTCAGAACTATTGTTGGGTCATGCTATCTTGGATACAAGTATATGACAAGATGAGCTCATCATCTACTTGTGCGAGTCTATGTATTTCTGACCAACTCTACTGATCAGCAAATAGGAGGCATTGTCTAAAACCCATTCTTAACACTGCCAAGCATTCCAACAGCAGATACTACTTTGCTACACAAAAATCTGGAGTGTTAAATATTATTTTCAAATTTGTAATACGAAGATGCTGAGTTTAACACACACTTTGATTCTTAACTCCTCCCTGACACATTTGGAAACAGATAGGCAAATATTTTTTATTTCTTTCATATTGCAGAAAAGTACAGCATGACAAATTGAAATGTTGTTTCATAGTTATTTATTTTTAAGAAAGGAGATCTATTTTTTAAATCGCTAAACTCAGGATAGGACTTAACTGCCATTGATAAAACAGATATTTTACTGTATATCTTAGAGTTTAACGATTAGGTACTTGCTGGGCTGCAGAAAACTCAGATTCAAATTTTACTGTTATCTTGTTCAGAACTGTGACAGAGCTGGAGACTTTCAGCTTTCTAAAGCATAGTCTAATCAGTAGCTATTACAGCTATTATAAGCCAGGACTTTTCTTTTCTTGCAAGGCCTACATCCCAGGTGGATTCTTAAATAAAAGTCATACCACCAACATGCATAAGGTTATTCTTACATACCTAGTCAATGAGTACTTACTTATAAAAAATGAAACAGCTACATCAGGAGAGACAGTTTTCTATTAAATTTAGAAGCTGCATCATGACTGCAGAGCTAAATGCATTTGGATGATGGGAAATATTTTCATGCAATGTTCCATTTCATGGAATGGGGAAAGGAAGTAAAACAGACTCCTTTTAAGATAAACACCTTTTCTTATGTTATCTTTAGCAACTCCTTACACTAACCTCTTTATACTAGGCCAATACTTAGCTGCTACTTAGCTGCAAGTGGAACATATGAGCTGAAGTTGCTTTTAAGACAAACTGTTCTGTAGCAAACTTGAAGGCCTATGACACATGTATTATCCAAATAGAAGAGCTGAAAAGTGTAACCTGCTGGAGCTGTCGCACTCTGCCACAGCACAGGGGCCGCTGTGTGTGGGGCAAAGGGGTGTCCTTAACTCCCAGCACATTCTGCCACCTAGACATACCTGAAAGCATATATATATGCATACGTATACGTATACGTATATGTATACGTATACATATACATATACATTCACCTCTGGCTGTTTTAAAAGCCCTCTGATTCATTCACCCTGCTGTATTTTTTTTTTCCTTGCTTTCTGAAAAGGTTATGATCCCTTCCTTTCCTCTGTCTAGTAAGACACGTGATGATCCAAACATACACCTGATGCATTTTGTGTGAGATTATATCTTAAATGAAAAAGACACTTTTCTATTAGAAATGTTAGTATTTGGAGTTGCATTTAGCAAATATCCAGAATCAGTATGAACTTTACTATTGTTTAAGATCTTTTTATTATATTTTGTCTTTTTCAGAGTCATTGTAGAGTCAATACAAATGAGGAATGCGAATCAAATTTCTTGCATACTATTATGAAATTTTTCATGTTCATCTATCTACTAGAACTAGGGTTATCAGAAAAACCAGCAAACCTTAATATTTGAAAATATAATTGTCAGCTTGGAGTAACTGCAGTTTTATACTGTGCTGGTATATAATGAATTTGTTCCCTTTAGGTACAATATACCCAAGAGTATTTTTTCAGTGCAATAACTGAAGAACATCCTGTCTATTCTGGTATAAAGAAAAGTGGGAATACTGAATCACTAGCTAATGAAAAATTACAGTTCCATGCCAGCAACATAATGTATCAGTAGTTAGAAAGCTATGCTGCAAATTGTGCCAACAGTAGCTTTATAGAAGAAAATTAAGTTCACAGAATCCATTTGAGGACTTTTAGAGTTGCAAATATTGATTGATATGCTTCAGAGTGTCTCCAAGGTCCTGATTTTTCTTCCAGTGTACACCAGGAGAACACAAATTTAGTTACAGTGAATTAAATCAGAGTGCTAGGGTGTGATATTCAAGTGCAGAATATCTGAAGTATTGCTGTCAGGGTATTTTCCCCCTACTATATGATTTATTTTAATTTCATTTTTTCTTTTACCATCTGTATAGGCCTAATTTCAAACAACAAAAAAATCAAACAAAAAAGTGTTCACGGTTCTGTCAAGAAAAAAGCAAGTAAAAATGATTGAATAACTGTGACACAAAAAATACTTATAGGGTAGCATGCAGTCTTTGATTACAGTTCTGCAGAGAAGATATCCAAAGTTCAAGTTATATGGTTACAGTGGTGTTGGTGAGTGCTGACATTGGCTTGTGCAATTCTGTATCTAGAATGCACTAGGACCATTTGGTATCAGGAAAAGTTATCTGTAAAAAGGTGGCATTACCCACACAGTGCCTTTTTGCCATGGATGAACTCAACCATTAATACCAGATACTAATGCATAATCCACCTTCGTCAGCCTTCTGTGTTTAGTTTATAGAGTTCATCTGGTAATTCAGGGGATTAGGTATGGATGAAAGGAATCTGGTTTTCCTTAGATTTCATAGCTTTTTTCAGTTACTTTTCAAAATGTATGGATAGCAAGTTCTTATTTTCCAAGACTGTATTTCTCAGTAGTAAATATTACAATGCCAGTGAGCAGCTGTCAGAATCTGGCTGTGAAAATTTATTATATGAACACACACACTATGTGTTCTATGTACATTTACTAAATTGCTGAATATTGAGATTTTATGATGCAATCTTTTCCCACCTTCTATTCTGAGTTGGTTTTCTGAGGAAGATTTAATAGTTTTCTTTTTCCCCCCCCTGTACCTAGTTCATGGCTCAGAAACAGTCTGACGCTTAAGCTAACCAGGAAATGGGAGGTTCAGGTATTCAACAGAATCACAGAGTAGCAAATAACTCCATGTTTTAGCCTTTCTATATTTCTTCCTTCATGCCTTTAGTTAGGCAACTAGCTAGAGGCTTTTTAAATACAGTATACAGGTTCTTTGAACCAGCAGATCCCATTAAAATGTGCTAAGCACAGATGGCTCAGTGATCTTTAGTTACCTATAACCCTGTAAAATATTGGTAAACCCCAACTGGCTACATGAGTCATAAAAACATCTGTTGTTCAAATAAGTGGACCCAGCTGGAAGTCTACGCTTTTAAAAATGTAGCTTGCCTTCTACAAAGCAGCACAGTCGAAACAACTCTCTTACTGAGAGGAAAGACAAACTCTCTGCATCCACTGAGCAGTACAGACTGCTCTGGGCGGACTGGCACCCTGGGAAGATTCACCCTCCTACTTTCATGACTTACCAAGCCAGGCATAGGTTTCCAGCAGCCCACATGGTTACAGGTAACTCATGCTCCCTGAACCACTTTGCTCCATCTGCACTTGCAAGAGTTCAAATCATGAGGAGCAATCCGTGCCACGTTCATTTAACCATCTGGGAATCATGGTGCCATTTGTAGCAGTGCCAGGCAGAACCTCCTGCACTTTGAAGGGACAGTGCAATTCTATAACAGTGCAGCATCCAAGCACCATTTGTTGTTATTATGTCTAATGGAAAAAAAATCTCTTTATTAAAGGTCAGCTCATGATTTCAAGACATATAATGTTAATGTACTGTGCCTGGAAAGTGCAATTGGAGTGTACAATGTAAAAGTTAATATCTAAAGAAATTATCAACAACATAGGAACAAAAGAAGAAAAAGTTACGTGTATGTGGGTACTTTAGTTATTTCCCCATGGAATTTATAACAAAAGAATTCCTAGCAAGGATATCCTATGCAAATGTTGAATCATGATAAATTCTCTGCTGCATCCTCCCAATTTTAGTCCATAGCACACATCCGGTGTGTACAGGAGATAATAATCCTGTCCTTTCAGACTCAGCAAATCAGCATCTATATTCAGACAGGCAAGGAATAATAAGGAATTCATGGGAAAAAATATATTTTCTGGTATTTACATTTTCTCTCAAGCTAGGCTCAATCTGGCCTTCATCTAAAATATTATCCCAAAACATATAGAAAAGCAAAAAAACCTTGAAAATGTATGCTTACAGGAACTGACATTCTTGAATCTACTTTAACAGAACTATATTTTTTGTAATCATAATTAAATCTTATTTATTTTAAGCACTTCTGTTTGTTTTACAAAAAATGTGTTTGTTATCTATTGATTTTTGTAATTACTTGTAAATCTTTCTGAATTTTCCCCTGCTGCAAATGTCCATTCCTGTAGGTTGCTATTGCATAGTACACTATCATCTATTTCACATAAATGGAATGACAGAATGATGTACTGAATCAGCATGCAAGTATGCTGTGAAGCAATTATGTTTGATAGTGCAGATGTGTTCAAATTAACTTTCTTCCCTGACTTCAGAAAATTTGCATCAGAGACTTAAGGGAGTATTTCTCATATTATTAAAAATAAATCACTAGCAAAACAGGGAGAGATTGATCCCACTCTAACAGTTTAGAACAGTGAAAGGGAAACCAAGCCTACTTTGCACAGTCAACAATTTATTATACTCTGGTTTTGGCTCTGAATTCCACTTCATAAGCAGAAGTATTTTAAAGTAATATGTGCTGTCCCTTAAAGGCTCACTGTTTAGAGAATGAGATTTTTTTTTTTCTTCTCCCAAATATCTAAAATTATTACTTTGAAAAGCTTGATTCATGTATAATAAGTCATCATGTCCTGAAGTGGCCATCCTAAACCAGGATGTTGACTAATGAGTACCAGCAAAAACCAATGCCATTAACTGGCATTAAAACCTGTACTAAAGAAGAGAAATAAAGGTAGCTTGACTCTTAGAAAACATCCATATACTTTTTGCAAATCCTTTAACAGGACCAGTAGTCTTGTTAAATCTGTGTTTATTTATCTTTCTGTAACATGAATCAGAGTAAATTTAACTCTTCAGTATATTTTCATTCAAGAAGAAAATGTGGTATAATGACCTTTTGCATAGTCTGTTCAAGAAGATTCAAATCAATATATATAAGCTCATAGGCAGAGTCACCTCAATCCAAATAACAGTCTTCAAACATGTATAGAAATAATAACTCCCATCTGAGTTTGAAATATATTCCCTTTGACATGTGCTGATCACAAAGCACTTAATCTTACTTCTAATGAAATCAGTAAGAAATCTCCTTCTGCACTCACTGCAATCAGAAATGCTACATTTTCTTTGTGTAATTATTTTCTTAAGTTTGAATTGGCTGTTAGGTCACTTGATTTTAGTGCCTAAAGCAAAAGAGTTTATAAGTGACTGGAGATTAATTTTGCAGGCAAAATCCTTAAGGAAGGATAATTCCAATATATTAAATTCACCGCTTACCTGAAAGTAAGTACCCTACATTAGCTTCCTGAAGGATATATACGTGCATGCCATCAAAGACAAGCTGTCAAAATAAGATCAAGTGCTGCTTAGGTTCACTTAAAAGTCAACTTTCATTCCAAGGTGATGTACTTCTTCAAGGTGAAGTGTGTGGAATCACATACATCCCTGTTGCAGTTCTGATTTTGCTTGTTAATAAATGTCACAAATATTCCTATAATTTGCTAAGGCTAGCTAGACTTCACAGGTTCAAAATATATCTTAAAGGAAGCCCTGGGGATTGTATATTCTTCAAGCATTAATTAGGTATAGTCAAATATAAAGCAGACAAACAAGTGTATGGAACAAATCATTAATTCTATTGTGAGAATATTATCAGTGCTCTAGGTCAAAACACATCATTATCCACATACTGTTCTCAGCTTTTAAAATATTACATTAAATGTGTTTTCTATATTCAAACAAAATCTTGAATGTCTAGACAATTAAAAATTTTACTGGAAAAAATTCAGAGATATTCAATACATAATTAAACATACTAAAAGACGGATCTTCTTTGTCAGCCTCACTTTTTTTGAAACAGTATATTCTAGGGATAGACCCAGTGAAATGAGTAGAACTTTCATATTCAGTGAATGTAAACTCTTTTTTCCAAAATCTGTTTCATAATGGAAACATACTTTTGAAGTGAGAAATGTGTTCTTTTCTAATAGGAGGAAGAAAAAAAAAAAAAAAAGGGTAGTTTTTACAGGGATAGTTTTTAACAGGAAGATTACTTTGTCATTTTTTAATAGTGGGTAAAAAATGCATTTTTTACAGGAAGATTACTTTTATGTTTAGGTTTCAGAATAGAGAAAGATTTTTTTGTATTCCTTCATGTGCTGAAAGACCTTGTTCCAGGAAGATTTATTATGAATATAAGTAATTGGCTGGATAATGCATAATGTTTATCCACTTGCTCTTTCTTTTCTAACAGATATTCTTACCTGTGATTAGCCCATAAATACCTGTAGCTATTTTTTTCAGTGAATTGTGCATCTGTTGTACACATGTTGCTTGCTTTGCATAGTGTGGCTTTCATATAATCATTGGGTAGCATTGGTTCCAATAGAGTCAAGTTTTATTCTTGACTTCAAAGGGACAGGATTTTACCTTTTCTGCCTTTTTTTTTTTTCTATATCAGTTTAGCAATACAGAATTTGACCTGTTTCTGAGGGGATGCATAAGACATTTTTTAAAGATTATAAAATCTCAGATCTGTATTCTCAAACTTCTGGACCTAATTTTCAGGTAGTCAGCTCAGATTTTTTGTGCACAAATGTGTGTTTTCACAGACATCTGCTACTTGCAAGGACATTAATGAAGAATGAGCTATTTAATTCTTTATGAATAGAAGCAAATGGAGTTATATGTCAGTTTTGGAGAGTGGGTATTTTTCAAACTATGTAAACTGGACTGATGTACTACTTTCAGTGTTTAAGCTTGACATCCATTTTGCCTACACAAATGTAACCAAATTCCTAATCCTTAGTTAAATAGTGACCAGTTCTGTTGCAGTCTCTTTTCTCTCTTCCCCCTACAGATCATATCATCTTACAGTATTACTGTATTCCACTTCTCTTGTTGAAGGCATTTTAAGGATTTTCTAAGCTTGGTGGCCAAAGCAGTCTTTTGTGGCTTTTTAATTCTTTCAGCAGTATCTCAATCTCATTAAGAGCTGCAGCATCATTTATTTTAAACTCTAAATAAAAGGGGTGCCTGTGCTCAATCTGTATGCTCCTAAAAAAAGCCCAAAACAACTGTTGTTCTGTCTGTATCTTTCATTTAACTTGAAGTTACTTCAAGTATGAAAAATTGGTCTGTAGTTCCCTTTTTTAAACTGCAGAAGACAAAGGATACCAGAAAACTGCATTATAGCCTTTTTTTTTTTTTTTTTTTGGGGGGGGGGGTGG
>JAWWEE010000122.1:52185801-52244792 GCA_035221455.1 Xenops minutus | reverse complement strand
GAGGAGGGTGGGTCTTATTTTGTTTTAATTTTCACTATTGTTTCTCTTTCTGGACTGTACACTTAGTGCTCATCTGTGACTAGTCCCTTCTCCATCATTTTTCCCTGAACAAGCATCAAACCAAATCAAAACAAGAACCAAATTTCACAACAGCAAAAAGTCACCTTAATGGAAGAAAAACTGGTCTATTTTTTAGTACAATAAATAAAATTTGGTGGGTAAATGCCTTGTCTAAAAAAAAAAAAAAAAAAAAAGAAAAAAAAAAAAGGTAGATAAAGACAGAAAGAAATATTAGTCTAATGCAAAAAATATGATGGTCAGAGGTGACAGAGAGCCAGTCACAGCATTTCAGTTCACAGGCTGATGAGGCAAAGGCAGAGTAAGGTAAATGTTGCAGTTAAAGTCAGACAGTCAAAAATAAGCTGTAATGTACTCACCTCCCATTGCATCCCTCACCATCTGCTATAGCATGACATAATAATATAAAATGAAGAGTAAAGTGCAAGGTCAAGAGCACAGATATTTCTTTCATCAGGGAATTCCAGATATAAAACCTTTGTTGATCAATCAGAGCTACCTTACAGCACCTCTACAAATCTAATTGGTGCTGAAGGATTTTATTTTTTTATAACATTAAGACTGTGATGCTATCCAGCATGACAAGGACATGCAAATGTATAGTAGCTTACAGGCTGATTTAATGACAGAAGGCAAGGTATAGATCAAGGAAAGGATTTAGGTGATGCCTTAGCATGATTTAATCTTCAGCCTAGGAGATGAGATGGCTGAGCAGGTGAAAATGGTATCAGTTATAAGACTGACTTTAAGGAAGTGAATGTGTTAAAAAATAATTTGCTTCATAAAACTGGCTTTTCAAATGACAGCAATTACAACAAACATAAAATGCTTCCTTGGGTGTCATACTTGCAGACAGAATTAATGAGTGACTTAATAACTCCAGTATTAACATAATAGGATAGTTAGACTAATTCACTGGAAAGTAGAAGTATTATATGTTTTAACATAGCATTGTTATTGGTGAGGGTATTTTATTAAGTGAAAGAGAATTAAGTTAAATCAGAGGTAAAAAGGATTAATCTTGTAATATGGCTCTCTAGAGACAGCCAATATCAATACAAAGGAATGTGAATTGTTAATAAATAAATATGGATCTACCATCTCAAAATCATATAATCTGGCAAGCATACGGGCACATTTTGCCTCAAGTCTATACAGCAATCTGCAATGAGCATAAAGTTTTATAACAGCAGCAGCGTTCCCTTCACCATCATTAAGCTTCTCTCATCATTTTTATAAAGGGATTTATTACTAGACCATTTCACCTTAAAGTAAGGTTTGACATGCATGTTCTTAGTGACTAAACCAAATTGGTGCTGAGCACCTACAACTTCTATTGAATTCTTCAGTGAAAGCTACAGGTGCTAGGATGGGAAGTTAATTTTGTTGTCTCTGACTGAGTCTTTGAAATAATTTCCACTGTGCTTTTTGTAACACAATAGGCCAAAGTTAGGTGTGGGAGAATGGTCTTATGAAGAATGGAAAAAGCAGCATGGAACAGTTTGTTGAGACCTGGAGATGAAGAGGAAGGCCATCAAGTTGTGAGCAATCTGAGCATGAAAGAAACACATATACCTGGACACTGTTTTAATGGCTCCCAATGTTATTACATGTTCTCTCAGTTTTGTATGTTCACTATTATATACATATGCACATACACTGTTCAGAATAGCTCCCTCATTTTCTCCCCATTTTCCCATTGGTCGAGAACTGCTGCAGTGCAGTCTCACCATATGTGGTTATCTCCGCCCCAGTTTTCCCTATATGGTTGTTGCCCTTCCTTCTTTTACCATACATGTGAGATGATTTGCATGCTCCTCTCAATCTCCACCCGAGTTCTGGAACCTTCCTGCAGCCCTATGTATAAGCCTGAGACTCATTTGAATAAACTGCCATTCTGCCTCGTCCCTTCGCAGTGTATGTGATGTCCCCCTTTTTACCCTTCAAAGATGTGTTAGTTAGGCAAACAGATAAGCACTGAAGTAAAACCCTCCCTAGGCTTGAAGTAAATTAATATTAATTTACTCATTTCCATTCTTTCAATTCTCTGAAAATAAGGTCTATTTGAAAAGAAAAACAGATTTTATCAAAATGTGCAAAGTAGTATGCACATTACATATCAATACATTAGGGAAGATTTCCATGTCAACATACACTCTTTTTTTTTGTCTCCCTGTAGTCACTGGTTCTGAATGGAGTGTGTTACTGGTTGCTTCTATCACAGATAATACCCTTTAGGGCACAGTGAGACTAAAGTTCTACCTCCACAAATAGTTCTTGTTACCTAAAGTTTATAGTCTAAATAAACAAGATTACTGCAAACATCATAAAAAATAATCAAGATCATTACTTTTGGGCAAATTGTATCCTATTTGGGAAAGGGATCTGTATGGCTTATATACCTGTGTAGGGATTTTGCATATGAGATTGTCTATTCATACCTACAATGGAAGAACAAAGCAGAAGTTTGTATACTGTATCTACCCTAAACTGATGCTCTTCTCAAATAAATGCCTAAAGTTGCTTAATAATTTTAGGTTGCTGTTATTATATTTATGTCCCACGCTAAACAGAACAATAAATTTTTTCTTGTATTTCAATCCTTTTATCCTCTAACTGCTTGGAACTATTACAAGTCCTATCTCATAACAAAATAATTTTTTCTGATGAATTAGGCACAAGTCATTGGATTGCTCAGTTATGATGAACTTAGTGAAGTCTAAATTTATTTCAAGGAGTACAAAAAGAGTTTCCCCCTTACCACAACAATATGAAAAGGATATAACCTAATCTGAAACAGTAGTCTAAAATCATAAAGGGTTTGGCTCAATCCTGAGATATATCCCAGAATATAATGCTGTGACCTATGAAAAGTCTATTTAATGACTAAGCTGGAGCATATGCTATAGGACTACATGTGGATGTGTTTAAAAATCCTTCCCCAAAGACAGAAAGAAATTCAAAGATGCATGTGGTTACAATAACCAAAACCTTTACTAGTCATGTTTTTCATAGTGAATGAGAATTGTCATATTCTAGTATGTTAAGATGATCTTTTCTCATGCCACAAAAACCAAGCTGATCTGATTTCTTTTGCCAAAAATCTAATTACTATTTGCAATTGCCTTATCTATGCATTCTGTTTCCTACCAGAACCAAGAAACTAATGTAGTATTAAACTGTGAAACAAACCAAACAGATCAGGTTTCAATCAAACTGCAAGTGTATCATATGCATCAAATCTCACTGTAAGAAATTGTGCCTATAAATATCAAACAACCTCAAAAATCACTTGGCTGAAGAAGCTTGGAAGCAGGACTGTTTCAGTATGCTATTTTTTCCCCTCTCTCTTCCTATCTGTGGCAACTGCTGACCCGTGTTAATTTTTGTAGTTTTCCAAATGGCTTTTGCATAGGTCCAAGCTGCTGAGGGAATAAAAATAAATGGTACTGAACATTATTCTATTCTATGTGCTTACCATGAGAAAAGGTATGAACCAATGCTCAATGTAATTTTCCTCTAGTATAAGTATTAGCTGAAATGGCATAAGTCCAATATGAAGGTTCAGTCTGACCAGCTAAGAAAACGGTAACTGTATCACCAGAGAATATATAGACTAAGAAACAGCCTGAGAAACAACATTAAAAAAAAAATAAAATAAGCAGAATTAATTTTAGTGCGAAACTAATAATCACAACCGTGATGAAAGGCGACTGCTTTCTACATCCTTACTGCATGCATTCCTGTACTTCAAGTAGTTTCTGTTTCATCCCTGGAAAGAAAGGTTTCCACAACCATTCAAACTGAATGAAACTTTGGGTAGTGAGTGGCAGTTGATGTTTCCTTTCTGAAATAGTGCTTAGTACCATTTCTTTCAAGCTTTTCCACTTTCCTTGGTTGTATGACAATAAAGAAGGTGACTTAAATGCATTGTATAGTCATAAAGAGAATCAGTCTGCCAGAAAAGTCTGAATTCACTTGTGGAAGAACATATTTCAAAATGTAATTTTCTCAGAATAAATGTTCAATTACACATGTATACTGGATACATTAAAAAAAGCTTTTATCTCTTCATGACATGGAATTTTGAGATACATGTGCTCTTAGGTTTCGCAAACCTAAGGTAGCAGATACTAAATCTTTATTCAAGCACTACGTTTTTCTCCTTGGAGGTCTAGTCAGGTTTCTTTCTCCATATGAACCCATCTTTTTGCCTGTTACTGCAAAGAATTGTTGATGCATAAGCCTAGATTGAATTTCTTTTCAGATTCAGATTTTTACAGCTATTTGGGATAAAATACCTTTTCTTTGTATAATCAAGTCTTATTCAGCTTGTGTCTTCAGTTGCAGAATTCCTGCAAAAATAGACAACAGAATGTAAGAATAGGGTGCTCAAATGGAAACCCAGCCTAAAAGGGTCAGCATTAGCCCTTAGTAGAAGAGCTAAATAAGAAAATAGCTTAACTGAAAGAGGAACACAGAATAGTTGAAGTTGGAAGAGATGTCCTGAGATCATTTAGTCCAACTCCCCTGCTCAACAAAATCACTGACAGGAGGTTGCCCAGGGCAGTCCCCAGATGGCTTTTGAATATCTCCAAGGGTGGAGACAGCACATCTCAGGGCAACCATCTGGTGCATCAAATATTTCTTCCAGTTTGTATCATCAGTGAACTCCTCCACTGAGGGTAAGTCTTTCTCACTCCAGACTTTACGTCTGGTTTCAGAGACCAATCCTACTGATAGAGACTGAGAACAAGGTGACATTAAGTTCTTTTTCCATCTCCTTTGACATGAGGCTGCCTGTCCTATTCAACAGCAGACCTACATTTTTCATCTCCTTTCTTGCAGCTGATATGGCTTCAGAAGTTTTTCTTGTTGCCTTTCACATCAGTATCATCTCCAGCTGGGCTTTAACTTTTCTCATCCCACCCTTCCATGCTTTGACAGTATCTTTATATTTTCTTTGTGTCATTTGTTCCTGCTTCTAGCCTTTGTATGCTTCCTTTTCATGTCAGTATTTAGACAGGAGCTCCCTGTTTAACTCAGCTTGCAGGAGGTGATCCTTGAAAATCATCCAGCTCTTCTGTATCCTGTAGAGGTATTCAAAATCCCATGTCGCTGAAACTGTACCCCAGGCAGGTGCTTCAACAGGCCAAAGTCTACTCTCTATAGTCCAGAGTTTTGAACTTGCTTTAAACCCTTCTCCTTCCTCTTGGAATTCTGTCATCTGTTGTCTCATGATCACTACAGACAAAACTACCCCCTTACATGCATATCCCACCCAGTTCTTCCTTGTTTGCAAGAATGAATATCACACTCTTTGTTGGCTCTTTGATCACTTGTTTGTCCTCATTGCACTCCAGAAACCGCTTCGATTACTTGTGTCCTGCTGTGTTGTTTCTTCAGCAGATATTGGGGTGGTTGAAGTCCCCCATGTTGCTTCTTTCAGCTGTCTGCAGAAGGCCCCATCAACTTGTTGGTGAGTCAGTTGGTAGCAGATATTGACAAGAACATTAGACGTGTGACTCCACCCACTAATCCTGAACTGTGATTTCTGAGTTAAGTCATCACCCACCCATAGGCAGAACTCCAGGCACCCGCACCAGTCTCTCATGTCAAGGGCAGATCCCTCTACTCACTATCCTGCTACTTCCTTCCTATAGAACTTGTATCTGTCTGTCTCAGTATGCCAGTCATTTGAGCTACCCCATCACATCTCCATAACCCTAATGAGATCATAGCCCATTTTATTCCCTGAGCTGCATGCATTTGTGTATGGGAACTGCCTGCCATGTCTGAGGGAAGAAATGACTGACTTCTATACTTAAGAAGAAAACTGTCTGCCTTGAATCCCTCAAGATGTCATTGGGAAGAACATTGCTCAGGTTTTTATAAAAACACATATTTTGGAGGGAAGATGGAGTCGGATACATAGTGGCATACTTCGTGCTAATAAACACTATTAATTGTTAAATTAAAATGAAGAATTTATTTCCAGGAAAACCATCTTGTCTCCTTTTAGATCTTCTAAACAGCAATTTGTGTCAGTTCCTGTAACAATAAGATGATGCAACATCTCATGGAATATGTTCATCAAACTCTATTTCTAATCAAATGGATTAAAAATAAAATATAATTTGATAGCAAAATTGAAAGCCTCCTGACTTCATTTTGCATACAGATGCTGAAGAGTGTTAAGATCAGATTAATTCATAATTCTATTTTCAATTTACATGTATGGTCAAGATACTTCTTCCCTCTCCTGCCCCACATGGACACTTTTTGCTTTAAACTACAGCCAATGGTGACAGAGTATTTTGCATTATCTTCCAAAATGACTTTTGAGATTGTATGACTGGAAACTAGTCCAATTAATTTTACTGCAACCTATACCACCAACTATACAAATAATTTCAGTCTCCTAATTTGCACCCAAACCAGTATTATCTAACGTAAATAGTTTGCCAATGCAACAATTTCTGTATAATTTATTTTAAAATTATAGTATGTGGCTCAAGTTCATAGAACTACATTGCCAATTTTTTTCTTGGCCAGCCCTCTCAGCATTCTGATTCAAAATCAGTATTTACATAAAAGAAAATACCCAGATTAATTTCCTATGGAACATTAATAAAGCTAATAGAGATACACAGAGGGCAACTTTGCCTAACGGCACAAATGTAACTGCAATTCAAATATTACTCCAGCTTATGCTCCAGGATAAACTAATCTGCAAATACTTTTTTCTTTGTAACTATTATTAAAATCAACAATAAATCTATAGACACAGCAATCTTTTCTGTGCAGAATCAGAGATATCTGATATGAGAATGCTTATGCTGCTAGGAATGTAAATAGAGCTGAAGAGTTTTAAAATCTGTAGTTTGATTTCCTTAAAAAAAGAAAAAAAAAAAACCACAGATATTTGTTCATAACCAAGGTTCCTATACTACGTCCATTCTTCCTATGTCTCCTTAGAGACTTCTACACTAGTAGAAGACCATAATATGCCTGGGTTGTGTGCTTAAAACCATGTGTATAACTTAAAACCAACAGTCCTAATACAATCATAGGATGGTGGTTTGTGTTGGGAGAAATCTTTAGAGGTATTTTGTCCAATGCTCCTCCCATGGGCAGGGACATTTTTCAAAACCCCATCTAACCTGACCCTGAACACAGTTCATGGCTTAGCTACATGATCAATTTATCAATTACCAGTTTATAAATTACAAGTTTTCATGTATGTAGTATCATTCCCTCAAAAAAACCCACCTCAAAGTAACTGGAGGTACTTCAATCTAATGTGATAGATTAAAAGAAATTTGAATTACTTGTACTTACCGTTACACATTAGTGAATTTGTATTATCATGGCCCAGCTGCTGTGCAGCAGCATTTTATCAACAATAACTTGTTTTTCTAATATTTCAAAATCTTAGAAATATTGAAAATGTGTCTGTTTATTCAGCTGACAAACTATGAAAAAAGATTTTTCATACTTTCAGATATCTTGTATTGCTTATAAGATACTGAATGACTTCTATAATTTTATAGTGTTTCAGAAACAGCAAAACTATGTCTTTAATAGTCAGCAAGAAAGCGTGAGTTAGATTGGCATATTTAAAAGCTTTAATTAAATATATGCTAGCAATACCAGTTCTATTATTGGGATGAGTCTCCAAGCTGGATAACAAAATACAATACAATATAATCCTTTCCTTCATTTCCAAAATATTTTGCATGTAGGTAACAAAGGTATATGTAACATTCAGACCATTGCACTACAAATTCAGAAATAAATAACACTATAGTTAGCAACTCAGCTTTTGTTCTTTACTTTGAATTCCTTGTCATTCTTCAACATATGGGGCATCTCTCTTTCTCTCTGTTTCTTTCTCTCTTCTTTCCCCTCCTTAAGACAATATAATAAAAACTATGAACATAATATTACAATAGATGTATTGCATATAAATATAGTGAAATAGAAGGCTCAGTGGAAACAAATTTTATAATCATTAGCCTAACTTATAAGAGCTTGGAGAAAGCTGTTACTTAAAAAGTCCAAAGTCAACCCATGTGTCATGGGTCAGTTACTAGCAATGAACAAGAATTTTGTATAAAGCAGATTTCATCTTCTATTTCTTACTCCTTATATCACATTATTTCCTCAGGGAGTAATGCCTTTCATCACATACACAATGGACTTCGTGCATAACATGGGTTAATTTCCTTGGTGATTTGTTCCAACTTGTGGGGATAATTAAACACTGAACTAAATGACTTTGGGATATGATGGTTGCCCTTCAGTTTAAGTTTTCAAAACCAAAGTTGTTGTCTTTTTAAAAGATATGCCTTAACACAGTGTGTCAAGTAATGAATTTCAGTGAAATGTCATAGTCCAGGATATGCAAAAGGAATCAGGCTAGGTCAGTAAAACTTTCTGAAACAATGACAGGCATCAATTGCAGCTTTAAAATTTCTCGAGGACTAGCTTGCACAGAATAAATACCATTTATTACGACCTTGCAGACTACTCAGCTGCACACAGACAACATTTTCAGAATCATCAATAAAGACAACTTTAACCCTCTGCATCACAGTCTATCTATGCCAGTGGCAACAAAGTGAGGCAAATGCCCTGCCTATTTGCCAAATTAAGTTGTATACATCTGTGCAAATAAATTCTAGCTATATTTGCAGTCTGTATCAGCACAGTTCCCTTGGAATTAGCTATTTAGTGCTCAACACCTGTTTTTTTCCTGTTAATTTATATAATTTAAGATTTTCCATCCTAATTTGCATAAACCCATAAATATTAAACTATAATTATTGATTTTTCCTCTGTGTATGCATTTTTTTCTTAGAAAAAATACATATCTGATTGTCTTTTTATCTTTCCTCTTATTTAAATCTCCTCATTTTTCTATTTATTAGTAAGACAGTTTTTTATATTAATGAAGATATAATTAGCTTTGGATCCTCTACACTGATTTTGCCTCACGCATGAAAATGAAACAAGACAGGAAAGGAAATAAGACATCCCATGAGAGCAAAGGAAAAGAAAGGTAGCCCACAATAAAGGTGAAACAATAGCTCCCCTCAAGCTAAAATTTGACAATGACAGAACATGAGTCACCATTATTTAAATCATATTAATAATTAATAGACCTCTATGTTACAGAATGGTCTCCCACCATTTTTCCCTCAGCATTACACTTTTGACTCTGAAGAGTTTCTACTTTTTTTCAACTGAAATAAAATACAGCAGACTAGGACCAGTATTATTTTAGAACTTGCTTGCTGGTTTTTTTGTATTTATGTTTGAAAACATAATATCACTTTTTGAGGATGTAAGACCTTACAGATTAGAAAAAATATAAAGCAGGAATTTTCCATGCAGCTTATACCATGATCTACTGTAGCTGTGAACCACATTACCTGACAGTAGTGGAAGTTACACATTTTATTAGACACAGAACAGTCTGGTAAGTTTATCTTAGTTGCTAAGTAATTGTGAATATATCCGTGTTAAAAACAAACAAAAGGAATACCCACAACTTCTGATGCCCCAGTGGGGTAAATCAGTTCAACTTCATAATTTGAAATTCTAATCTATGCTTTTTCTATCCTAGACTATTTAATATATGTTCAAAAGAATGCATCTTTAAAATGATTTCTTACGGACAGCAGTGCTGCTCATGAACAGCTTGCAGTGGTCCATATGGCAAAAGATATTGCTGAACTATTATATCACACATGCAGTTGTGGAGTATAGGAAACATCTACTATAGGCTATATTTAAGAGCATGAGCCTGTGAAAGCAGCAGTCAAAGGAGTAAAACAGCTGTAAGAGCATGAGGATACCTCGTGGAACTGTCATATTTAAAGGAGGTGGAGAGTTAATAAAGGAATACTAGTATTTTGCAACACACAGCTGTGTCAGGGGAAAGAAGTTCTGAGAAACAGCAAGCAATACAGAGATGAAAAGCCAAGCCAGCTGCACCAGGTGAGCGTGTTACTGGTACAAGTGTCTGCTTTGATGAAAAAGGATTGTACATAGAAATGTGAGATCATTTTAAAATTAATAATTAATTTTTAAAGCAGTTTTGTAGAACCAAGAAAAGGTATTATTTAACAAAGAGAATTTTTTTCCTTTTTTCCTTATATAGAAGGCAGAATTAAACCTCTTATTTTTTATTAGGATCATGACAGAAGTGTGAAATGGTGGCTCCACACATTTCCAACAGTCATTGCTCTCGTATGAAGAGACACACAAACACTTTCCATTGAAATTGCTAATGAAGGCATACTCTTTACATAAACAGAAATCACCTAACCTTAACGCAGTAGCATCCAGGAAAACCTTTGCATATAGCCTAACAAAATATAGTCAGTTCTCAGGTAGTGATAGTGAAAGAGAGATAAAGCTGAAGGATCTTGTTCCAAAGTCAGGGTCTAGTTAATGACAGGAATTATCACTACCCTGTAGTTTTCTTTTATCCAAAACTTGGAATTATGACATCTTTCCTGAGATGTGTAGATGACTAGTCACCTTTGTCTGTCAGTAAAGTACAGAAACTATCATCTGGTGTAATCAAGGTAAAGATGAAGTTTCACAGAGTAAATCTGCTGTCTTTGACCAGAGTACTTGGTCAAAGCTCAGGGCACTGTTTATTGATTCTGTGAGAAGAAAGGTGGTGACTGAGTCAGATGCCTTTGATGTCATCTGTTTACTTACAAAGAATGAGCAAGGTTCTGAACTGCTGCAGAAAGCAAATAATGGTTTCCTTGATCATTCCACCAAAAATCTTTCAATCTGACACACAGAGTAAATTTCCTTTCTTAGATGTTAAGCATTTATCAGATGGAAAAGGGTAAGTAACATCCTTTCTGGGTCTAATTTCTGTGATTTTACAACTCTCGGTGCCATTCTTCTGTGCTCCAGTACCTCACTGCGTATCGTGTCTCCTCTCTTAGGCAGCTGATTTTCCCAGGCATACATTTCTGCATTCAAAGCTTCATATAAATGAATGAATATGAATTCATTAGCCTATGAATGCCCAGTCAAACACAAAAGGTGAAAGCCCATATTGTTTCATCTAGTTTGTCAAATAAGCTTGCGTAATTTCTCATAACTAGTGTAAATGAAGAATGGTGGTTATATCTCCTGGTTTCTGAGACTACACTGAGGTCCTAACATCCATTTCTAGTGCTAGCACACAGAAAATGCCTGTGCATAAATGCTAAGGGAATACATGCATGAATCAATATCAGTTCTGTGTTCTGATGTTTAATTAAAAATGTTAAAGAAGTATAATTACTTCAGGATCAGAGATAGCACTCACCTCCATTTGTTACTACCTAGCATTCAGCAAGCACTCATGCTCTCTGCTCTCAGAGTAGGTGAACACCAGCAGATGCTCTAAGATTGAGCTTTTTTATTTGTGTGTGATGAGATGGTATGGCTGTGGAACCAGGGCTATAGATTTCTATTTTCTTGGCACCACCTCAGTGGGGTACAGACTTTCACATGCACAATTAGCCTTTGTTAGGCAGTGAAGCTGCAAAATTAAATCAGACAATCCACAACAGATGTACTGACAGTGCATTTGGGTAGCTGAAGACAAGTAAAGGGAAGGTAGGTTGGATGAAATTAATATCTTTATTTTAATGTGCATTATTACATATCAGCAATCTCATATATTTTGAGCCTAATTTACTGATCTGAATAAAGAACTTTGTACAGTTGCTTGAGAGCCATGGGTGTTTAATGTCCATTGCTTGCAGCACAGTATAATTGAACTGGATTGGGTCAAATCTAGACTAGAATATGCCACACTGTAAGTCATATGCATATGTCGCATCCTACATCTGTGAGGAAAACTTAGAAGAAAATGAAGACAGTTGGTATTAAGGAAAATTGGGGAGAAAAAATAACCTTACCAGAAATTCTGTATCCTTATAATTTCCTTTATTTTTGTAGTCACCAGTAAATCTGAAACACTCTTTGTCAACTGTTATTTGAAAAAAACAGAATATCTGAAATGGCAATTTATTTTCAGGGGTGTGATCACAAGTGATTTACAAGTACACTGCTTCTTTATGAGGCAAAAATTCAACAAAAAGGTTTTTTAAAAAAAGGTTGTAGTATTGCAGCTCCTTTGTCCACCATACTAATTCAGCTCCTGCACAGGAGTTTTTTCTACACTAACAGAATCTTGCAGTAGAAAGGAACCCAAAAGATAGTCAGTCAAATGACACTATAAAAAAAGATACTGCTTTGAGCTCTCATCAGAAAAGAATGCACTCCAAGCTACAATGAAATATATCAAATTAAAAAAAAATAAAAATCAATGTATACATACATTAAGAGACAAAGACAGTTTTCATCTTTGTCCTACGATTCCAGAAAAAGCTTGCACCATTTAATGGCAGCAGCTACAGTAAAAGCCCAGAGTTTAGTTCTACCTCTTAAACTACAACATGCATCAGTGCTATGAGGACAAGAAAACTGCAATAAGCTAGAGGGCTGATTCGGGGCGGGGGAATAAAAAATTCAGAGATTTCAGAGTGCTGTGTTTTCATCCTTCCCTCGACCTGCCGGGGTTACTGTGCACGCACTCGGACGGCTCGCGGGTGTGTGCCTGTCCCTGCCCGCAGAGCGCCGTGCCCGATCCGCGGGGCTGCAGCGCCCCCTGCCGCCCGCAGGGACGCGCCTGCCGCGGGGAGAGCGCGGCTTCTGTCCATGTGCCCTGTTTGGTTGGTTGGCTTTTTGTTTGATAGTTTTGTTTGGGGCTTTTGTGTTTTGTTGTGTGTTTGTTTTTTTGTTTTTTTTTTCTTTCAGTGTCTAAAGCCTTTCTGAAAGGATGACGTTAAAATTCTTCGATAGTTTTCATTGCTGGTTTTCTTTTTATTTAAAAGAAGGAACTGGATTTCTTAAACGTGTGTTTTTGAGGCATGGACTTCTCTACCTGATCGTCCTCCTGAGGATGAGCCAATTCTAAGCAACCCAGAGCAGAAAATTAATGCTTTTGGAGGCACTGAGGAAAAGAAAAACTTCAGTCTCTTAGAATCTGTGAGTGAATTAACAAACTGCTGCTGATTTTTCTGGCTGGAGGTTGGCAAAGATATTTTTTAAGACCTCAGCCTTGTTTCAGAGCCCACTACATCTGTAAATATATGAAATATACCAGATACTTTAATAGAGAGTAGAATAGTTTGATTGCAGTCCCCAACATAACTCTCAGGAGACAGTTCATTAGAAATTTCAAATATTAAGCTGTCACACCCTTTTTATTCAGTATGTGTAAGCCATCTTGATTCTGCAACAAAATTTGCTCTCGTTCTCATTTTAAATCCAAAATGACACTGCAGCCACTTCACTTTAAATCCAAGATACCACTTTTGAAAATTCAAAGGAATATTTTACGTGTCTTGAAAAGTACTGTCCTGAGACTTAAAAACCTTCCTTTTTTTCTTTCTTTTTTATCCCTTGTCTTCAGCATAAGATAAAAGATACAAAGTTTTTTTTTTCTCCACCTGTGATTTTGAGTATACTTTCTTGGTTTTCCATTTGATCTCCTTCCTGCTCATTTTCTGTAATCTGTTAGATTAATAGGCTCAAACCAACATTGGTGTGTTCTGTCTGAAATTAATTTACTGATGCTTGCATCCATTTCATTGAGTTATATGAGCTATATTGATATAAATATTTTATTATATCAATGTATTATTAACCATATTGTTTCCAGCTATAATAAATCCATTAAATGAGAAATGAAGTTTGAACAAATCAGCATTCAGGCTGGACAAGACCTCAGGGGGTCTCCAGGGCAATCTTCCACTCACAGCATGTCCAGCTCTGAGGTCAAGCCAGATTGCTCAGGGCAATCTCAAAACCTGCCAAGGACAGAGAGTGTGCAACCGCTCTGGATGGTCTGTTCCACAGCTTGGCTATCCTCATGCAGGACCAGCTTTTCCTTACATCTGACGTGAGTATCTCTCGTTCCAATTTTTGCCTTCTGACTTTCAGCCTTCCACTATGCACTCCTATATTTGTCACCTGAAGACTTCTCTAGCTTTCAGAACATCAGGAAAGGAAACTTCTGTTAGCAGGACTGTGCTGGTTCTGACTGGGGTAGAGTTAACTTTCACCAATGTCTCTCTCTGTCTTCTTGATGGCCACTGTAAGTGCTGATGGGCTGCTTTTATGTCGCCCTGAAACTCTTCTAGTCTGAAAAATTCCAGCTCCCTCAACCATGGCTGGTAGGACAACTACTCCAGCTCTTGTCCAGCTTGGAGTGCTACTGCTGAACCCACTTCCATGAGCACTAACTCTGCATTGGAGATCCCAGGATAGGACACAGTATTTACAGAATCCCTAACAGTTCAGTTGGCCACTGCTTTCTCAACCGATATCTCCATTCCCATTTTTATTTCATTTGTTCTTTCTTTGAAGAAGCCTTTCAGGTCTTGCATCTTTCCTACACTAGGGTTTTGCATCAAGAATTTATGACATCTAATTATCTATCACAACAAGGATTTCTGTGATTCCCGAAGATACTCCCAAGATTTTACTTGCATAACTAAAGAATTATTGCAGTTCTACTGCACAAATCAGCATCTTTTCTTTAAAATAAACTATTTGTAACCTTTCTTGGCTTCTGTATTTTGTATAAATTTGTATGTGGAACATTTTATTCAAAAGTAACTTCATGTCCAAAAAAATGCTGTCTTGCAAAATCCAGGGAATTCCATAAGTAGTCAATAGGTTTAATTCCAAGTAGCTACGAAATGCACTGAAAGATGGGAATATAACAGATATTTTATTTAGTCTTTTCTAGTACTCAAAGTGTCTGCATAGCTTGCACTGAAATGAGATCAATTCAACAGCACAACACAGCGTAGCAGCAGACTACTGCTTTTTGTCATGCCTAAGACCTTGACAAGGAGCAGCAGGCTTGTGGCTTCTCTGTAAGGGAGAACTATCCTGGAGGTGAAGTTAGGGCAGCAGGGGCAATACTCCTGTGGGCAGGAAAACAGCCCTTCAGTATGGAGTGTGAGCAGAGTGGGCAGAGCAGGTGCCATCAGCAAGGTCTCCTAACAGGCTCAGACTGTCCCAGGCAAGATAGAGTTGTGCTCAGGGTCCTTCCGGGGACTCCAGTCCAGTACCAACAGGAGACAGGAGTACACCAGAGGTCTCAGTACAGGACAGAGGCAGATGCAGGGCTGAAGACCGAGTAGGGCACAAGAATATCTGTGGCAGAGATCAGGCAGGGTCTTGGTGTCCAGGGGTGTGAATGGAGATCCCAGGTGGGGCGGATCAGGTGAAATCCTCTTAGAGGAGTTGGGGCCCCAACAGCACTTAAGTATACACCTTAATTGCTATGTTATTATTGAGAAAAATTAAATAGAAAAAGTAATCAATGGGAATATCGTACTGTTGAAAGAAGGGTATAAAATGTGCTGACTTGAATATTTTTCACAAGTAGAGTAATTAAAATATTTTTAGTTTTTCATTTCTATATAGGAATATGAGTTAATTAAAACATTTAAAATATATTGAAAGGTAAAAATATTTTTATTAGGGTATCTTTGATGTGTTATGTCAGAAAGCTGAAAAACTTGCATAAAAATTTCTCTTTCTCTAGGCTGCTGGAAAAATTCCGACTATTCATCAAAGATTGATATTTCAAATAAGTTCTTCAACTACCTCCAGAGTCACACTCAGGGATGTTTCAAAAACCACATACCTGTCAAGTCACTGAGATACTGAGAGTGATGGGACTCTGGGACTCCTTTACATAGACCTGTGGCCATTGTCATCATCACTGATCAACTTGACAGCTATCAGTTTCTACCACAAAGAACTAGGATTCACCAGTCTAATTCCTCTTTACTGCCGATTTTTCATTGCTGCATCTTTCTGTTAAGTTAACCATTTTCAAACAGAGCCCTCTACCTTCTCAAAGGGTATGTACTTCTTCCTAATAGGACAAAAGAAAGTCAGGGTTTTGACAGGACTGTAAATATCGTAGTCGTAAAGTCAAATCCTATTCTTTGAGCTAATGCATTCAAACATACAGGGATGTCTGCAATAAGTGCGCTTAGTCACCACGAGCAGTGGCTGGGGAGGGGCATATTCTTGCTGCTGGGCCCATCTCTGTACAACCAGCTGCCAAGGGTTGCTGTTACAGCCAGTTCATACAGTGCTGTTGCCTTCCCTTTGTTTACCTGCTGGCTACTACCAAAACACAGGTTTCTCCTCCCAGTGCCCAGGCAGGCCCTGATCTAACTCATACTGCTTTATTTACCAACCTCATGGCCTTCTACCTAGTATTAGGAATGAAACCACACTGTAAAAAGGACATGTCTCTTTTTGTACTCCCCACCTTTTATTCCTTAATTATCCACTTGATTATTTTTTAAGTATTTAGCTGGCTACCAGATATCTGTTCATATGTTTGAAAATGTTCCAATATGTTTGCTGTATTGCAGTCATGTATGCACCCTTCGTGCTCATATCTCAGTCCTCATTCTGGAATAGACATATTTCTGACAATAATCTTCTCTGCGCTGTGTCCTGAGGTACTTTTCTTCTTCTATCTATTCTCTTTTTATCTCATGCAATGCTGCTTTGCACAGATTTTCTGTCAAGAAAGAAAGAAGAGGTAGGAATTTGTCTTTTATCCACCTCTGCTTTTTATCTCTCTCTGTAACTTTTTTTTCTGGCAGCTCCCTAATTTGACATCCACACATAGTCCAAGTGTCAGAATGGAAGCCACCAGAACAAGAACTGGGAGGCAAGCAATCCTGCCTATGAGCTCTTCAGAGGCAGTATGCTCTTTTACATATCCTAGCAGATGTGTGTCTTCATGTCCAAACATAAACTTTTTAAAAACCTGACTCTGAATGCCATGGTAGTAGCCAAGGGAATCTAGTCAAATATTTCTATGAACTTGTAACCACCTACATCTGTGGCTGACTGTAGGAAAAGGAAGTAAGTACTTCTGAGGGAAGTAAACTCCCCCTTTTGGGGAATATTTCCAGTGACTCTGTTTTGAGACCCTGATCCCTCACTCTTGCCACTTGAATGCATTCCAGTTGATCCACTGCTATGGCATAACTCCATCCACAGAATGTCTGTAGTCAAACCTGGAAGAGACTAATACCAAACTTGAAAAATACCATATAGTTTAATGAGATTTTTTCAATAGTCATTCTCCCTAAAATGTCAAAATTTATGCACAGTTAAGGCATTCTGATTTGACATTCCATCCACACAGAATCAAGAATAAATGAAACATTTCAGATTCAATTATGTGCTGACTGTCAAAATATACTGAATTTTAAGAGTTGACCAGTGTGCCTAGTAACTCAGCTTTCTAAAACTGAGTTAATGTTAGTGTTACCAGAAAAATGATTACATTTGTAGAATTTTATGGCCTAAGGCTCAAAATCTCTACCAGCTACTATTATAGTTTATACTAAATGTAGCCAACATATATTATAACTTTGCACAGAATTTTCTACATAACAACCTCATCTGCTTGTAGAAATAGAATTACAATGAGATGCAGTATCACTCTTATAAATTTTCTGGGTAAAATATATTGAATAAATATGTAAATATTTCTGTCTTCTCCAATGAAAAATAATGTTTAAAACTGAAAAAGAAAAATATTGGCTTGAAGATTCTGTTTTCTACCAAAAAGAAAAAAGGAAAAGAAGAAGTGCTTATATTATGTACACATCCACATACACAAAATAAAAATGTTATGCAATTTTCATATTAATTAAGTACATTTTTGTACTACTGACATGATATATTTTCCTTCAGAAATTCACACATACAGATTTTCATAAAGATGTATGTATTCACCAGGAAAGTTATATATATGTGTGCATATATAGAAAGCTACAAAAATGTATGTGCATATATGCACAATTTTCAGTGTAGCCTAGTTAGCCTTTTAAGGAAAGAGGGATTAAAATTTTATTCATCATATTGCACTTTGAGACACTCAGTATAACTCAGTACATTTATTTTCAGTTCAGACTTAGGTAAGAATCTAGAAGAGGACAGGAGATTCAAACAAAGGCTAAGAGATTGCTTCTACCTAATAAACTGGCATTGAATGTGCCAAAATGCAGTGGCTTTAGCTCCCCATGCTTCAGTGACAGTCTCCCTCAAGTCATCCCCATAACCTCTGTAAGTTACATTTCTGATTATGTCCCCTGTATAACATGAAGCAGACAGAAATATCCATGTTTAGCTACTGGGCTGAGAGTTGGGGTTCATGAGCCGGTTCTTGCTTTGCCAAATAACCTTAGGTGAATAATTTTCTGCTTTCCAAATAATGGAATTAATAATATTCTTCTCCTCAAAACTGTGTTTAAAGGTGGTGTGTATTAAGTATTTGTAGGAGTAATTTATGCAGCCTACACCAAGTAGGCACCAGTATTGTTTGTTTGAACTGTTTTTGTTTACAAAATAATCAGTACCAGAGAATGATTAGCTATTTGAATTTTATCCAAAAAGTTACTATTTTGCAATATATCTTAAGACTGTGGTTTTCTCTGATGAAAAGAATTACAAAGCTAATCAATATTTAAGGATGGGACTAACACATGCAGAAGCAAAGGGTAGAAGAGGTTAGGTATTTGATACCTATTTGATGCAGGTATTGGTGAAGGAGAGAAAGATACTTGGAGGAGGAGAAGAAGAGTCTCTTACCATGACTTTAAGAAAAAAGACTTCCCCAAATATCAAATCCTTTATGTACTGATTTATGTACTAAGAAGCCTCATGGTGTTTTATTTCTGAAGGATTTTCCAGGAAAACCCTTTGTCTAGTTGGTTTGATTAATACCAGTTAATGTTGTCTGAAACTCCTATTTTATGTTTTGTTTTGGTTTTTTCAGTCATAAGCAAACTAAAGCCAGCATCTTCCAAGAGACAATGTCAGTAAACATTACAGTAATATTTACCTAGCAGATTGATATTTCAATATTATGCTCTCTTTGCGGTAATCATTTAAGCAAAATATATTTTTAAATGTTCTGTTACTGAGACTATAATGAAAGATTTTGTATGAGAGGAGACACCGTCCATTTTATTAGTCTTCCATTTGACAAGAATAATTCTAATGGACTCAGTTGGACCAAATAACTAAAAGGCAGCTCTCAGCTGTTATACAGCTTTTGTCCCTTTGTCTGTCTAGCACTAGAAAAAAGCCCAGTCCCTCACCTTTCTTTAAGAAAAACTCTTGTTTCATTAATTGTATAAAATAGTTTTTAGGATTATCAATCTATATATTAATGTTCCTACTAATAATGTTAGATTTTTTTCTATAGCCTGAAGGTAGATCATCCTGAGTTTCTGCTAACTAATAAACAGTTGCATAACTTGTGGTGAATATGCATATCAAGACTACTGTCAGCTAGTTTTCATGCCAAAACAATTCCAAAAACTTTCAGTGACATATCACTGTGCATTCTGGAAAGATTGTATGACTACATGCAATTCAGATAGTTAAAAGATATATTTAAGTAACTGTTCTGTTAAAATACAACCATCTTTACAATACAAATACAATTCATCTTTAACTTGAATAAGTAAAATACATATATTTTTGGAGCATTATGCTAGTATATCTCACTCACTAAAATAAGTGTGTGTGCAAGAGAGACATGTCACTTGCCCATTTAACCTACAGAGAATTGATTCAGTTACAGGAGAATCTAATCTGACTTTGTCAGTTTTAAGGCAGAAATAGCCATTTGAATGTATGGAATGGTGACAGATATGCTGAAGCAATAGTATGACTGATAACAAAGCATGAAGTGAGTACAAGGTTGATAAAATATGAGATGCTTTTTTATTATCTGCTACTGATATTCTCCTGTAGTCTGAGTTTAAAGCCTATGGTGTATGAGAATATCAACAACAGGCTATATAGTGGCTGAAAAAAAATATATAAATCTTGACCTTTATTCCGTACTCTATAGATTTTGGGTGCTCCATATCTTTGACTGCTATTGCCAACAGTTTCTGTTCCACCTCACACTTCTCTCTTGCTGCATGTCAGCTTCAGAAGTCCTTTCTCCTGTCACCACAGGCATCTGACAAATGGTTATCCATAATAAAAATAATTAGCATACTAATTAGTCTTCCTTATCATATGCCTTGCTTTGGAAAATCACCAGCAGGTCCTTCCCATACACTTCTCCCTGCTCTCCCTAACCAAATAAAGACATTACCCACTGGAACAACAAAGAAGACTGTGACATTAGTGAAATAAACTGTGTTTTAGGAAGTAAATTGAGCACACAGAGAACAAAGGCATTTTTATTTTTATAATATGGCAGTAACAAAATTAAGTTATTTGTACAGAGACAAAAATCTTTCCCAGAGTGACCAATGTGATGCGTCATTGCTACGGCATGTTAGAAACAAGCACTTCTAGCAGCTTTTCCTGATTTTGCAAGCTTGTGTATTTGACAGGTTTCCCACTGAAGCAACTATATCATCTAATGAAGTTCCTTGTGCTATAAACTGTACCTATGAAATCGCTGTACTACCTGTCATAACCTAAGAGAGAATTTGTGGTTTTAATTCCTATCTGTTTTGAAATTCAAGAGGAGGATATAAATTTTTTATTTCTTTCCTGAGCTGTTATTTTTTCCTAATAAATTGTATTGCTGTGAGCATGAAAATGTTAGAAAAAGTGCTTTCAAAGCAAAATTAGTAAAGCTAATGAATTTATATATTTTTTAAATAAGTTCACCTATTGCCTTTTCTCAAAGCTACAGCTTTTCACAAATAATGTCATTACATCTGCTTTTACTATTACCCAACATTTTGTTTTGTAATTAGTACCATATTTTTGGGAAAAATCTAAAACAAAATAAGCCAAACCAAAACAAACAAAAAAAAACACCCAAAACCCCCAGACCTCACCAAAAAACAAATACAGCAAATCAAGAAACAAATTGACAACACTTTTAATAAGGAAAAAAAAAAAAACATAGAAAATGTTGTGAAAAATGCATAGTTCAGAAAAATGTAAGTGGCAAAGGCAGACTCAGGGAAACTTTTTAAATGGGAAAGCATTTTAATTGCACTCCTGTGGCACTGATAGGTGACAAGATCCATACTATCTTGTGCTGGATAAGGGCAGGGTTAAGCACATCTAACCTCTTCCAATACTGCTAGACCTCCTCTTCTGTACAAAACCTTTTTCATTTTTTCCCCCCTCATATATATTGTGTATTTGCTCTTGTGGTAACCATTGCCCATTTAAAGATCTGCTCTGCAAGTACTGAAGTAGTTAAATAATTTTATTCCAAGATATCGTATAGGGAATTAATCTTGACTGTAACCCCATTTTGGTCCCTCAGACTCTCTGAATTCCTAAAGTTCGTTTTTTTCACATTTTTAAGTACCACATCATGAGACTGAAATGACATCATGGATTGAAGAGGTTTTCAGAAGCTGGTTATGATTTTTTGTGCATATACTATAAAGGAATCCTTGGTGTGATTCTCAAAGGAGATATTGATCTTAAAAAAAACCCCTTCAAGACAGAAGATAATGGCAAAGAACGAATGAGATGAAGCTGAGAATGGAAACAAACACTATTTTGTTAATTTGGCTTGGGAGGGTTTTTACTTTCAATTTATACAATGCTTGAGCTGGAGTATAAAAATATCTATTGCATTGAAAATATTTGCTTTGGAAAAAAAAAAAAAGAAAATATTTCGTGTTCTAGCAGAGTATCTTAAACCTAGAAGAAATAGATAACAAATTGGTGACAGCAGGTTACAAATTGGTGACAGCAGGTATGCTGTCCTAACAGTGCAGATTTAACAAATCACATTTTATGTTCACTTTTCTGAAGTAAGTGCTACCACTGTAAAAGAAATAAGTGAACCTTGCTCTTGTCCCATAGATTTTAAATTACGTTGTGTAACTTGAAAATAATCCACTCCCAGTGTGTATTTTTTTTTTCTGGTCAGTGGTGCTCAAATCATGTTTCATCATGTCTCTTACAATTCTAGCATGAATACTGGAGTGTAAGTTTCCAAACTATTTCCCTTATAAAAATTACTAATATGAAAACATCTTTACATCACTTACTAGGAAGCAAGTTTTAAACTGTGTTGGCTCTGAAAAATTTTTAAATTATGAACAAAAACATTACTTGATGTATGTCTTAATTCATTATAAGGGTTATTTTAATGATTGTGAAGATAAATGGGCTAGAAGCAAATGGAAATTTAATTTTATCTATGGACCATATATAGCTCAAGTTCCTTTAAAATTATTCTTCAGACTATAGACCTCGAAACAAAAACTTTAGTAAGGTGACATGTGATTTTGTCTTGTTTATGTACAAGGATTTTCTTTTTTTAATACGCTTTAACATATCCAAGAATTAAGGAAAAATACTGCACCTTGTACTAAGCGATTAATCTCGATTACACCTAATGAGTTATACTTCTGACTGTATGATGATGATTATAATCTCATTGATGAATCATTCCAATTTTACTCTTTATATATATTACACAAAACTTTCAATAAAGTGTCTTCTTAGCAGGTGATATTGTAAAATACTAGATGCTACATTGACTCTCTTCTTTGGAAATAGAAAAACTTATTCAAAACAAATATAAACAAGCCAATGAAGGATTCATTTCTGGATGAAAAAAAAATTCCATCTGGTGAGCCACTTACAAAGAGCTGCTTCTATAACAAAATACTGCATCGTAGAATCACACACTAGTTTGGGTTGAAAGGGACTTTTAAAGGTCATCTAGTCTAAAACCCTACAATGAGCAGGGACACTTTCAAATAGATCAGGTTTCTTAAAGCCCTGTCTGACCTGACCTTGCATGCTTCCAGGTATGAAGCATTCACAACTCTGGACAACCTGTTCCAATGTCTTATCAACCAAATTGTAGAAAAAAAATAATTATTGATCTGAATTGACCTTCTTTTAGTTTAAAATCATTTACCCTTGTCTTAGAACAGACCCTGCTAGAAATCTGTCCTCATCTTTCTTACAGTACTGAAAGGCCACAGTATATGGTCTCCCCAGAACCTTCTCTCCTTCAGGCTAAATAGCCCTTTGTCTCTCAGTCTTTCCTCATAGGGGAGATACTCGACCCTAGCATCAACCTAACGTGGGTTAGGTTCAGGAATACAGGACAGCTTTTATTTGAAAAGTGTTTTGTCTCATCTTTTCCTTAGGGTAAAATGCAGAACAGTCCTCAGGTGAGGATTCTTCCAGCAGACACAACATGAAGCCAGCACACCAATGGAGCCTCTGGTTCAGTGAGTGTCTTGCTGTTAGAATAGTGCTGAAACTGGTGTTTGTTTGCAAACAGCTTTGCAGATGTATCTGTCAAATGTCAATTATCCGGGGACAGGGCTGTTTCTTACTTCCCCTCTTCTGTATTTACACTGAGCACAGTAAGATCCCGATGTCATTGGAGACCACAGTGAAGTAGAACTGACAAATATTTGCAGCTGAGCTGATGCATTTACCTAAGTATTTCTGTTTCAGATTTGTCTTCACATTGCTATCAAAGAAGGTAAAGAAAAGGAAAATGTATGTACCTTTTCCCTTCATTACATTATTGCTGCCAGACCTATCAAACTTCTGGAGATTTCAGGATTTACAGAAGTATCTTCTAATGCAGGAAGAAGTTATGAAATCAACTGTCCTTTGTAGGCGTTTCTGAAATTATTTATTTTTTTGTGCAGTTTTCAAAAGAATTACTAGCTGGCTTAATTGTAGCTGCTTGTTGCAGTGCATTTAATCAGTTAACCACTACTGTCCTCGGAAACGTAAGATGTTTTAACCTTAACGGTATTAGGAAGAAGTAAAATGGAAAACTATATTGTTACCATGACAGGTCTTATCTCAGCTTCCATCAAAATTTAAAACTTTCAAGCCATCTTTACAATAATATATGTTAGTACTTAAATTATTATCTAAGAGGCTTTTTTGTTTACCAGTTATCAAGATATTTGGAAAATGGATTTCAAAGGGAAAAGTACTCATTTTTACACATATTATACACCTACTATTCACTATATTTGGCACCTATCTACTTGGCAGACCAAATAAATCTAGTTCCCTAATGCACATGTAAAAAGCCATGTAAGTGCTTCGTAATATTTTTAAAAGCATCATTAATCTATATCTGTGCTCCTACTGCCACATGAATCACTAAAAATGGTCTTATTCTGCAATTTCTCACTAACATATGCTAATGTCTAAGGGAGACTAGTTTGTAAGAGTTGTCAAAACTTCTAGTAGAAACACTTCCATGTAGCATTGAATTTAGCCTCCACTTTGACTCCTAGGACTTGTTCTCTGAGACAGCACACCGTATTTTGTACTCTTAATGTGTATTAACATCTTAAATGTTAATGCTAAAACATACACCTTTAAAACATTTCTAAGAATTTGTGCAGAAAGAAGAATGTTTCAACATCTTTCTTGCAGTGAGGGGCCCAAATCTGTACACGGGATTCAAGGTGGCCTCACCAGTGCCAAGTGTGGGAGAATCATTGCATTGGTCCTGCTGGCCACACTATTTCTGATACAGACCGGGATGCCAGTGGCCTTCTTGTTCACCTGGGGACATGCTGGCTCATGTCCATCTGGCTGTTATCCGGCACCCCCAGCTCCTTTTCCACTGGGATCCTTTTGAGTCACTTCATTGCAAACCTGTAGTGCTGTATGGTGCTGTTGTGACCCAAGTGTAGGACCCAGCACTTCACCTTATGGAACCTCATTAGCCTCAGTCCATTGATCTAGCCTGTCCAGATATCTCTGTAGAGCCTCCTACCTTGGAGCAGATCAGCACTGCTGCCCAGTTTGGCATCATGTGTGAACTTACCGAGGGTGCACTCAATCCCCTCATTCAGATCATTGATAGAAAATATTAAACAGGACTGGCCCCAATACTGGGCCCTGAGAAGGTTACTGAATTTATGAATCCAGTAACCGCACTGCTGAAAGTTTCTCTTATATAAACTGTATAATTACATGGAAATGGATTTTTGGGGGTTTTTAAAAGGCAATTCCACAATCTTTTGTCATTTTTGTCAAGAAAACAAGAGTGTTTAGAAAAATATAATGTATCTTAAATTCAAAACAAAGCTTATTTAAAGTTTGGTTAGCAGTGCTTGTCACATAGAGAGAAGAGGAAGACGAGATAGTTTTCAACCTTTACAAATGATCTGACATTAAGGAAACACAAAATATAGGGAAAAATGACATGACAAAATTGTAAAGTAATACGTAACAATTTTCAGTCTTCACAATGAGAAATTCCAACTATAGGCAACTATAGAATAGGCAACTACAGAGTGAGGTACAGTTTTAATTTAATATAGACAAAGGCACTGCAAAGCACACTTGAAAGACTTTGACCTTCTGAAGTTAATTCATTTAGGAGAAAAATTCCATACAGAAATATTGACAACAACTTGAAAAAATACACTGAAAATATGGTAGCTGTCTAAATAAAGATAAAATATTGAAAATTAAATATTGAAAATATTAAGGTAAACATAAAAATATATTATATATATTCTCTAGTTTTTGGGTTGTCTTTCCTAAATCCACACAAACTTGCTTACTGATAGCCATGAGCTGAAAAAAAACAAAAACAGTAAACCACAGAAAGATATATTATTGGGGGACAAGTAAGAAAATTGTTACAAGCATAGAATATCCGAAGCTCTAGAAGATATAACAGAAACAAAAAAGACATTTGTTTAGTTTGTATTATTCTCATAAGTTCCTAAACTAATAAATATTTTGAGGAATTTGAACAGATAATCCTGTTTACTTTTTCCCTTAATGACTATAGGTAGCAAATTTGACAAGATAACAATTACAACAGATGAAAATAAGCAATTTTTTACACACAAAGCCACATTGTGGGCACCGTTGCCACAAGGAATGAGGAAAATGAGATACTCAGTATGATTGTCAGAAAGCTCTTCCCTACAGGTAATGGAGAGGGCTGTCACTTTTTACAAGGGCATGTAGTGACAGGACAAGAGGGAATGTTTTCAAACTGAAAGAGAGTAGGTCTAGACTAGATATCAGGAAAAAATATTTTACTGTGAGTGTGGTAAGACACTGGAACAGGTTGTCCAGAGGCACTGTTGATGCCACGTCCTTGAAAGCGTTCAGGTCCAGGTTAGATGGGGGTCTAGTTAAAGGTGTCCCTGTCTGTGGCAGGGAAGTTGGAACAAGACGGTCTTCAATGTCCTTTCCAACCCAAACCATTCTACAATTCTATGATTTTATGACTGTGGAAAGGCTATAGGAATTCAGAGTGAACATTGAGACTGTAATTAGGGATTAGGACACAATTATAATACAGTGAATCAATGGCTCTATCTATCTTCTTAAACTAAAGACAGAAAGAAGTGTGAGGGGAAACAAAAATAATAGTGCCTTTGCCATCCTTAGCCTTGGCAATAACAGCACATTCACACATTAATAAACCAGTATTATACTAATGGATTTTCTCTCTGAGATAGAAACAATTTTAGACCCCTAACTCAGGAGTTCAAATAGGAAAACTGATGAAGTAATGCAATATATAGCACAAATTCTGGGCAAAATGAGCTGCACTTGCCAGACATTTACTCTTGCCTGACTGCTGAAAGGGAAAAAAAACTTACTTTCCAGTGACCATCATATGACCACCAGGTAATCTTTCATCTCTTTCTGACTGTTTCAGCATGTCTCTTTCCTCACCACTCCTCTCTGTCAGCTCTTTTCTCTAAAAAAAAAAAATTTGTGACTCTTCACTCTGCAGTAAAAGAATTGATCTAATGACTAGATCAGGTGTACCTACCAAGATGCACTTAGAGACAAAATCAGGTTTTTCACCTCTACAAGGAACAACCTAAGCTTGGTCTGATAGCTTATGAAGAAATGATATCTCTTTCAAAATAGTCCTGTGCACAAACAGAATTCTGATAAAGATTGTATTAATTCAAATAACAAAAATACAAAGGTTTTTTTCTAATACTGTCTGAAAGATAAGCACAGATATTTTTAACTGAAACCAGGACTTCCAGTAGATCTTTTCTGGATTCTGTAAGACTTATTGCTATATTCTGCCTGTACAAAGATTACATGGGCTTTATTCCACAATGTTCCGTTAAACAAGAGATGATTTCAGCTGGTTATTGTTTGGGTAACTCTGCAAGTATTGAGACATTATCCCAAGTCTTATTAACTTAATTTAAGGTAGTAAAATATGCTTAAGCCCTCTGTGATGGCATTGTCATTTTTCATCAACCTCTGTCAAAACAATAGATAAAAGTGTGGATTCTGAGAACACTAGAAAATATGTATTAAAAATGTATTGGAAAAAAATGTTTAAGTGCTGTTAAACTATTCCATTTTATGTTATTCATCCTTCTTCTATTATAATCCAGGCAAATATTTGTGCCCACCCTCCTATTTCAGTAATAACATTGTGATATTTCCTCATCCCTCTGTCGTACTTGCAAAATTAGAAAAGCTGGTTTTAATCTTTTTTTTCTAATGGATTATTTTATTATGCCAATTAGTCTCAGTGCTAAAACATCATCTCTATATGGATCTAGTTTAGTTAAGTCTTTTCTTTCCTCACTTATCAACCTCTACTTTCATTTAAATTATTATTTACTTATCCAGCAGTCAAAACCACTTTCATAATTGATTCACATGATGAAACCCAGATTTGTTTTCATGTCATACCTCCTCTTGCATGTCCTGCCTTGTTAATGACTAGGAACGGTAGTGCCATCATGCTGACTAGGAACGGTAGTGCCATCACGCTTTTACACACTGTAAACAACAAATAAAAAGTTTTCATGCATCTTGCAAAATAAAATTAAACACTTGGAAACTGACTCTAAATTCATTTTAAGATGACAATAGAAAGTCTGTTAAATTGTGGGAAGTACAAGATCTACAACAGAATTTCACCATGTTTTATGCATGTTTCAAAACTCATTTAAAAAAAAAAAAAAAGCAGTCTTACAGAGCTGCAAAATCGTTCAATATTTACATCAAGGGAAAAATTCCAAAGTTAATTTCCACTAAACTCTGTAAAATAAGAAAGGAGTATGATTTGTTACTTTATTCTATGTAATTTAATAACTATTTATTGATGCTTTCCCTTATTTTTTTATTTTTCCCTTCAGCTCATGAGCAATAGTTTAATGTCTTTGTCAGCTTTTGTTTTGAGAAAGAATAAACCACAGTAAATCTACAGAGGGAATATTATTATAGCAACCTTTTGCTATTTTGCCCTTGCTGTTTTTTGCACTGTCACCACAGCTGCATCTAGATGTTTAAACGCTCTGCATGCCTTCTGTATCATACCTTTGTCAAAGACAAGGATCAAGTGTTATTCAATACAATTTCCCACTTGGACAGTGACCCCCTGGAAGCTAGTCAATCACTGTTAGCATCCAATCAGCTTTACACTCTCTCAACAATTACCATGTTTCCCTGGATTGCTAATAAGGACAGCATTGTGATTGTGACAAAGCCTTAGTTAAGGTTTTCATTCTTCTGTATCATACAAGACTTAATTAGCCATTATACACATGCAAGGTCAATGTCTGACCTATGCTTTGCACAGTTCTACTGACACACAGGTAGGACCTAGTGAGGGTTTAAACATGTTTAAACTCATTCTGTAGAAAGAGGCACTTACTTAAATAGGTGTTATGCTAATTCTATAAACATCAGTATTGTACATATCTGCATCTCACTGCTCTCTACCTGAATGCTTCACATGCTCCTGATAAGGTATCATTTTACTGCCCTTTCAATCTTTCAAGAAACCCTTCCTCTGATTCATACTTTTGGCGAAGTATCTTTTCTTTCACCCCTCATGCATGCTTTACACTGACTATCAACATATTTCCCTGCATGTCAGCATCCTGGTTAGCAACTCCAAAAGCTCTGCTGTTAGTGATACGATTTACTGTATTTTCTTCACAGGACTTCATCCCTTTGGAGTGAGGGTCCTAGAGGGAATAGTGTATACTCTGCAAACCATACAAAGCTAGTCAGCTAATCTGGCCAACAAACAGTGGATGAAGTCCAAGCTCCACTTGGTGCTGAAGTGACTTGTGACTTGTAACACTTGTCAGATGTGGTTATTGTCCTCAACTGAGTTAAAGACCAAATGCAGGCAAGATTGAGGGCAAATGACTCAGAAGGAGGAGCTGTAAGTATTATTAACTATGAGCAGGAAGGACTGCTTCAGAAGGAGGAATTCTGATGAAAGGGCATTTTTGGTTGCATGCAAAGAGCTCAAGAATCAGATTAAAAAAAAAAAAAAGAGATGATTATGTGAAAAAAAAAAAAAAGGATCAGAGGGAAAAAAGAGAAAAGGAAGACATAAGACAAAAAAGATAAAAACCTGAAAGTGAAGAATTATGGTTTACCACGAAACTGACATGGAATAATTTCAGTAACAGAATTCCTTAGAGTATTTTTGCCCACTTGTTATTACAGTGACAGAAATTAACTTAGTAGTTTACTGGTAATTTCCTTAGCTCACAGCTTGTGTTTTATAGTATCTGAATTTACTGGTTCACAGACATATTATGTGGCTGTATAAAACTTGCCTCTTCAATAATCCCACCAAATAATATGCTTCAATCTCCTATTTCAGCATATCCATACCTGTACAGTAGGATTTTCCCTTTCTATTAATATTGCCTCCTAGTAATGCTGTTTATTTGGTTTTATAAGCTGAATTACAGCTCCTGAGCTATTTTTTTTTTTTTCAGTAACCTTCCTTCCCAGTTCCAGTTCTCCCTCTCTTTACATATGCAAAGCAGTAGTAGTTTTGTTACGGTGAGTATCAGGTGCAGTAAAAGAGGTATTGTGCAGCCCTGAACTATGTGGGATACTTAATAGCTTAATAGGGCAAAGAAAAGCCAGGAGGCAACACATTAAAAAAAAAAAAAAAGTGCTGAAGCACAAACGCTATGTTATGAGAGTGTGTTGAAGGGGGGACAAAGTAATATCATGACTGAAAAGAGAAAGAGATAACTAAGGAGTCCATAAGAAAGCTGAGATAAGCAGAAAAAAATATAAAGTAGGCAATTAGTTCTTATTAAAAAAAAAGAAATTAATTTCTTTCTTCCTAACCAATTGTTCACTAGTGTCTCCAGCAAAGGGTTTTAACCTCACACAAACAGCTTGATTTATCAGTTTTGCTGAGAAGGTAAGTCAAATTGTATAATTCATAAAAGCTTAAGTTCTGTAGTAATTGATGAGTCATTGGCCATTCCTGTGTTTTCACTTTACATTCTCCCCTACTTCTCTGATTAAAACAAAAGTGGGAAAGTTGCCGTAGTGAAAAAATCTGTAGTTCAACTGTTTGCAAGTGAGAGCATGAAACTTCGTATTATCTTTTATACAATTTTGTGGCTGCCTTATCAGCACAGCAAGACAGTATCACCTTATCTATATTACTGGTGTTAGCAATTGTTTGTAATTACTGTAAATAAGCATTTGAAAATTCAAAATATATTAAATTTAATCTTGGTTTATCAGTAAAATGAAAGAAAGTAATGTAAGAGAAAATATAATTCAGAAATTAAAAATATGAAATTCAGTGGAAGAAAGCTCTACAGCATGATCTCTCCACTCCTCTGAGATACCATTAACTTTGCTTATTAGAAATATTTATTCCTATTGATACTCTTCCTTTCTTGAGTAATATCTTTCTATACTATCTCAAGGAAGAAAATGATGAAGAAATGCTCCTTTTCTTTCACTGACTTTCATTACTTCTTATCCTCAGTTGAGAGTGTCTCTAGGTATCACTTTTCTCAGTCCTGTGAAGTAATTTTAAAATAACATTGAAATGTAGAAATAAAAACATCCTTTTCATTAATAATAGACTGTGTTTTCCAGACATCCAAATCATTCTTCTTTCTGTATTCCTCCTCTCTCCATGCAATGACAGCCACCTGTGATGAAGAAGATTGTGAAGAAGTTATGAATAGCCTCTCCCTAACCAGAGAACAATAATGGAGAAGAAAAATAAGCTATGCTTAGGTGCTGAGGTGTTGTTATGTACTTTACTGAGATAAAGACAGCATCTTAAAATGTTATGCACTCAACTATCCCCTCTATTTTTACTTAGAAGTCAGCAATTTTAATTAGATATTCATGGTACATAAATAAGACATAAGCATGCACAGGCTTTGTGCTGCACCATGCCCAAGTATGAGTTAACAGAAAGGGCACAGAACAGATAGTGAAAAATCCTGGATTATAAATTTTAATGGACATGAGGTATCTGCCAAAATTACCTCCGATCTCAACAGAAACATTAGAAAAATTGTGTTCCTCAGCTTAATTTTCTTCAAAAGACAGAGTACTATATAGAGATACATGTATATATGCCACACTCTTTAAATCTAGGTGTGGATCAGAAAGCTAATGAATATTTTTTCCTCTAATAATAAGAACACAGAAATGTTATGTTCTGGATTTTCCCTTCTGTTTATTTCTGTGTTGGCCCTGAGGATCTATCAGGACACCAAGTTATTTCACTGTTCCTAAGGGGAAAACTATTCAGGAGGTGATTGATGGAGTTAATGGAATCTCACTTCTCCTGAGATGCCTGAAAACAAGTTATCCTTAAAATTGATTTGCTGTTTCTTGTAGCAATAGATCACACACTGAAAGTATCACTGAAACGGAGTATTACACAAATATTTAAACTAGTCAAAATCTGAAATGGTAAATCCACTCAGATTCATGCAGATGTTGCCATTACAGTTTAAATTCAGTTTAACATTGCTAGTGAAAAGAAAGGTACTTAAATCTCGCTAAAGTCTAAAGTCAGCCTAGACAGACAAATTATGTCTGGTGGTGAGCTGAAAATTGCTCCACAGCATTTGCTTATCTTAGCTAGCTCAGTTATCTCTGAATCATACACTATTCCAGACTGGAGGTATATCCAATGTGAGCAGTAGCTTCAGATGAAATCGAAACTTGATTGTGAGGGACAAAATTCTCTGGATGTCCGTAGTGTAAGGAAGGAAGGAGAGACTGGGGTAGGAAACTGCTTGCACAAGAAGAAGAGCTATAAATATTTTTGGAGTATCTGATGATCCAGGGGTTTTTTGAGCTCATAAAACAGCTGTAGATTCTTCATTATTTTAAAACAGTTAAAAACACTCTGCTAATAGTCCCCATTAAACCACTCCTAGCGTGTTCTTAGAGTGTTTGTTATCTTTTGGAAGCTTGTTCTAAAGCTGCTGCTTTATGCGTTTCAGCTGCTTTAGGATTTCTGCCTCTAAACTGTCCTGTACTCTGTTGGGTACGTCTCAAAGAGATGACTCAAAAGAGAAAGAAACGGCACATGACCATTCTGAAATGATGACTAATGTCTTAATTTTTTTCCTTGCCTTGAAAACTTGAGTAAGAATTTTTCACTTTGTTATGTCTATTTAAAAAAATCAGTAGACCTGCTAGAGCTGTTATCTTCATTCTATACAACAGTAATATCCTGTAATTAAATATTACACTTCAAAGATTTTCTCAAACAATATAATGAGTTTACATCATGTCTTTGTAATTTAATTTCTATCCTTTCTGTGCTCAGTTCTCTTTGTGAAGAGGTGAAACATCCATGAAGCCTTTTCACTTGTATTTATTCCACCCAGTTCCTAGATGAGGGATGGAACTTTGAGTGATCTCCAAATTTGAATAGAGATAATCCAAGACTGATTCAGAATCACGGAATTCCTATTACATGTAGCAAGTTTCTAGCACTCCCTGTCAACTAGACAATGAGTTATCACACACGACAATGACTTACCACACACACCTATGTTAGGTTCATGGAGTTATTAGAACAAATCAGAGGTTTTCTGACATGTAAGCAAGAAAAAGAAATGGCATTACATATGCAGAATAAACGGTCTCATTAACTAACTAATGAGGAATGAATTCTACATACCCCAAGACAACTGCTCATTTCTGCTTTCTGTTTTGTGCATTTTTTTTACTAGCCATTTTCATGATGACCTCTTTCTGACTTTGACTCTTCTTCCCAAGGAGGGAGCTACTCCCTAAGATTTCTACCTCTAAAACCCAGCAAAGCATATTCTGTGGTGGTGTGCACACTTTGCTTAGTAACTTTTTTAACCTCATCCTATGCCTACTCTTTCTGTAATAAATGTAAATTTGCACCAGTATCAAAGTTTTGTCTAGCAGCAACACTGTTTCTTCACCAAGCTCTTTCTCAGAAACAGTTTTATAAGAAAAGATGTTAAGAATGCTTGGTTATCAGTTTGGAATGGAAATTCAAACAAATAAAAGGAATGAAAAATAAGTTGTATAAGAAAAAGTACTAAACAACAAGAGAGGAAAATAAGATTTATTGGCTGATGAATCCAAGGGGAAAAATAAAAGGAGTAAAAAATAGTAGATTGGACATGGTCTAGTCTCTTTGAAATGTTTCTATCTGGGGAAAAAGATGGGGGAAAATGACTCAGAAATCTGACTTTGGGATTTTTTTTTTTGGGGGGGGCGGAGGGAGCCTTTAATAAAAATATGATATGGATCTGTCTGAATGCAGTTATGACGTGTCACAGTACTAAGCAAGAACTGTACTTAAGTTCTTAAGTTCAGAACTTAATAACTTGACTAACTTCAATAAACATGTGACTTCTATGGGGCCAACTTCTTCAAAGTATTCATGAAGCAGAATTCCCGAATCAGAGGATAGTTAGTCACTCCTTGAGAGAAAAAAAAAAAAAAAAAAGGTGCTTAAATAAGAGCCAGTAGGGACATAAATATTGAGGCTACTGAATCCTCAGTGGAAAACTGTGAGATTGTTATGAATGCTATATCATGGCAGGAGGCTTTTCATTTGGGAGTATGAGACTAGATGCTAGTCTTACCTCTACAATCCAGCTATGGAAAATTTACCCTTAATTAGCACATCCCAGCAACTGAAAGAAATCCTGCATAAAATTATGAGAATTCTTCTAATGCCTTCCTATGGCTTTATTGTGATTTTTTTACTTTACTTTTTTTTATTATTATTTTTTTCTTTTCCCCTAGCAGTGTACCTTTGAACTACCAGAAGCCACAGCAGCAGCACAGCTCAGAATGAAATCAATAACCAGAGGACCTTGGCATCAGAGCAATAGATATCACTGAAGTGTCAATGCTTCCAGATACAAAACAAACAGTGCCTCCCCGAATTTACATTTACAGGTTAGAAGTGTTCCTTGATTCGTTTTAAAGGAGGGGATTACTCAGGCAAGTAGAGCAATACAGGATCAGACCCTTTCCTCAGCTTTCTTATTCTTCCTATGTAAAAAGTAGTGTCATTCTTAGTAAAATGATGCTTGAAGTTTAATGCTTTCTGTTCATTAGACTAAAGTACTATCTCTTGTACCCTACAGGGAAACCAATTCATTAGCAGAGCTTTAAGAAACATGCATTCATAACACAACTTTGTCCTTTTTAACTGTACCTCCAGGCACCATGCAAATAATATATGAGGTAGAGAGATGTTTGACAATCAAAAAGAATGAAAATTCACAAGGCAGACTCCTAGGAAAAGAAATCTTAGTAATAGTATTTTAAATTCTATTAGGGTTTAAAAACAATGTTCAAATTCCTCACTCAGCAATGAAGCAGTGTGTTTTCAGTGATGTTTGATAATTATTTTGTAATACAAAAATTTTTAGCTTCACTAAACCAAATTAATCTTCTTATCAGTTTATATCACCACTAGACAAATATGATGATCCACAGATAACTTGGAAATATTAATTTTATTTTTTGATATTCTGTATTAGAACTTCAGAAACACTTCATTAGGCTTTGATAAAAATAAACATTAAATCCTTACTTGAGAGAACCACAATGCTCAATTTCCAAAATTCTGAATTACCTAAAGGCCTGATTGAAGTACACGAAATTCCTAAAAATTTAAAGTAAGGTGTCAAGCATACAAACCATAAGTATTCGTCTCTGAGCTCTAACTGTTTGGGAAATCACTCTCTGTGGTGCCTCAGAAAAAGGATTTCACACACATGGATGAGGCAGGTCTTCAGTAAAAGCCTTCCCACAAATCCAGATAGAAGAGCCAGTTCTTCAGAAAAAAACAATGCATTCTGGCTCAATAGCTGAAGACTTTTTTTTCCCTATAGATCTTTCTGTACATAACATCTCCAGAAAGACCATCTCTTTTTAAGGTGCAACTTTAGTAACGTTCCCCTTTGCCCTCTCCAGAGGGCAGCAGCAAAATTGTCAAAGTGTAGCTTCCAAGTGAGATAAAACTAGAGGTGACAATGGAAGGAAGGGAAATGATTCTTGTTTTTTAGACTTTTCTTCATGTTCTCACAAATTATTAGGAAATTAAACTTTGGAACAAACATGAACACAGGTTATCAAGGAAACAATATTATCTCTCATGAATTTAATAAAGTATCTAAAGGAGATAAGAGAGCCTTTACCTTTCAATAACTGTTATCAAGTCTTCAAAGAATATTAAATTCTTTTACGCTGTCTATATGTCATTGCACAAAGCAAAACATACTGTTTACAATCAGGAAGCTTTTCTGATGTGGCAACAACAACCTTATATCACCAGTTAAAAACCCTAACCTCTGTACTTAAACAATGCAGCTGCATGTATCAATAAAGTAAAAGAACTCACAGAAGTTATACTTGGATATGAGAATGACAGACTTTTCATTCTCTAGAGTCTTAGCTAACTTGGGAGAAAAAGTCTCACAAATATTTCTTCAGAGAGCAATTTCTGTTTTTTATTGTATTCCCATCATGTTTCAACCTTAAACAAGAAACTAGAAACAGGTTATGACATGATGACATAGAGGTTCCATGAGTCCAGTTGACCACCAGGATGTGCAGAAATAACTGTCCCTTCCAGTAAAATTTTTGGAAGTTTGTTGAAGAGAATGTAGCTGAATCAATCTATTGACTTTCATACTTCCTTTTGTCATTTTCCAATTTTTTCTCTGATTTGATCAAATGAAAAATATCAAACAAAGTCAAATCAAATATCAATTATTATAATTTTCCTATTCCAAGTCACCAGGACAGGAATGTGTTTTACTGTTCATTGAGTATACCCATAAAGAAAATACCAAATTTTTGTAGTAATCTCTGCAGGTTTACTCACTAGATTGAACAGACCAAGATATTTCCTTCCATACTTAATTTGGATGTTTCTGATTAGAAACAGGGATACTTACACTCTAATCTTCCGTGGGAAAAATCTTTTTTATCTTTTATTTAGTGTTTAGCTTTAACTAATGGTAAAACATGTAAGTGTATGTCTAGAGAAAGAGAAACTTTCTTATTTCACTCTGCTTTGTTCTCTCTCCTTTTTTCTTTTTATCCCTGATTAGTTTTTTCATATTGTGTTATACTAAATACTCATTAGCTTTTAAAAATAATCTAGTATTTAGAAGCTTTAAGCCTTAGATCAGCCCAGGGGTTCCTGCAGATATCAGGAGATCGGAAGTAGCACATATTTTTCCTAGTTTATATTACCCACTTTCAAAAAAAAAAAACCCCAACATATTTCTTGAGCATAATGGATGGAATGCAATGATTTACAAGGAAATAATTTCACTGAGGGACTTTGGGTTGGTGGTATCATATAACACGAGAAAAAATTCTGATTGGTTTATGATTTCACTGAGAAGCTGAGAGGAAATTAATTCTATTTAGCTCACTACTTGTCAGCTCCTTTGTTGTTGTTGTTTGTAATATATGTACCTAACACTGGATTTTAATTCTGGAGATATTTCAAGCTACTAAAACATTTATTAGTTTAATAATAATGTTGGAAATGATTGAAATGCTATAAATGTTTAAATTGGAACTTAGAAACTTCTGGGTTTGGTGTTCAAACTAAAACCGTTTTGACCATAGTTTCTAGAACAGCCAGGTAACCTTGAGCATGTAAATTAAAAAAGCCTGCCATGCTGAGGGTTTTTTTGATAGGTGTGGACTTTCTGATGTCAGAAAGATGGGTTAAAATACAGTATTAAACAAAAATTGGTGTACTATTACCCTTCATCTACACATTTACACAAAACAGCAATCTGATAACCAACAGGGATCTTAGGACAAGAAAATTGTGAAAGCTCTGTGACTGCACCAAGTAATTGCTTACTGTATCTATAAATCACATAATCACGGTGGGTCAAGTATTTCTGATTACTTTCTTAACCTAATGCCCTCAAAATCTGAGAGGGAATAAGATTTAATGACTTACAGAAGCATGCCTTGTTCCCTGATCACCATCACCGTTCCCAGGTGAGTAGTTACTGTTTCTCTTGCCTGCCCTCACGCTGAAAGCTGACCTCCTCTCCAGGTAGCTCAGCTTAGCTCGTACTTCACCTCCAAGGAGACACTTACAGTTTCCTTAGATCAAAATGTTAGTTTATAACCAGATTTTAGGGCCTTTGTTTTCACAAACAAGGAGGAGTAGACTGCTCTGGCCATAGTTGAAATACATCATCTGTGTAAGGATGTGCATCCCAACAGCTTAACTGGAGCTTTTGAGAAGCTATTAACCATAGTATGTGCAAGTATCTACCGGCTGATAAGCCTGCAGATTACAGTAAATCTCTGAATGGTCACAAGGCTTTTACTTTCTCAAAAACTCACCTTTTGACCAATTATCACCACTTTCTTCCATGAGTACTGCTTTTTCATCAGGCTTTTTTTGGTTGGTGGTCTTGTATTTCTGACTTGTCACTTACATACAGGCTAGCTATTCATCTCCTGACTGTAAGCATATCAATGCAATGGGCACTGCTACAGCAACTATTTTAATCTTTGTGATGGTGAGAAAGCATCACTGCTTTGTGTTAAATATGAGCGGAAATTCATTGCTTCACTGGTCAAAAATAACAGTAGGGTTTTGGTCTTTGTTTTTGACTCCTAAGCAGGCCTGCTTAACCACTTATACTTCTGGACTAAAGCTGGAATAATTTGGTTATCCGATATTCGATTCCATGCTGGTGCCTGCAGACGGAGGCCAGTTTTGGTAGCTGGACAGGAGGGCAGGCTGGCAATTACCACACCCAGCCAGAAACCTCCCTAATTGCATTGTCTTCCCGTCCAGCTCAGACATCCAACAAACTTATGGTGACAAACATAGGGAGAACAACAGATGAGGAAAGGGAGAAAACTTCCCACTGGTTAGACTACTAATTGCATTTTTGTTGACACTCTGATTCTAGTGTACAAGAGAAGAGAAGATTTAGGCATAAGCGGAAGTACACTGAAAAGATGTATCTTTTTCTGGTATTTGAACTGGGTGAAAAAAGGCAATATCAGGTAAAGTTAATTTTAATTCTAAAGCAAAACAAAACTGACTATAATTTAATCCTCTGCAGTTTGCCCTTCACACATTTCTTACTAAATAATTGTTTCTTCATATTAAAACAAAGATATCATGAAACAGGAGAAAAGGAGTAAATAAAAAAACAACTTTTGACTCTACTAGACAAAAAAAAATTAAAAATTCTGAAGATTTTGAAATTGTTATTTCATTCAATGTTTGTCACCACATGATGTATCTTTTATACTCCTACAGAGCTGAAAGTAAATGATATTTTTATATCCTTTAGAAATTTTGCAATGAGGCAAAGAAGTACAATTAACTTCACATGCAGCAAAGTTACACAAATGTTTTACAGGTCGCTGTGCCTCCGATCACTGCAGAAATGACCATCCATCCTTCTGAAACTGGTTTTTAAATGTTTTACATGAAAAATAAAATCCTGTAATTTTTTTTATTTCCACTTTCTGAGACTGATCAACTTCTCACACCAGTAAAAAATCTGTTTTATCCAACATGTTTAAATCCTATCCCTCTAAATACTTAAAATACCATTACTACAAAGCCATCTTGTGGAAGTTCCGCAAGTTTATCATCTTAAAAAAGTTTCTCCAAAATAGTAGTAAAATGAAGTAATACTATAGTCCATAATGTGTGTTCCTTGAAAGATCTAAATGCTTCTTCAATTATTTAACAGAAAATGAGATTAAAAAAATGTGTTTTCAGTTCACATTTTGTAGTATTCATTTGTACTATTTCAGTTTGAGCCAGATTGACATTCTGCCAGCTCTTGACTCAATGATAGTTATCAATAAACCAGGCAGAGATGGAAGAGAGAACTGCACTGAACTGGGAAAAACTGCCATGCAGAGTGATTTATCATATGCATAAAAGTCATAAAAAGACTGAATGATCTTTCTGAATGGCATGATCCATTATAGCAGTATTGAATGACAGAGAAGCTGAGATAAGAACCTTGTGATACACCAGAAGGTAATTGAAGAGATTTAGATACAAAGTAGGCACACAACAATGACCCACAAATTTCTATAGCAAAGTAAAAAGAAAAAAAAATAAAATATAGATTCACTTAAAAGACATAAGGAATGGTCTCAGAAGCAGGAAAACAAAATCTACTTATGAAAAGTCACTCTTTGCCTGATTGCCAAATATGAGTGATGCAGCTATGCTCATGTATTTCAGTGGTGAGAATGACGAGCAACAAAAATTTTCTATTCTCACTAAATTCTAGCACAGGTATAACACTGGTTTTAGATCTAGGACTTTTTTTTTCTTCTCAGAAACACTTATTTTTAAATTCTTTTTTAAAAAAATTGTTGATAGGAAATTAATAAAAATACTTCTAAGGTAGTATCGTTTTGTCTTAAAACACAATATAAAGGGAGACATTATCACAGACTATATAGCTGAAATGTTTCATTCACCAGGGCTAACCATATTAGGAGATTATTTCTGGACTGACGATATTAGAAGGAATGTTTTTTTCTGTACTGTCTGTATTCCCATTTCCTCTTCTTGGATTGCCCAGCTTTTTTCTCAGCATTGTGAATGTCCTTAAACAGATCACCACAGATGGAATTGCAGACTAGGTTAGTAGTGACTTTGAACAGAGTGGTATTAATCAAGTTCAACAGAACTTCAAATGTTGTATTGCAGATTTCCAAAGTTCCCAAAGTTTCTAGATAAAGGAGGAGAATGCTATGAAAGTAATTTGATGACCTCCAATGATTAGCTGATTAATTCTGTTACCACTGTGTAGTCCTCTGTGGAAGAAAAGTGTCTGATATGTATCTATATTTAACAACTCCAGTAAAACTGCCTTGCAAAAGATAATTCCATATAATTCAAAAGATAACATTCTGATTTTCAGTGTAAATAATTCCCCAAACATTGCTTGAAAGACATAGAGAAGCACAGTTTCAAAGACATTCTAGGTAGGGCCTTTGCCTTCCTCAGATCTTAGGGCTTACCTTGCCAGAAACATTGTCAAGCATTCCATTTTTACCGTCCACTCATAATCAAATTCTGTCAATTCACTGTCTTACCTGAGAAAGCTAATTTCAGTAACAGTATCTGCCACTCAACAGTAATTGAATCCTTTTGAGATATTGCAAAAAACTGTAATTGGTCCATTGAGATGTCAGCAGCAACTTTAATCTGGGATAAAATATGCAGATACAATGTGTTTGGGATGACTTTTTACTTTTTTGTCTCTTTGGTATCTCCTCTCTGACGATTCTTATTTTTTAAGTGATTCACATTCCATAGTATTGGAATTCTTTTCCTTAGAACCTCTACTTTACAGAACAAAAACTTCTGAAATTTAAACATAGACCCCCTTGCACATCTTTGTAATTTGAATCCAGTTCTAGCCAAGGCTATCTAGATAGTCTGAGGCCAATCAGTATTTTAATTTATCTGTATTTACTTTTCATTGAAATTTTGTGAAATAATAATGCCAAAACATTTAGTTATAACATCTGTTTTGTTTTGACAATGTAAGTTTGTTCAAACTAAATGTAACTGAAGAGGGTTGAAGGACAGTCATTCTGATGAAAGCCTTAAAGGTCGCCCCACAAACTCTTCTGGAATGAACTGTTGAGATTTGTCAGCACTCTATGCTTCGACAGCAAAATAAAGTGACCAGAAATGAGCTGCACAGGATAAGAAATGAGTAAAGTTGATATAGAAAAATGCTCACCTAAAGACAAACAGCAGAACAAAAGTGTTGTGTTTGGTTTTTTTGCACTGGCAAGCCAAAACCTTAGGGAAGTCAACTGGTTGCATAGAATGAAAAAAAACGCAGAGAGGGCAAAGCTGAGAAACTGCTGCTTTCAACAGAAGACAAATGACCATGATGGTCTGGTTTCCACATTTTTGAGAGGAAAGTCTTTTTTATCTTAATTAGAAATGCAGACTTTACATTTCTCTTTTCAGTTTTGTTTTTACAGAATCTGATTTTCCCTTTGAACAATTTCGATTTAGATAAAAGCAACTATACAAAAAGATTCTTTTCCAGAAGTTTCTTCTTTTTATTTTTTCCCCCAGTAATCTACAGCACATCATATTGTGTAATATTTAATTTGAACATTCATATTCATTGTAATGTTCCAAATTCCATGGAGTAAAATATTTTAATTGATTTTTCACTTGTAGCCTCTATAATACATCTTGATCTGCAGGACCACTTTCAGAAAAGGTGATCAAAGAAACTGGACCCAAAGCATACAATGCTACACAGCAAGGAATCATAACAAGAAAGAAGTTTAGACTGAATAAGAGTTAAATACTAGTTTTTGTCTCAAGGCTGACATAGTTTAACAGCCACTTCCATTTCTGTAGTATGTTCCACTTCAGCACATTAGCAAGGGAGTTTCTGTTACCTCAGGCTCCATTTCACTCTCATTAACACCTCACTTCAGCAATCATTAGGATTCATTAGAGAAGAGTTTAAACTTATTCAGAAATTTTCTGTTTAAATGATCCATGTTGACTTTGTGGCTTCATTCCAGAACTGACTCAGGAGTTGTCTGGACAGCCCCAACATAGACCCAGAATATCTTACAAGAAGGTAAAAGGAAATATCTGAATTTGGCCTTCATGGTTTTCTTTTACAATGGGTGAAACTATTTAAAACTAGATCTCTTTTATCATGTGCCTTAAAACCCCTGCTGACAAATGTACAATGTACTCTACTTTCCTTGGAATTTGCTCAGGTAAGTCCTGCTCCTCAGTCAGCATGTGAGCTTGAGTTCTGTCTCCCTACTGTGATTTTTTCTGAGTACAAATCCTGTCTCCCAGAAGTGCTGTGTCTGAATTACAAGCTTACAAGAAATACAAGTTTGTGTCAACAGACCAAGATCAGGTTCATGGACAGGTAGGTATGTAGCTTGAAAAAATGCATAAGAGATGATTGCTCATTTTTAGTTTCCAAGAGAAACTCAGTCTCCTGTATTACCTGCATGTACTGGCCATTTCTATAATTCTTAAACCAGTTAAATATACATGGTGAAATATTTGTTGAGTTAACAGAAGAGTAAAATGGAATTTTCACTTTTGTCAGTAGGAAAAGAAGCCCATTTTTATTACTATTGGGTAAGGGAATGTATTGGGTTTAGAGAAACAGCAGTTTGTAGTAGCATGTAGTTAGGACCACTTTGTAGTAGTAATGTCAAGAAGGTCTCCTCAGGGCAGAAAAGGCCTTTCATCTTAAAATTCTCTGTTGTCAAAATATAATAATATTACTTCCAAAAATAAAAAGACAATCCTGTGAATGAATTTCAATTATTTTGCTACATTTCCAGGCATTTCAGAGAAAAGTGTTTCGATATCTGAAGCCATCAGAGGGTAAAAAAGTAACTGGAGAAATTAGGTCCGTATGCCCAAATGCCCACCCCACTGGACTAATAGCTGAATCCTGAATAGTAATAGAAGTGATTATCCTTAAAAGTTCAGGGTTTTATTGTTGTCAATTACTGTACTACTATAGCTACAATTCAAGGAATTCTTGTATTGCAGCAAGAGTTCAAGTGTATTATAATATATAATTAGACTATTTGCAAGCACCATTGTTACAAAATGTTATAATACTTTCTACCCTTCGTACTCTGCACATGCATTGGTTTAGGTAGTAAATAGTGGCAGAACAAATAGAGAATAGAATCATGTTGTATATGAGAAACACATATATCTGCATAGAGAATTTTTACTAAGATGGAAGCAGGAGAGAGGATTTTTTCAGCTTAATACCCTTTCCCTCTAGCTTTCTTTCCTGCCTAAATAGAACACAAAATAATAGATAACAAAAGTTAGTTTGTTTCTTTCTTCCAGAGATAAAAATAAACTTCGACTTAGAAAGTATATTTTTTAGGTTTATAAGCAAGGCTGTTTGCAAATTAAACTTTTTTCTTCAGGCTGGATCCTGGACTTTCATGTTTCTCTTTTTAACTGGTGTGGCACAAGAACACCCAGTACTCCTTCTGGCATCTCTGAGCTCAAAAGAATTTCATATGCTTTTCCAGTTGTTCTTCTCACTTGTAGGTTTTCTGCAGTTGAATGCAGATCTCACCAAATCCGCTTCTATCTAGCTGTACACTACAGTTAATTTTTCTCTAGTCCTGTTCTTTTTTAAAAAAATTGACTGAAATAAGATTGTGATTTATCTACAGTGGTTACCTGTAGGCATCCTCCAAATACTTACCTTCACACAGAAGATGTCATTATATTAGTCATGGTGACATTACCATTATGAAGTAACCCCCTTCAGTTCTCACACTGAAGGGGCTACCCACACAACCTGATTTTTGCTGATGTAATATCTTCAGGGTACTTTTAGAAAGGATATCTGTCAAGATAGTAAGCAATACATATACTGTCTCAGAAGCAGAATGAACAGGGAAGAAGTCCATGACTTACCCACAGGCTTCTGTACGTTACCTTGTTTGGCAAATCTTTCTTTGTCAGTAGCATGGTGTCCCTAAGGAACTTGTCAAAAAAAAAAAAAAAAAAAGGAAAATAGATAGGTATGATCCATCTACCACAGAACATTTGTAATGAAAGTATTGTGCCATAAATGGGTAAATGGGTGTTATCCATTAAATACTCTTTAAAAAGGATGAAAAATCATGTTGCTGTCACCCAATATGTGCCAAACAAAGGCACAATAAAAATGGCATTGAAATATATGAGCTCTTTGACAATAGTATTAGTCACATCTTATAACCTGGCCTTTCTGTTGGCAGGGACATTCACTAAGATGTTATAAGAGCACAAGGATTTTCACAAGTAAGAAAATTCATTATATCAGTCATGCAATAAGGGAGCATCATTCTCTCCTGACTGACAATTTTTCTTCTCCTCACATTACCCGCAGTGTTCATCTGCTCCCAAATGTTAAAGAGTATTTCAAAAAAGTTTCTACAGTGCTGAAAGAATTGTTGGATAAATACAAACTGGTAATTATACCACCAGGGCTACTGGTGGTCTTACCACTGTGGGTCACCACTTACACAGAGTGCTTATTAGCATGTCTCTATACAAAATAAAATTTAAAGCTCATGGCTTTAGAAGGCACTGTATTTAAGAAATATATTTTAGGAAATAGTAGTGCTGTGGAAAAGGGACCTGGGGGTCCTGGTTAACAGCAAGTTGAACATGAGTCAGAAGTGCCCTGGCAGTCAGGAGGGACAACCATGTCCTGGGGGTCATCAGGCAAAACATTGCCAGCTGGTTGAGGGAGAGGATTGTCCTGTTCTGCTCTGCACTGGGGTGGCCTCACCTTGAATATTGTGTGCAGTTTTGATCTCTTCAATATAAGAAGGATATCAATCTATTTGAGAGTGCCCAAAGGAGAGCAACGAAGACGGTGAAAGGCCTTGAGGGGAAGCCATGTGAGGAGCAACTGAGGTCACTTGATCTGTTTGGTCTGGAGAAGAGAAGACTGAGGGGAGACCTCACTGCAGTCTACAGCTTCTTTGTAAGAGGAAGAGGAGGGGTAGGCACTGATCTCTTCTCTATGGTGACCAGTGACAGAACCCAAGGGTTCTGGCCTGGAGTTGTCTCATGGGAGGCTTGGGTTGAATATTTATAAAAGCTTCTTCACCCAGAGTGAAGAAGTGTTCCAGTTGGGCACTGGAACAGGCTCCCCAGGGAAGTGGTCACAGCACCAAACCTGACAGTTTAAGAAGCATTTGGTCATCGTGTGACTCTTGGGGCTGTCCTCTGCAGGACTAAGGGTTGGACTTGATCCTTGTGGATACCTTCCAACTCAGCATATTCTCTGATTCTGTGAATACAAACTAATATAAAATGAATACAAATAATTTGACTAGGGGAGTTCTAGGCTCCTCAATTCAGGAAAGACATTGAGGGGCTGGAGTGAGTGCAGAGAAGGGCAACAGACCTGGTGAAGGGTCTAGAAAGATATATGAGGAGCAACTGAGGGAGGTGGAGTTGTTTAGCCTGCAGTGAAGGAGACTGAGGGGAGACCTTATGGCTCTCTACAGCTACCCAAAAGGACGTTATAGCAAGATGGGGGTTGGCTGCTTCTCCCAGGCAACTAACAACAGGACAAGAGGAAATGGCCTCAAGCTGTGCCAGGGGAGGTTGAGGCTAGACATCAGGAAGAATTTCAAGAATTTCTTCACTGAAAGGCTTGTCAAGCTTTGGAACAGATGCCCAAGGAGATGGTGGAGTCATCATCCATGAAAGTGTTCAAACAATGACTGGATGTGGCATTAAGTGTTATGGTTTTTTTGACATGGTGGTGTTCAGTAAAAAGTTAAACTCAATGATCTTGAAGGTCTTTTCCAACTTTAATGATTCTACAATTTTAGATATCTTTTTCTTGCTGAGTTAACTGCAATAGCTGTGATTTGTTATTGACCTGTGTTACTTCTAGATACCATTTCCTATGTTATCTTCACAGGTTTGTTACTGTGAACAATCCACCTAGTCTAGCCAAGATGAGGTGATCCATAACAGAGAGAAGAAGAAAAAAAAAAAAAAAGTAATGTGGCAGTGCCCATCTCTGTTTGCTTCTTTAACAGGGAGCTAATATGGCTTCTGCAATCTCATACCAGGTGCTAGAGGTCCACATTTCATTTGGACATGTGTACATGTGAATTTGTAAAACAAAAAGAGAAAACTGAAGTGTGGGAGTCACATGCTGCTACATGAAATACAGAAAATGTATCATCAGAAATCAGGGACAGTGATTGAAGACAATGTTCTAGATTGTATTTCCTGTCTTCATAGTCACTATGGTCAGGACACTTTTCCACAATAAGCTGAATTGCCTAGGTATAAGATCCTTTTCATTTAATTCTGAAAATGTATCTTGAAATGTCCTTGATTTTGTAAATCCAGTTTGTTTGATAGAGGACTCTAATCAAGTGCATTTCACTATTTAACTTTGTTTTGGTCTACTAACCATGTAACTTAATGGTCACTCTTTAAGGAATAAAGTAGAAGAAGGGTTAGATTAGCTCTTGCTCAAGAATCAAAAATCCTCTCTCTTTTTCATTAAGTGTGGATAAAGAGAAAAGAGTGACACTCAATGTTGGTATTTCAAAGGTTTGATTTTTCAAGAACAAAGAAAATCACTAGTGAATTCATTGGAAAGTAAATATGAATGTGAATAGATGTGGGAGTTTTAACATTTTTATTACAAAGAAAGAAGATAACTGTGAGTAAAAGCCCAGTTTTAGAAAGAAATGAAATGACAGCAACAATACTTATTTTTAACAAACAGACAAAGAAGAAAACTGGCAGTGCCAAAATGAAAATGGAAGTTGCTAAGTGTATGAAATGTATGGGAAAGGATAACTTTGAGGGGGAAAAAAAAAAAAAAGGACTGGCAGCATTAGCATTCTACAAAAGACTTTATGTATATGGAACAAAAATTTCTTAAAATAATTCTTGAAAAACACATATTTAAATTGTTCATACTGATAGAGAAAAAAGTTTGTATTTTTGTCACATGGCTCTTACCTTTTCTAAACCATGCCCAGATAAGACATTAAACACTATAAAAGGTATGCTGTTTCCTATAGTAGACTTACTCAACATAAGTCTGTTTTCCAGCACTGTAATTTATTGTAGAGTCACTGGAGTCAATTTTTAATGCAATAAAGATGGCAGTGAAATTATGGAATTATTGAAGGATGCAGAAATTGCAGTCATAGATGCATGCAATTGAAAAGGAGAGGGCAAAGTATGTAGAGGGGATGTATTTTCAGATCTATTCTCAACCATAGCAGGAAAGGCCCACACTTTGTATCTAGCCAAGCCAACCACATCATAGTAGTATGGCTATGTTGCTTTTTCTGAATGTTGTACCAGTACTCGGAAGGAACATAAATAAAGGAAGAACTAAATTATCCTGACATCAGTTCTGAGTAGCACTCAGCCACCAATTCAAAGTACTGCTTCTCTTTCATCTGACAATCAACTACTACATAGAAAATAAGTCTTGTCAAAAAAAAAAAAAAAAAAAAAAGCCTAATTTTCTTCTTAGATGATATTAAGAGGTGTTTAGCTGTGCAGTGATAATTTCAGTATCAGTCATGGTATTGTGTGACAGTATATTTCCTAGGTAGCAAATGTCTGCTTAAACTTGAATACTGTTGTAATTATCAACTGGATGTGCAGGTGAGCATAATAGTATGTAAATGGAATACATATACAAAATTTAAAGAATTTGCTACATTATCATCTTAATTCATGAAAATCAGAATGTCAGAGATCTACCAGGACACAAAAGTCACCAATCACCTTAAGCCAGGCAACACTTTGCAGTTCTCATAAAGGTTCATTGTTAATGCTACTTTACATAAGTGGATAAACGATTCATTTGCCACATTTAAAACAACACATTTAAAATAAAATTTCTTTAAACTAAGAAGGAGGCTGATAAAAGTGTACAATGCAAGGTTCAAAGAATTCATAATATTTTTATAGAATGGGAGATGGCTTATTGAGGTAGGTAGGCACCACAGAGTGGTGGTGAGTGTGCAGATATTTCCCCCAGGAAATAAAAAACTGTGGACTTTCTATCCACCCAGAAAGCATACTTCTTTGGCTTATAGCTGAAATGCAACCTTCTGAATGAGATTTAGGCCTGGTCATAATGTCAAACAGCAAAACCAGGAGAGAAATGCTCTTCAAATTTTCTTCCTCCACCCAAGTGAACCAAGCTTGAGTGTGTCTCCAGTGTAATGCAGGCTTCTTAGCTTCGAGGAAGTTTATCAGTGTTTCTAGCAGTATGTTATAGGTATTCTATGGGAAATATCACTATATGCTATCACAATTTTTACCATGATCAAGGTAATTATTTCTCTTCACTATGAATTTTTTTTTTCCCTCTTCATTTAATTACCTAATTCAGATTTCCCTGGCATCAATGTATATGTACACATCATGTATACTATTAGAAATACAAGTTAAAGTTAAAATTATCTCAGACATTAATCACAAATGTAGGATTCATTGAGAAAAACTGAGTCTTTTGAGAAAGACTGAAAAATGACCAAATAAAGTGACTTGGGGGCAAGCACTGTATGACTTCCTCAAATATATGTTAAAAATAACATCAAACACTTTTTTATGCTATTTTAAATCCTTATAGTTTTGTCTTTTACCTATCTAACCACCCAAAGACAGAAAACACTGACATATTATGTGACATTTTTAAACTAAAAGTAAGTCTCACAGCCACCATAAAATATGAGCTTAAAATCACCATACCTGTGGCCTAAAGTCTAAGCAATTGATCTAAAAACTATTATCTTCCAGCAGCAGTGGAATTACAGCTGCTCTGTGGTAAGGATAGCATCTAATTCTCCAGCATTAATCCACATGTTCTTTACACTACACAGATTACACAGAGCTGTCAGGACTAGAATGAAACTACAGCAGGTTAGATTTATGTCATGCTAAGTTGTAAACAGAGTGTTTGAACTTTCATATATCTCTTTGAATGCCCACCTGTGCACTGTTTGTGGCCACAGATAAGTCCCTTTATATAGGAAATAAATGTTCCAGGTATTTCCATTACTTAAATCAACAGTCCTATAATGTATGTTGGAAAAGTTGCATTAAGTTTTGTCAAGTTGTTCAGAAATTCATCATCCTAAGCTGAAAAAAACTTTAACTGCTGAACATAGCCTGCCGCACATCTCAAAGACCAGCAAAGGATCAGAAATTCCAGCCAGCTACCTGTGCTTTTCAAAAGCGTGATTCTACTTTTTCAGTGTATCCTCCCCTTCCTGTCTGCGTTTCAGGCTGTGATGGATGTTTCTTCAGGTTTTGGACCAAATGGAGAATTAGCTGATATAAGCTTATCCATGTGTTAATAATAATGTTTAGAGGTATATTCATACATACACATATATGAAAAACTACTTACATATTTGCCATTAAAAGAAAAGAGAAAAAACAACTTTCTTCAGAATGTGAAGTGAATTCTAGTCTTTATGATGAGAAATAATTAGTAATATTTCTAGTCCACCTTCACTTTGTTACCATTAGAACCATAACATGAAAAGAATTAACTAAAATCAAAAATATATGATGGATAGTGTTAGCACTCTTATATACCAATCAGCTCCTAGGTTCCTTTCATGACATAATTCCACACAGTGTACTTTAAGAGAAAGTTATTATTATTAAGAGAATAGCTATTAAGAGAATTAATATAAGAATGTTCTACCTTTCCTCACACATCACATTCTTCTCATAATTATTGAAAACTAAAGCAACTTGACACTGTGACACTGATTCAAGTAAAATCCCTAGAACACAGTTTGTAGAATATTTCTAGAAATGGGAATAAATTTCTTAACAATATTAAATAAGTGCTGATGCTCAGAGAGGTAGCATTCAGGAATTTATTTCCATATGCATTGGTCTTGGCCCATTGATCCAGCCTGTCCATATCCTTCTGCAAAGCTTTCTTGTCCTCCAGCAAATCAACACTCCCATCCAAATTGGTGTTGTCAGTGAATTTACTGAGGGTATTCTTGTTCCCCTCATTCAGATCATTAATGAAAATATTGAACAGGACTGGGTCCAGTACTAAGCCCCAGAGAACACCTCCAGTGACCAGACGCCAACTGGATGAAGCACCATTCACCACCACATTCTGGACCGGGCCATCCAGACAAATCTCAACACAGCAAACATGCACCTTTCCAAGCTGTGGTCTGCCAGCTTTTACAGGAGAATGCCATGGGAGATGGTGTCAAAGACTTTGCTAAAGTCTAGGTAGACTACTTCCACATCCTTTGCCTCATCCACCAGGTGGGTTATAGGGTTGGACAGGCAGGATCTGTCTTTTCTAAACCCACCGAGGTCAGGCTGACAGGCCTGTTAGTTCCCCAGATCCTCCTTCCATCTCTTCTTGTGGATTGGTGTCACACTGGGCAAACTCAAGTCATCTGGGACCTTCCTGATTATCCAGGTGTGATAATAAATGATGAAGAGAATCTTAAGCAAGCTCTTCTGCTAGCTGCCTCAGTATCCTTGGGTAAATCCCATCCAGACCCATATGGCATATATATATATATATATATAATTTGCAGAAACCATAAGAAGTATGGTTACTAAAAACATTTAAAATAGCTTGGAAAAAGCATGGGCACTAATGGTCAAAGTTATTTCAATGAACATAAGAATAATGTATTATGAAATATATTGCTTTGTGATGGTTTTATTCTCACCTCTCTGTATATGAAGCAGAGAGCTGTATTCATGAGATCATATAAATGTGTGTTCCAGGGAGAAACAGGAGTCTGAAGGGATGTGGAAGTTGAAACTGAGACATCACAGAAAACTTAAGCCAAACAATAGTTTTGTTACCAAAAGTGGCAAAGTAAACAGGAAAAAAAACCCAAGAGAGAGAGAGATTGAGAGAGAGAGAAAAGAGAAAATAAGCCTCTAGGTGCCACACCCAAATTAGCCAGGTGTCCCCCCATGGAGTTGTCTCACTGACCCCTGGAATGCCCAGGCTTCCCCGAGCAGTGGCTGCATCCTCAAGGGTCAGCAGGCTCACAGGTGACGGCGGGCATCCCTGCCAATGCAACGTTGTCCTGTCATGTGAAGTGAGTGCGCCCCAAAACATGAGCCATCTGCCCTTTGTTGAATTGGCCAAAATGATATTTACCTGAGCGACGTGGCCAGTGCCGCCCAAGCAAAGGTATTTGGCACCGTCCTTCCTGTTATATAACTAATACTTCTCTGTGCTTGCATGGGTCTCTCCGCACCTGCGCAGTCCATTTCAGAGGGTCTTCCTTAATTGAGTCTGGAGGTTTACTTCATCCTCCTCCTCCTCTCTTTCTCCTTCAAGTGCCCTTGAAGGGCCATCAGCCAATCATGAGAGACCAATTAATTTTAATTGTTACAGAAATCTCTCTCTCAAGGCTAGAGACCATCTTTATCAGCCTGTTTTCTCATAACTTGGCAGAAGAAAGCCCAACTTCTCACAGGTGGCTGGGCCAAACACAGACCAAAAATACCAGCATCAAATTAGACGTGAATACACTACTCTAAACCTACCTACCCTCTTTCAGTATGAATCTGTTTCCCCTTGCCCTGTTGCTACCTGCTGTTGGAAAAAATTCTTCTCCATCTGTCTTGCAGGCCCCCTTTTGTTACTGGAAAGCTGCTATGAGATTTCCCCAAAACCTTCTCTTCTCTGAGCTGAACACTCCCAACTCTCATCCTGTCTTCGTAGAAAAGGTGTTTGAGCCAAAAAAGCAAAACCAGAAGCAAAGGAATTTTCTTCCCTCCTTCAAAGTGAGCCAGCAAACAAATAAAAAAGAGCAGCATGTTATAGTCACAGTATATGAATTTGATTTTGTTACTGATAAGAAAATGTAGACTTAGATCACAAAAAAGTGCAGGTGCCTAACCTTTACCCAGTTAAGAACTTAAATGATTTTAGAGATCTGAGACACGTTAAGTATTTAATTAGACACTTGACATCATTCTGTTGTGATTTTCTAAACCAATAACGTAAGCAAACTACAGATTCCATCATCACATCTCAGTGAAAGTAGGACAAGCACAAAGAGATAGGACAAGACTTTCCTTATTTTCGCATACAATGCACAGCCTTAGAGGTGATGCGATATGTGACAACTGTGTGATGACTTTCCTACAACAATTCTTGCATTGCTGATTCTGCATTATCTAAACTAGAGCCCTGAAATCCCCCACAATTCATAACAGTTTCCATCCTATATGTTGCAGTAGGAAAGTAAGACTGAAGTTTTTGGTGGAAATCTTAGGCACTGTTCTTATAAAAACCCATTTTATCTAGCTCTTTAAAAATGCTTGTTTATTAAAGATGTGAATGATTAATGTTTTGGAATGAGCAGACTCTGAAGTGATTCATAATGTTTATAAAATGATAATTGACAGAAAAATGAAGAAGACCACAGGGAAGAAGTAGAAGAACAAATGTCAGGAACAATGAAGAGATTGTAGAATGTTAATACAAATGCAAAGAGGAAAATATTAACAGAAAAATGAAACATTATGTTCTGAAATACTTAACTGAATGATAGTCCTAATGAAATGAAAAACAGATTTGCTAAAAATCTTCCAACTTCACAATTTGGTTATTAATCAATTTAATCATCTGCTGCTATGCAACAAATATGAGGGCACAGCCAGGGACACATATTTCCCTTCTGCTACAGCTTCTTTCAGACTGCAGGTGCAGCTTATGCGATCTGTACAATCTCTGCACACACTTGAAGTCAGGGAGTGGAGAAGGCCAGTGTATGCATTCAGCCCATGCAGTCTGTGTAGGAGGGAGAGAAAGTGAAAAGAGGTGGCTGCAGCAAACACCTTCACTGGCATTAGAGTGCATGGGGAGGAGGTTGGTAGACAGGGTGCCTCTCCTCCTGTCCTGGTGAAGCAGTGTGTAACCCCATAGGTAAAGCTCCATCTTTTCTTGTCGGTTATAGATAAACACTTACACTTAGGTTCTGAGCCTCATTTTCAAAGCAAAGGAATTTTGGAAGAAAAGGGTTTTCCCAACAGTCATATTTTCTACATTGTTCACATTATAAAAAAGTTGCTACTATGCAAGATTGTTTGCAATCATATGGAAGGAAATGTGATTTTTGGAAAATTTTAGTTCTTCACAGGGGAAAACAGAATTATTTTGCAAAATTCCTGCCTTATTCTGTTGTGTTAGGTATGGTGTTTTTTTATTATTCAAGGTTTACATTTGTTTATTCTTGGCTGATAGCCTTGGCTGGAGTGCACCTCCTAGGATCACTCTCATCTTTTTTTCTAATACAGCCTGTGAGAGCTGCCTGTAGGGGACATGTCAGAACTGTTAAGAAAAGAAGAAGAGCACTCAAGCTTCAGCTAATACAAAATAATTCAGTAGCTAGGCAGGTATGATACAATATTAAAATGAATGTAAAGGAAGTATTCTGCTGAAGGATATTAAAAAATTTCATTGGGTAAAAGACAGTAAACATGCCACAAAGACATGCCATTGCTAATAGCATTGTTTTCAGGAGCTTTATTTTTGGTTGTTTTTTGTTTCCTTGTATAGTAGAACAAAACCCTACAATATGTAGTGCAATCTGTGACATGTTCTGAAGAATGCAATTCTGAGATTAGTTTGCTGCCTTGCTCAGATATGAACACAGACACAGGCATAAACACACACTTTTATGCCTCTTAATGCTGTAGCTCTGGGAAAACTATGTTATTCAGAATAGGCTCTTGGGTTATAGGAAGAAAATGGGTATATACTACTGTAATCGAAAATTGATTACCCTGAATTGTGGAGTAAGGGAAGAAAAGATTATTTTTCCAACTAGCCTCCCAAAGCTATTTCTTCCGTCTTAAGCACACATTAATTTTTTGGCAGAGATTTTCATGAGGTCTTTCAGAAAAGCCTTGTGGTATACAATTTTAGCCTCCAATTTGAGGTGATTTGATTTTCTGTTTGATTTGCCTCTGCCAGGGTTTACCTATGAATTACTGGGTTCACAAGAAGTCTTCTCAGGTCCTGACATTTGTTTTGTTTGGTTGGATTTGTTTGGGTTTTTGCTTGTTTGATTTTTTGCTTGTTTGTTTTTGTTTGTGTCCTTTACTTCCAGAGTTAAACCCTAAAGAAAGTGCAAAGGTTCATCTAAGGGTACATCCATATGTATGGTATTACAGGCTCACATATATCCATAGACACAGAGCAAAAATTGTTTTGTCAGAAGAGCTAGTAATGAAGCAGCCATATGGATTCATGTACTGCTATGTGGTAGCGTGCACCGGGCCAATATATATAAAATTAGAGAAATTATTTATGTAATACTATATACTTGAAATGGATATACATTGACATGCAAATGGGGATCTAAGCCAGCTGATTGACTGGAAGCTAAGGAAAATAATTTGTCATTTACAGTGTTTTGCCACCATATTTTCGTAGGCTTAATTTTAAGCATTTTCCAAACATTTCAGTTTTTTACAAATACTTCTCTACAGGATTTTACTGGCATAGAGTTAATTTTGTTCACGGTAGCTTGTAGGGTGCTATGTTTTGGATTTGTGAGCAAAACGGTGTTGGTAACACACTGATGTTTTTTACAGTTTTGTTTTTCGTATTAAACTGTCTTTGTCTCAACTCTGCACTTTTACCCCACCGATTCTCTCATCTATCCTATTGTAGGGAGCAAGCAAGCAGCTGCATAGGGCTTGGTGGCCTACCAGGGTTAAACCATATCAACTTTTAAATAGTTTGTGGTATTTACTAGGTTGGTAGAACTAAATAAACTAAACCAGTGTTTCAGAATAAGTTCAGTATTACTTCGACTTGTAAACAATGCAGTCAAGATATTTTCACCACTGCTTCTAAGAGGCAAAGAGAAAAGTTATCCATTCTTAATATTTATTGTTAACAGATAAGCTACATAATGTAGATCTCACATTTACTTTTTCCTCTCTAAAATGCTCATATTTTAAAAATGCCAATGGAAAACAACTGAATTAGCAGAACTGTCTTTGCTTTGACACTTTAAATTCCACTATCTTGTTGGAATGACTTGGTGATATAAGTGCATTGCAGCATTTGTTCATACAAGCTTTTTCGTCTTTCTGTCAGAACAATTGTATATATCCTGTGTATTAACTATAGTGCCACAAGTACCTTGACCTACTGGAAACAGAAAGAAAAACGTGCAGGAAAATACTACAAGATTGAAATACCTTCATTTTTTTTTTTTTTTTAAATTTTGCTTTTTCAGTGGTATTTTTGGAGCATCTAAGTTTTGTGGTGTGGTGAAAAAATTGAAAATTCCAGTTAACACAAAGGGAATAAAAGGTGAAAGATTTGAGACTAGAACTCTCTTTAATTCTGTTTCCACAGCTAGTAAGTTTCTGTAAGTTAATGGCTGGCATATTGAGTTGATCTTAAAATGGACTGCAGACTATTTTTATATCCTGCTGGCAGTATTACCAGTAGAGGTCTAGTATGCCTGCTGCAATATTATTCAGTGTTAAAGTGTGAGCAAATACTTGCATAACTGTGATATGAAGTTTGGGGGTTAGGTTTCTATCCATACAGCAATTGCTATTGTGGTAAAAATGACAGCTTTTCCATGTTTGCAGATTTTCGCGATTGCTCTGTTCTTCTTATCCATATGTAAATGTTATGAATGCCAAGCAGGATTAACTCAGAAGGGACTTAGAACTGGATGTAATCCTGATTACCTGATGCTCCCATGAAGTTAAGACAACAAAGTCAAACCAGGAAAAACTTTTCCATCTAGGGGGTGGTTGAGCACTGGAAAAGGCTTCCTAGGGAAGTGATCTGAACACCAAGTCCATCTTGAGTTCAAGAAGCTCTGGACAATGCTTTCAGACACATGGTGTGATTCTTGGGGTGTCCTGTGCAGGGCTAAGGGTTGGACTCGATGATCTTTGTGGGTCCCTTCCAGCTCAACATGCTCCATGATTGTATGAAACCCAATCAACAAGTGAAATGCTCAACACGGTGTTTCACATTAATTTTCACTTTCTTTTATATTGCCTTTTGGATATACAGTTAGTGATTTCTGATGAACAGCTATACCACACAAACTCAAGGGATTATTGATCAGTACTAGGTCTGCCTGAAAACTAATACATGTAAGTGACAGTGAAAACCTTGCTTGTGGGCAGCATGCTGGAACCAAAGAAAAGCACTTCTCTTGGTGTTCTTCAGTAGATTCTTGGCAATGTATAATGTGTTGCCTTAAGTAAGCTTTAATTCATTAGGAAAGGATTTAAATAAGTGCCTTGACTACAGGCAGTCCTAGTAATTTCATAGTTTCCACTGAATCACTTGATGCCCTTAACATTTGAGAATATGTCTCCTAATTACATGGCAAACTAGACAATTTATTAACACATTTTTAAAGGAGATTGGAGTTGACATTCTCACCTTCTAAAAAAATCTAAAGCCCATATTTTCTTATTAATTTAAAATTATATCGATGTCACTAAACAAGACATATTAGACATAGCTAGTTTAAGCTTTTTGATAACATATAGTATTTGAGGTCACGGCTGTTAGAACTCCTAAAATAAATAGTTTCTGTTTTCATGAGCTGATACCTGTAAAATTCTCACTTTTGTGTCAGACAGCTAACAGTTCATTTTCAGACTCCAAGACACAGTGTGGGCAGACATCCACATGCAGCAAATGCTGTGTGCACACTTAAAAGCACTCTTACCTACTAGGTAAGAGGGGCTTGTCAGGCTGGAAACTGCAGGAGTCTGATGAAGCTTTTGGTGTCCCTCTTATCCCCTGCATTTCTTTCTACTGTCTCCAGTGCACTAATCTGTTTCTCAGAATTACCCCTCATGCACCTACAGCAAGGTGGATTGATTTTCAATGAGCTCATATGTCATCCTCACTCCCATTAGCACTAAGGGCATCATACTCTGAATCAGACTGGCAGATGTAATCTACACAAACTGCTGGTCCCTGCCTTTTCTAGGAAACAACTATGCTCAGGCAAATGGAAAATGAGGTGAAGCCAGCAAGCATGACTTCATTAAGGGCAAATCATGTTTAACAAATCTGGTGGCTATCTATGACAGGACTGTGGTGTTGGTGGATAAAAGATGACCAACAGATGTAATTTACCTGGATTTGTGCAAAGCATATTGTGCTGTCTTGCACAAACCTTGTCTCTAAACTTGGAGGACATGGGTTTGATGGATGGATCAGTTGGTATAAGGAATTAGCTGGATCAGTTGGTATAAGGAATTAGCTGGATGCTTGCATTCAAAGAGTTACAGTAAATGCCTCAATGTCCAAGTGGAGAGTAGTGATGAGTGGTGTTCCTCAGGGATCAGTATTGGAACCGGTGCTGTTTAGTACCTTTGTTGGTGACATATACAGCGGGTACGAGTGCACCTTCAGCCAGCTTGCTGACAACACTAAACTGTGTGGTGTGGTTGACATGCTGGAGGGAAGGGATGCTGTCCAGAGGGATCTTGGCAGGCTTGAGAGGTGGGCCTGTGTAAACCTCATGAAGTTCAACAAGGCCAAGTGCAAGGTCCTACACCTGGGTCAGGACAATTCCAAGCACAAAAACAGGCTCGGCAGAGAATGGATTGAGAACAGCCATTATGACAGGGACTTGGGGGTGTTGAGCAAGAAGTTCAACATGAGCCAGCAATATGCACTTGTAGCTCAGAAAAGCAATCATATCCTGGGCTGCATCAGAAGAAGCATGACCAGCAAGTTGAGGGGCATAATTCTGCCCACTCTCATGAGACCCCACTTGGAGTGTCGCATCCAGCTCTGGCACCTCCACCTTAAGAAGGACATGGACCTGTTTGACAGAGCCCAGAGGAGGTCATGAATGTGATCAGAGGACTGGAGCACCTCTCCCCTGAAGGCAGGCTGAGAGAGTTGGGGTTGTTGTTCAGCCTGGAGGAGAGAAGGCTGCTGGGAGACCTTTCAACAGTCTTCCAGTACCTAAAGAGGGCTACAAGAGAGTTGGAGCATGACTTTTGGCAAGGGCATGTAGAGAGAGGACAAGGGGCGGGGATGGCTTTAAAATGAGAGAGGGTAAGCTTAGATTATCAGATGTTAGGAAGAAATTCTTTACAGTGGGGTGGTGAGGCACTAGAACCTGTTGTCCAGAAAAGCTGTGGATGTCGCATGCCTGGAAGTGTCCAAGGCCAGGCTGGATTGGGCTCTGAGCAACCTGATCTGTAAGAAAATGTTCCCGTCTATGGCTGGGGGCTGGAACTAGATAAGTCTCCTAGTTGGAAAAGCTAATATAAAGTGTTTCAAGGCTTACCTATTTATACTTTACATTCTCATGGCTGCCTTTAGAGCCTAAAAGCCATCCTCACTGATAAAGGACATACCTGACTAAAATACAAGTTAAAAGAAATATATGGAAGAGTATATAGAGGAAATATATGATAGGATGTCTATTAAAACAGTATTCCTTTTAGAGGTGACATTGAAATGGCTTTAGACAAAAGTTAAATGTATAAGTGAATATTTTTTACTATGTTTGCATATTTTCATCCTCTGGGCAAGCTCATGCTCAATGGGTTAATTCACTGCCTGAAAGGGCAATTGCTCAGCTGACAGCCTTCTACACAAATGAAAGTCCAGACCAGCATTTCAGATCAGAAGTGCTAATAGGTCAGATCCAGAGAGGGATTTTAGTCAGTAAAACTTCTTGAGAAGACACTTTCAGCCATACTTTTCCTTTAGGGGAAACACCCATCAGTTCTTACTGTTTGGGTAGGACGTATCCAGTCTGTCATTCATGCTGGTTCTTCTCACACTGAATTAACTGCTGTTCAGTCTTGTGCTTCTCTTCATGAATCTCTGCTCTTTCTTTTCCTTTAACAGGAAAGCCTTTTCTTTTTCTTCTTTTTCTTTTTCTTTTTCTTTTTCTTTTTCTTTTTCTTTTTCTTTTTCTTTTTCTTTTTCTTT
>JAWWEE010000122.1:52145614-52185701 GCA_035221455.1 Xenops minutus | reverse complement strand
AAACTGTAATTCTGACTTACAATATCTCTCGTGGTAGGTCCATTTCTCCTGCCAGTTTACTTTTAAACCAGCACACAAACCCAAGCTGTTTTTTTCATTCTAGCAGCAGCTTGATGTGCCAGGGATAAAGACTGTCAGCAAACTGCCATTAGTAGTCCCTCTGTTAAATCTAAACCACCACTAACAGCCAGAATACAAAGTACACTGCTTATGATGAGATGCTAAAGAAATTTCACACACAGACTTCTACACCAAGATTTGTGCTATTCATATTCTATTTTTATTACAGAACACCTTGTTTTTCCCTCTTTTGCTTGAAGAAAGTAACAACTTTTTCCAGAGATTAATAATCTGGAGTGTCCTATCAATTAATGAAAAGACAGGTAGAGAAAGAGAAAGGAGTAGGATTCCTAGAAACATTCTTTAAGTATAACTTACTGAAAATATCCAGAGAGATGTTCTTGGGGTTTCATGCCATGATAAAATCATATACTCAGTTGTCTCATATTAGAGTCAAAAACTATCTGAAGGTAATAAATTTACCTAATTTCCCCGAGTTGATTCTGTTTTGCCCATGATAGTAATTGGTGAATGATCTCTCCCTGTCCTTACCCTATGAGTTTTTTCTTATGTTTTCTCTCTGATGTCCAGCTGAGGAGTGTAGTGATTAGAACAGCTTTGGGTCAAATCACTATAAATTGGAAAATGAAAACCTAATTGTTTAAGGACAATTTTTTATCAGAGGATTGGCCCTTAATAAAATCAAGTTCAAATAAAGTTAAAAATATAAATTTAAATATCAGTTGCAGAAAACTATTATTTATTTATGTAATAAGGATTTTCAAAAGAGGTGCAATTTATGAGCTGGACATTAGATTTTGAACTGTTCAGATTCTTCATTTTCCTTTATTATATGAATAACAGTCAGTATATATGTATCTTTTTTCTCTAGCCCCATTTCTCTTCATGTAACTGTTAGATAAGTATAGGGAACCTTACCATAAAAGAAAGCTGTTAACTTAAAAAAAATTCTTCATAGTCTTAAAATGACTGCCAGAAAATAGAACTGGTTAAGAGCCAAACAAATTTTATGGGACAGTCTCACAGCAGTCTTTCACACATTTGTCATACAGAATATTCTGATGCATTTCTTTAATGCTTTTGTATCTCCTGAACTTGAACTGGCTTGCTTGACTACATATTGTCTTGCTTGGTTGTAAGGAGTGAAAGGTTCTAACTTGCAAGGGCTAGGTATGCCATGAACACTTTACCTGCAGACTGCAGGTACTCCCAAACCAAGATTTTTCCATGGTTCTTGGTAAAATATTTGATTTCACATTTCTTCCTTCTTCCAATGCCTATCACCTGTTATGAGACTCCCTCTCATTAATCTAGGAAATTTATTTAACCCTTTTTGCCATTTTATATCATTTATTGTCCTTGTCCTGTAATTGGACTCAGTATTTGCCTGGTATTGTCTCTAAATTGCTGATTCAGAGATCTTTCCACTACATCACAAATTATCACATACTGAGCTAAAAGCCTCTATCATAAGCTTCCTTACTTCTAGCTTCAGCACTTCTGTAAAATAATTTAACTTTCATGCCAATATTCTTTATTCTTCAAAGGTTGTGGTGATTTCCAATTTAGTCCCAAAGGAAGCCCTCAGATTTATTAGGTTTGAAACTGTGATCATCAGGGTCCTTAATGCATTTTTTAATTTAAGATAGAATAGGCAAGACTGAGCTATCACGTTTGATATTGGTTTGTGTTAATTGAAGCACAATTACAATTTACAACACAAAAAAAGGAAGCCATAAAAGCCAGCTGATGTTTAAAAAGGACAGCGCCAAACACCAGGCTCACCCAGTGATAATAATTATGGGCATCTGGAAGAGCATGACCTTAAAACCCTTTGAAAACAAAAGTGAAAAAGGAATAAGATGGCATTTTGTGCTCTAGTGCTTATACCTTTTGCTCATACAAATTCATCTGAAAGTTAATAAAATGAAACTTGAGAATGATAGTATAGCAACATTTTTCCATTTAAAAAACCACTCCAAGCCTCTTTCCTTATCAGATAATTTGCTAAACAAAGTATACAACATTAACATAATTAGTGCTTGAGACTGATCTCAGTGACTCTCACTGAAAGAGTCTCACTGCCTCTGTCACCTAAAAATGACAGCAAAGACAAATACAGCTTTCTCAAATGTTTCATCTATGTTTCATCTTCACTGTTCTGTAGGGAAAACATTTTGACCTTTCCTTTACATGCTTCATTTCATAGTTTATACCAGTTACAGTCTGTACTTCTGTAGCATTGCTGAGAGTTTTATTCTGACGTCACATACATAGTCTTTGCCTCTCACATTTTCTCAAATTAGAAACTTGTGTAAAATCTCTCTGCTGCATTTAAACAACCCTGAGACTGCTTTTTGCTTAACATTGATTGAAAGATACCAGCCATGGCATCAGACACAGGAAAGGTCAGAGCCCAAAAGCCAGAAAGGCCTCCTAAATCTACAGCAGTGAGTTTATTCTCCCAATCAGAATTCCAGGCTTACCAAAGGCCATGTCCAAGCAACTTCACTGTCCAAGACTGGAGCTACATAACTAAATTGGACAAAGTTCAGTAGATAAAGCTTAAGGCTCACTTACCACCTTCCACTAATACTAAGGGTTGAACTCCATACTAACAGCCTATTTCTGAATATCCCCAGAGAAGAGGAGAGAGGATGAAAGTCTTTGTCCTTTTTTCAGACAAATCTTTGTATTAAGTAGTGTCACCACTCCGCTGATTCTACTCATGTCACACAAATGAATAAATCTAGTAATATTTTCAGAGCTTGCTTAACAATACATGTTCTCCACAAAATGCAGCAACAGCCACCATTTTCTATTCAATACAGCAAAAAATGAGTGATGGCAAGACAGTGAAATCAGTCATACTTTAGAGTAGATAATAACATGCTAGTGGTGTTGGTATGAATTAAATTTCAAATGAGTTTAGTACAAAATCTAATATATGGGTTTGCAAAATTCAGTATCAATGTGAACATGTATTTTTTTTTTCCCCAGAACAATGTTTTGGTTTTTTTCCTCTTTACAATTTTAAGAAAGGCTGAAACTGTGAAAACAAAATAAAATGAACAAAAAAACCCAAACAAACAAACAAAAAACTTGAACCAAATATGCTAGACTTTTATCTTTATAATAACTTTATGTATATGCTACTATTCACAATTAGGAATACTTGGATCTTGACTCAAAAGAGATTAGCATATTCGCAGAATTAACATACAGTACCTAATCTGGCACATCTGGCTCTTGCAATTTAGATCATTGCACTACATCCAAGAAAGGTAATATACAGTCAGTACAGCTTCAAGCATACAAGACAGTATATGTGCATTAAAACAATAATACATTCAATCTGAAGTGCTGTTTTGGTACAGTAATATCATCACAGAAGACTTTACGAAAGAGAACATTACTATCATGTGCTCTGTTATACATTGTGGAAAATCTCAGAAACTCTCTTATTCCTGTAAATGAACAGGTTTCTGTAACAAATACAAATGTGCTCAAAATGTTTACAGGAAGCATGAGGCATAGGGGCATAAAACACTGAAAAGATTTTCCCTAATGTTGAAAACTATACACAGGGCAAAGTAGAATAACTATGGGCCATACATTCAGCAGATCTCTGCACATTTCCAGACCTTCCTGTCACACAGGGAAAGACTTTGTGCATTTCAAAATGCTCACTAACTTTAAAGCAAAAGTGATAGGCAAATATCAGTAGAGTCAGTTGACAGTGACTCTTCCTAAATGATGAGTAGGAAACTGAAACTTCACATATTTAAGTTTCTACAGGAAGAACTGTCTGAGAGATTTTGCTGTTGTTTGCATAGCTACAAGTGAGGGCATTACAGTTATGGACACGTAGTGTCACAATTTGGTTGACAGATCCCCAGATTTAGTAATTATGTTGTTCCTCTAATATATAAGGTTTATACCTATAATCTAGAGATATATCAGAAAATGCCTGAAGTCTGTTGTAACAAACTGAGTGTAGGTTACCATTTGATGCACAAAATTTTATTTGCAAATCTTGCAAAAAAAAACTTAGCAGCCTTCAAAATAAATTTATTGGTATAGCTGCAAAAGACAATTAATATGCAGAAATACAGCATACTAGTTTAATTACCTTGTGTGGATATGTTTTAAGAAATTATATCTGATGAAGTTAAATAATGAAAAAATTGCCTATATTAAACTACAGAGCTACACTGTCATAGTTCTTAATATAAGTATTTGTATTTCTTTGGCTCATATAGGCCTGCAATGGAAAACTTGTCTGAGCCCTAGACATCTTCCTTGTCTTGTTTAGCTACATATCACTCTTAAACACAATTTAAAAAAAAATAACATAGCCAATCCTAGCACTTAGGGTTTCACAGTTTCTATTAAACAGGAGGATATTAAGAACAATGAGGGTTTTGTCAGACTACTTCAGTGTAAGAGCCTGGAGAAAACTTACATGTGAAAGCCTTTTTTTTCAGCTTGACAATAGAATCTCTATCAGGCTAGACAATGAGAATAGAATTTCCTGTCAGGCAATGGAAATAGCTCGGAGATCAGAACATTCAAATGCCATGCAGAACGTCCTTGTTTGAGGTCTGTTCAAAATCGCTCCGTGAGAACACAGTTCTCATCATCTGGGCGTCTGGGTCAGACAGTGGGCCACTGCAGGCCAGAGTCCTTCAAAACCTTCTACAATTTAGCTAGTAACTATGTATCAGATAATGGAAATTAAACTTCTCAGTTGTGTGCCATTACCAAACTATGTAGAGCATTTAGATGGTCAAAAACTATGTAGAGAAAAACTCTCATACATATCAAAATCAACATCCTGTCTATGCGTTCTTTTAGGGTTTATGAGCTCAAATTCAAGTTTATATCATACAAAACAGGAATAAACGATTTGAAATTCTAGGACATCATCTACATGCCAGAAAAATACCCCATATCAGAATATTTGCACTCACAAAGTCTCTCTTTTTTTTTTGAAACTGCCTTTAGTCTACCTTAATTCAAGAGAAGAGCCGTTTTGTTTCTGAATGTTTTTCAATACTTAGGAAATCCTTTCTGCTCCACTTCTTGTCCTGAGGAAGATTCTACATGAGGTATAAAACACCATCTGGTTCTCCAGTCAGATTACATTCTATTGACTAGAGTATTTATTTATACCTTTTTTTACTCTGAGGGAATTTACCACTGGAACTCTTCCTACGTCTAATTTTCTGTTATCAAAAACAAAATAACAACTGCTTTTTTCATCTATACTCTCTAATTCTGAGACATTTGGGAGTGCTGAGATGATGAGCAAGAAGATTATTTTGCATTTATTTATATTTACTGATATACATCTTCATGCTATACTTTATTGTAAACCTTTCCAAAAGTCCACTTGAGAGATACTATTTCTGTTTTCTTCAATTTGAATGTTTATAGCCTTATAACAATTTATTTCAGTAGAATAACTCTTGATTTACACAAGTGTAAGAAGATAAGCAAGTCTATAAAACATGCATTACCAGAAAATAAATAATAAAAGAAAATATTATCTATCATTTTGTTGTGCTAACATGGAAGAGTCTTGCAGCACTCTAAAGTACGATCAATTCATGCTGTTATAATCTAGTATTGCCATAACTTATACCTTGAGTTCTGTATCTTTATTGATTATAGCAAACTAGAGAATTATTTTCTTTAGAATCACTTCCTTTTAGCACTTTTAAATTGGTGTTTTGCGACGGCTGGATTGGATTCGCTCCCCACTTTCCCGGTCCCCTCCCCGGGCCACGTGTTCGGCCCCTCGTGGTCCCCAGAAGCAGAGACACACACACGGCAAGGGCAGGAAAAGCAGAGAGAGTTTATTCACAAGGCCAGGTCTTTTATAGAAGACTTCACAGCCAATCGGGTTCAAGGGGAAGGGCTAACAATAGACCAATCAGGGAAGGGTTTACCTGGCCTGGCAAGGCTTGCATACTAATTAGAAAGGTAAGGGGTTTCCCTCCAAGGGCTAGGGAAGATACAAACTGGTTTACAACACAGTAAAAAAACCTGAGGTTTAAAAGGCATTCTGGTTCCACTTATGATATTGTGGTCTATTCCCACAGTGTTTGTTCACAACAGAAGGATGCCTAAGATTATAAGTACTTTAACAATAATCTAAATAAAAAAACCCCAAACAAACAAAAAGTTTTCCCATTTAAAAAATACTAAAATGTGGTTGCTGTACAATACTTATCCTGTCACATGTTTTCATGCATGGTATACTCTTATCTTTGTCATCAACAACATTAGTTGATTTCTGGAAGTTCCAGAGCTTGAATTAAGTTTCTGTGCAAAACAGAAACTTGAATATTCTTGAAATTCAGAAGAGTCTGCTTTACATACAGCTAAATCTTTCTGAACCTAAATACAGACAACATCATTTAGGAACCCTTAATTTTTTTTTTTTTGTTTAGTGCAAGACTAACCTTGAAAGCTACAAGTGATGCATGTTGGGTTTTAATGAGCAATTCAGGTTAATATGTGTCAAAAAAAAAAAAAAGAAAAGAAAAGAAAAAAAAGAACAACAACAAAAAAACCCCAGATCTCTTTGAAATTTTGTAATAACTGCTTTTGGAGGAACAGAAATTATTTAGATACAGCAACATAAACAGATGAAAGCATGTAAAGAATCAGGGCAACTATTCATGTTCTTTTCCTCAAAATTCTGTAAATGGTTCTAATAACTTTCAGGCTTTAAATTTGATCTTCAAACATTTTGTATAATTAGCATGCTATTGAAGTTTAAATTTCTGTACATTAAAAAAATTATAACTACAAAATTTTGGTTGGTTGGTTGGTTGGTGTTTTTTTTTACTTTTTACATTCAATGGGGGAAAATAGAGGCAAAAAAAAACAGACTGAAATACTATATGAACATTGCATATTAATTCTAAATATTCATTTTGTTTTCAACTTAGTGAACATATAAATATTTACTTAAATGCTTGCCTAAAAATTTAAATTGCAGAATCAAAGAATACTCTGAATTGGAAGGGTCACACAAGGATCACTGAGTCCACTTCTTAAGTGAATGTCCCATACAGGGATCAAACCCACAACCTTGCCATTATTAGCACATTTGTATAATGTTTTTATTGATATCAGTTGCTGTATTCTAATACAGAGTAACCTCCAAAGCTGAAACAAACAGTTTACAATAACTTACTCACAGAGAGAAAATGAAGGCATCTTAAAATTTCTGAACTCTGTCACACGTGATTAACTAGTCAACTTCAGCCAGGATCAATGAGACTTACCTGCATGCACAATGGAACATTATGCAGAGAGCAAAACCCACCTGAATTTAAAACTTTCACTGATACCTACTGGGCTCCACCACAAATGTTAACAACCTGAGTATAAACTTGCCTATGTTGCTTTCAGGACAGCATTTAATATTACTACATAGTGTTGCATTTGCAAAACCATCAGCTTTGCTTAGCATTGATTCTGATAACTTAGTATAGCTCCTGTATGCAGTAATATCTCAGTATGCTGTGGATGGGATGTTCATAGCTGAATTCTTTATCAACAGTAGAGTTACCAAGTTCCCCTGTTGCATTCTCCCAAACATATTTGGTAGGGCAGACCTTTCATTGTGAATATCCTCTCACTCTTTAGGCAATAAAAGTTCACTACATTTTAAGTGTACTTCTAATACCTGGCTAATGGATTATCACTGTGGGTCCTACCTTCTATGTACTACTTTATCACAAATAGAATAATTTTATACAGTGCAAAGGTTCTTCTTCTAGGTTCTAGTGTATTCTCTCCTTTGAATTTTTTCCAAGACAGTGTGGCAGGTAACAAATGTTATTCTTCTCAATGTCTTCTACTTGCCTTCTTTTTCTACTTTGCTGCACCATGTATTTCAACACTGTTCTATTCTGACATCACCATTTTGCATGCACTGTAGTTCTTTAAAGTACCAGATTTTAAAATTTAGATCTTGGTCACAACTGAGAGGCCCTTTTTATTTCTCTTTAGGCTTCTAATGGTGTTCTGTGGGTGTATATAACCTATTGAATGTATTACTCTTCATAGTAGAATGCAAATGATTTAGACATGATTTCAGCTGGTGGAATGGTAAATATTGCTAGTGAAAGCTATGAACAAAAGCTTCCATTTCCACATTTTACAGTTTCTGAAATGCGATTTTATTTAACTTTGTCAGTTTTCTGTCACAAATTAAAAAGGAATGTAATGATTTTTTTATATATATTATTTTTATGCTAGGGGTTTGTTTTTGTTTTTGTGGGGTTTTTGTTTGTTTGTTTGTTGTTTTTGTTTTTGTGGGGGTTTTTTTGGTTTTTTTTTTATGTGAGTCCATTTTGGGTAGTGATAATGGACTTTAGAAATCTCAATTTTTCTTTCTGTACCTGACCTGCTATGAATGGAACCTGGTTCAAATCACAGTTTCAGTTTGAAACAAATAGAGGAGAAAAAGAAAAACAGAATCTTACTGTTTCATTTAAGCTATATGTACATTTTAGAAAAAATTAAGGACTGTGACATTCTCACCAAAAATATCTTAAAAATATTAATTCACTTCCAATGTTTACATGGAAAAATGTTAAATAAAGGAGTTTAAAATGATTTTAATGTCTCCAACATCACTTTTTCTAGTTTTATTTCCCTTTAGTTACTGTTATAACTATATTTCCATAAAAATATCATACACTTACAAAAGCCTTTTCAATGACAGGTTTCCAAAATTGTATGGGTGCAAATTACTCTCCCATTTGACTTTTTTGACTGTTACAACACCAAAAAGGACTTTATAATATCCACCCATTAAACAGGTAATCAAGGTAATAGTGGAGCATTGCAGGAATTGATTGGTTATTGTGTTGCTGGGCCAGTTTCAGGAGTAATCTGTAACCAATTTCTGTAGAGGACAAGGTTTCAAATTTTGAAGTCTGCTGGTTAAACAGAGTTACTGCTGTGAGTCTTTATGAAGGTTGAGCAAGTAGAATCTGCTGAACTGCCAGTTCCAAAAGATTGTGCTCCTGTTGTGAGAACACTTCACCTCTTTATGCATGACTGACCTTGTAGTAGAATCCTGCTGTGAAATGTGAATGTGGCCATTGTGAATAGATTGCCAGCAGAATTCTAAGCAACAGATATAGTAGCCAAGCTTTTGCAATTATGGTAGCAGTGATGAATTATGTATTGCCCTCACCGTTTCAAAAAATCCCACAACTGAATACCTGGTTTCTTAACTAACTTCTGTTATTGTAGACATCAAATAGCTGCAATTAGCCAAATCTCTTTATGGGAAAGGTTTATATACATTTCAGACAGAAATCCACATCTAGTTATTGCACTAGTGATTTCTTTTTAGCTTTTTTTTTTTTTTTTTAACGTATAGCTGAGAATGGGCATGCTGTATTACAAACATATTTTCTTGGAGTATATAACAGAAAATATGCACAAACACCTGACCAGTTCTATCTCCATGAGGTAGTGATAAAAATCTTATGTTTCTTAAATTTTATTCCAGCTAATCCCCTCAAAATAACCACCATGTTGACTAAGAATTAATACTCGTTAATGCATTCCTCCAGTGATGCCTCCTTTGCTATAGTCCCTAGATACTGTAGTTCTGTTTCTGGAACACTTAAATGTTGATGGTTGGACAGAATGTAGGAAGATTTTTCAGCTCCTTCCTTGGCAGAGTGAATGATGGCAACAGTTTATACTGTTAGGCAGTTGCTGCATAAAATATTATAGTCTCAGATATATGTATCTGAACTCTTCATTATTGTTGTAAAATGCAGATAACTTGAGAAGAATTACTGAACCTGGTGAATTATACATGCTTTGCAAAATTCTAAAGTGAATTAATATATGTGACAAAAAAGAACTTTGCTTCGGTATGTTGGTTTTTTTTTTTATTTCCATATGCATGTTTTTCCTCCTGTTTACAGCAGAAAAATACATCTTAAATACATCTTAGCTAAAATGAGAAGCAGGATCCTTCTGTAGAAATAAGACAGAAGACTGAAAAACAAGTTTGTAAAGGATAAGAAATTTCCAACATAACATTATGGAGAAATAAACACATCTCTACTTGTGTGATGAGTATGTATCCCTCATGAATGCAAAGTGTTAACTGTTTCCCAGGGAAGGAGGCCACATGATCAGAAACTTAATTGATTAAGGGGTAAATGTGCAGATCTAAATCTGCTTTTAAATCTTCGAGGTAAGACACATAAAATCAGATCTATCAGGCTCAGGGTTTGCTGGATGTAGACACTCTGGAATGAATAACAAAACATCATGAAAATGCAGAAGATGTGGTGAGGGTCAGACTGAAACAAAAGCTGTAGTGACAGTCTTTTTTACCAAACCCTGGCAAGAATGCAATCAGAGAGCCAAGGTGAACTATAATAAAAAAATGAGGGAATATATTGGAGAAACTAGGACAAAGATTAGTAACACATATTTTGTTTCGGCCTGTGACACCATCCCATACTGTTTAAAATACATATATAGCATGAGAGAGGTGTTTTTTAAAACACAGTGTAAAAACATCAGGTTTTGGTACAGTACTTTCTGCAACTCGCAGAGATGCAATTTTATAGGGGGGCAACTTTGCATACTTACTGTGGGGAGCTGGTGGATATGGTGTTCCCAGCCTGCTAGGAGAGCAATATAACCAAATATAGTCCAGCATCCATTCCTTTATTTTCTACTTAAATACAAGGATCACAACGGTTTTTGTACTGTGATCATGCTTAACTGCTCCCTTCTGTAAGATCAGTTTGATTTCACATCCACACACTGTAAAGCTTGTGTATGCAGCAAGGAGTATGCCAACCTTTAGGAGATGTTGGAGAATCTTGAATCAATTTGTGTTACACTCAAATTGATATCTATATGAAATTTATTTAAGGAAGCCACCAAGAGGAACTAGAGTATTTTGTACCTACTTTGTTTCAACTGTATATTCTATTTTCAAAGTAATTGAAATAGTCAGAAAATAATAATGGGCTGTATTGGGAACTTTGACTTAATAAACTATGTTCCTGTAAAATATATATGAAATGTCTTCATTTGTGGGAGGTAATTTTGACATATAGAATGGAGATTTGAATGTAAATTGTGACATGACTGTTTAGCTGACCTCTCTCATTTATTATAGATCTTTATTTCATGACCTTTCCAGTTTTAAACCATGTGTGTATTCCATTTGCTTCTTTATCTTTCTGGTTTTTAAAATATGTCAAATTTCAGGTAGTTTCTTATCTTAATTATCTTATGTTTTTTTCAATAAGTCATCATTAAAACTCAGTGCAGTTATCTGTTTTTGTTTCAGATTATTTTTACATGAAAATCTTTATTTATACTGATAACATGACTGTGCTTATTTCTGGTGCATGTAATGTCTATATCCCTGAGTAGAATTAAGGGGCCTGCTTGCCTCTTAGTTGGCTATGAGCTGTAGAATGGAATTCAAATGGCTCTCAGGTGTTGGAAATTTTGCTGTAATTGCATGGAGCTTAAGGTTAGAATTAAAAAGGAATTGTAGAACAGCTGGAGGGAAGAGATACCCTTTCTTATAATTTTGTCAGGTATAATGAAATTGTGTTCATTTAATCAATTTTAACTCTCTCACATAAATTTCTGCAGTAATCAGTTCTTTAATCAGTTTCTGAGATCTGTTCACATTCTGTTTACCAGATCTGCACTTTGTAGGAACCCTGTGGTAAGTTTGGACACTTGATTTCTGAAATAAAAGTTCCCTGATTTAAATAACATGCTGAAAAAAAAATATAAATATTTGGAAATTTTATTTAGATTAATAGATTTTATGGGTATTTTTCATGGCTTAACTATTATGTTATTCTTTCTCATTCAGAGTTTTATTTAATGCTCCTACCAGGTTTCAGGATACATTGTGAAGATAGCAGATGGTAGCAGAGAATTCTATATATGTAACATAATTTGATTGTTGATAGAAGGGAATTCTATATATGTAACATAATCTCATTGTTAATAGACTGTGAGATCATTAACTAAGTTATTTGCTGGATTATTGATAAAAATCTTTCTATCTCTTCTGGCCTATTACAATTAGGAAAATAATGATGTTTTTCAGAAAGGAGTATCTGAGAGTGCAAAGGATTAAAAGTGTCTTTGATATAATTTGATAATTTGCCTTAACATTTCCAAATGTTGCATATTCTTTTTATTTTTGCCTTGTGAATTCTAAATTTTTCATTAGTTCTCCTCAATCACAGGGATCATCAGGGTGGTACTGACTGATTTTTATCGCCCATTTATTCCAGTTAAATTAATAGAACAGGTACGATCCTTCCAGCTCCCCTGGCAGAGTTTTGAACATGGATAATGAGAACTACTATAATGACATCTTTTAAAGAGCAAAATTACGCCTAAGTCATTTTCTCTTTCAGGTGTACTATTGAAATCTCCTGAGTTTGGGCAGCACTGTCATTGAATATGCAGATATCTTACTATGGTGCCACCTTTTCCGTCAAACTGCATTTCAGGGATAACTAAAAAATTTTTAAAGATTCAGTGTTATCTCTTTCAATTTCAGAAGTGAAAATTTCAAAGGAGTTGAAAAAATGAACATCAAAATCTTCTAAAAGTTTTATCAAGGTACATTTAGTTCAAGAGCTGGGTTTTAATTTTTTTTTACATTATTTCTCTTCCTTTAATTTTAGTTTACCACTGTCATTTTTTACGTATACATATCTTTGTGCTGGGAGTTCCTTCCTTTAATTAATTCAATGCATCTATCGTTAGTTATTTCTCTTATGAAGCCAAGGAATGTGTTAATGAGTCTTCTAGAACGATGTGTCAGTTTTTAAAGTCCATTAACTTTTTATGACTTTCTGCATACTAACACTCATTATGACATTATTTCCCCTGATCTTGAAATCTAATTTAAATTCCAACCATGAAATTTCAGTAACAGGATATGTTTTTTAATTACTCTATCTTTCTACACTCAGTACAGAACTGAGATAAGAAGTTGCAAGTTATATTTTTAAAGTCTCTTTCACACAGTTTCAGTGAAAAATGATCAACATGAGACAAATTTGGTAGTTATGAGACTCAAAGCTTTCAGAAAATAAAGGTTTTTATAGAATTTGTTATTATTTCAGATATATTGCTAGTGATATATTCTTGCCATTATTTCTTTAACATATTTCCTAGTTCCAAAGGCAATGGGTTGGAAGTCCAACAGAACTTCCAAAATGATTCCCTTATGTCATATTTTGTCTCTGGTCCACAGAGAATAAATGTCATCTTCCTTTGCAAGCTCCCTTGAAGAATGCCAGTTTTATTCTTGTCATGTCTGGACTGCATGTGCACATCAAGATTTATCAGGCAAAGGACAAGAAGATTTTTATTTCAAGGTCTACTTGACTAGATGGCTTTGATAAGCTTCAGCCTTTCTATGAGGCCCTGGTCTACCCACAGAACCACTTCCAGGTTTTGACCAGAAAGAAAATCAAAGAATGTGATCCAGATAAGAGCTGAAGGGTGACAGTATGTCCTCCAGACTGTTTTAACCAATAACCAGAATGACAAGTTATACACAACATGTACTTGCAGGTGAGTTTAAATGCAACTAATAAATGCATTAGTTGGCACTTAAATTCCACAGAAGTTCTAGTCGTCAATAGCAACAAATTACACAATCTGAAAAATTCTGCAGGAAATTTGAATAAAATATATACAAAAATTTGAATAAAAATTTTGAACAAAAAGTCACATACTTGTAGGAAACATCCAGGCAATGTGGAAGTCTTAATCTCAAGGCTTGTATTTATACCAAGTGAGATATTCTCACAGTTTTGAGCTATGACTTTGCTAATTATCTTCATTTCCTGATGAAAAGTCACTGCAAACTAACAAGACTTCAAAGCTCAGTAGCAGTTGCTTTGCTTTAAACTGAGTGATTGTGGAACCTTAACAATTTTCATACTGAAACCATACTCTAATATGAAAAAGTGGTTTTAGGAAATCTGCATTTTTGTTTGTTTGTAATAAAAAGCAATAAATTTTTAGTTAGTTAATTTGAAAATAAAGATTAATTGAGCTGGATGTGGCCCTAGTTGTAGGGAAATACCACTGCTATGTCAGTTTTACTATGTTCAGGAGCTTTATTTTTTTAAAGAGTGACCCTTAGATAACTGATGTTAAAGAAGCCAAAGAGATATGCTGTATCAAGTTTTCCCTCTGGGTCCCATAATGGTGGCAGTTTGTTCCTTTCTGCTCTGTTTTAAAGCATTTGACCATCACTATGAACGGATGTCATATACCTGAGAGTACCAGTAAGAAGTGCTCCATATTTTCCTGGCATCAACAGAATGAGGCAGAATCTCCACCATTGCATCAAGGAAAATGCTGCTGCCATTGAGAAGTAAAAGCATAAGATTGTGAAAATGGGTAAGTTCACAACACTTCCCTAGTAAAACTCTTTTTGTTACATTCAATTTCAAACCGTCTCTAAATCAAAAGCAGAGCTGCTGCCCAAGTTGTCTCCAATTTCATTAAGATCTAGTTTTTTTTACACTGATGTGCCAGAAGCAATAGTATCTGCTGAAACAGTGCTTTTAGTTAAATCTATGCTTGAACTACAATTGCCCTGAAATTAAAACTGGAAAACAAAAACAACCCTGTAATTAATATGTCAGAACTTATTAGATCTTGAAAACTGGCTGCACTTCATTTCAAGGTTGGCATAGATGATGAGCATTATCTGTATGCAGTTAAATACCCATGACACTTTCGTTTCTTATAGGGTTTTGGTATAACAATACATTTCACTTTTTGCCAGGGATATAAACAGAGCAACTAATTAGATTTGGCATAGTATTTAACTGATCTTGTACTCAGTTGATTTTTTTAATAAAACACTCCATTCCATTTAAATCATTGCACCTTATACTGTTTGCCTCTATTTAGAAGGTAACATTTTGGATTTTCCTTTCATTATGAACTAAATCTTCAGCTTCTACAGCAAAAGTAAGAGCAACAGTGTAGACTGCTTATTTCTGCTAGTAGTATTAACCGTTGACTGACTACTACTTGAATGATAAAAAATTATCAGCTGCATTTATTTGCTGTTAAATGGACAATTGGATTATCTTCTGAATATCAGTTTAATGTATTTGTTCTACTTCCTCAAAAACACACCACCACTTCTTTTAAATTGCACTATGTTCACCCTTCATGGTGTATTAATTATAAAAAACATCTTCATCAGAGTCTGAAGAGGACCTCTGCACACCTCTGCTGCTCCTTCTTGTGTCTCTGGGGGATGCCAGTAAAGTATCTCATTGCATCCTGTCAATAACTCTGAATAAAGTTTCTGGTTTCCTTTTTAAAAATTTTCTTCATTAATTCAAGTGATCTTTTTCAGTTTAATGGACTTTTGAGGAAATTATTAAAACCATGAGGTCAATACAGAAGAAATACATCTTCCAGTTCCTCATAGAAGGGGAAAAATTTTTCACTTATCAAGGCATACAAAACTTTTTTGAATATGTTGTAACAGTTCTACTAAAATTTGCATAAAATTCTAGTCTCATGCAAGGAATTCTTTACAAAGAGAGATTGCTTACATGACAGTAAGACACATATTGTACATCAAAACATACAATATTTTGTATAAAATCCATTGCTACCTTCATATGTGCTAACTTTTTATAGGATATGAGCTAGTTTATTATCTGAATTTTCTGAAAATGAAGCAAAATATTATACTAATAAAATAATTTGTTTCATGTTCACTCTTCAAATTAGACTTCACAAACTAGTCTAGAACATGATTGCTAGAGGTACTCTGATTTATATACCATGTTTAGTAAGACCGAATGGGTCAACTTTATCCAGTTTTGGAGTTTTCTTCTATCTACTTTCAATAAAATATTTTATTTAAAATATCTACACTGTCATCCAGTGTGATAATATATATATATGGTTATAAAAAATTAAATATATTTTACATATATATGTGATAGCTTTAAGGAAAACATATTTTACAGACACCTTAAGTCAACAAAAGAATGTTAATCTTAGAGTTTTATTGGGATGAAAGTTCTATTGATGTTAATAGGTAAAAAGACTAAAATACATCCTTAATAAGATTGCTGTAAACCCACAGCATCCATATTTATAGGTGTCAAAAAACAAGGACTTAGAAATATCTTGACGAAAGTAACTTGTTTTACAAACTTAGAAATGGAACACAGGAAGTCACAAAAAATTAGCATTTTATAAACTGAAAGAACCATTTCTGATCTTAGATTTAATTTGACCAAATCTGATATTGTAATACCAGATGCTAGATTATGTTCTGAACATTCTGAAACATATTGCCATTTAACTAATAATGAACATTACCTCACTTCCTTAAAAGTATTATTTATGCTTGTTGAATAATAAAAAAAAGTTAATAGAATTGTGACTATGTTTAAAGATCAAACAGGATTTCCACTATACCTATCAAGCATGCTATGCCCTTATATAAGCGTAAGACCACATATAAATGAAACTCAAATATTAAAACCAAACAAACCCCACCACACCATCCCCAAACTAACAGAAGTATAAAGACCACTTTTATATCCTATTTTCTACAATCATATCACAGGAAATATTCCCACTGATGATGAAGACTATTGCTCAAAATAATTCTCTTCTGAAAAAACTTCCATCCACACCAAATCCTTCATTTACTAGCTGAGACACCAAAGGTAAAAAGATGTTTCTGACTGCAGTCTGACATTCAATAAACATTTTTATTTCTACAAGATAACAGCAAGACAGTGCATTAGTGGTTTCTCAGATTATCTTTTCAGTCACTGTCATGTTTCTCTGGCTTATCAGAGACATATATGGAACCCTCTCTTCCTCTTTACCCATAGCATAGTTCCTCAAAAAGAATAATACCAATAAAATGTAAGCAACCTTTAAACCACTTGCTTTTCTGTTTTGAGGATATTTTCTTGAGGAATCTGCTGGAAATCACCCCACTATACATACATGTTGATACTACCATGTCTGAGAGTAGTGATGTTTTCAGGATATTAATCTGTTTCTCAGTAGATGAAGCTCAAAACTTTGGCAAGAGACTTGATGTCTGTAGGAAGCACTTAGAAGACCTATCAGCCATTACTTTGTTTTATTCTAATAAAGTAATCTGATCCCACACTATTAATGGAATCCATTGCTGTAACTATACCTATCTACCTTTCTGATAGACAGAAAAAAACTCCACAAAATCATTTATTCATCTATGGCTAATTTGGAGACTGTTCCCTCTTTTATTAAATCTGGGCAATCAATACCACAATGGCTTCCAACAAAACTACTCCAATAGACTGCACAAAAAGAAGTTTGCCATGCCAGTAGCATTCCCCTTCATCCAGAACTCGGCAGCCTGCTTTCTTAACTACAGTAAAACTGATGTAAATCCACCGTAAATATCTCAAATCTGCCAAATTTTTTGACCTATCTTTTTAGTACTGTTCTACATGACCCCTCACAACTACCTGGTCCCTAATTAGTGAGTGACTTAGATATTTCATGTGATAAAATGGCAGATCTAGAGGACTGAAATTCCCTAGCTAGCATCTTCCACAAGCTTACAAATAATCAGTTGTCTTTGGTTTTGTTGTGGGTTTTTTGTTTGTTTGTTGTGGGGGTTTTGTTTTTGTTTGGTTGTTTTTGTGGGCTTTTTTGAGAATGAAGATTTACTTTCTGGTGTGAGTCACAAACAATAAGCAGACAATTTCCTACTACTTTGGGAAACCCTTCTAAGTTCTGAACTGTCAGACAAGAACGCAGCCTGATTTTTCCTGTAATAATAACCTTACTTATATTTGAAATCATGCTTCTGAAGGGAAGCTCTTGTAACTTACATAGTGTCAGGACAACTAGACCCTTATGAAACTACTTTCATCATGAACAATTTCTAGCAGAAAGTTCTATATCTTGTTAAGATCTTGGGTCTCATAAATCAAAGGCTAGACTTTCTGTCAAGTCACACTTTCCCTTAACAGGAGGTTAGTTTCCAAAAACAGCTGTGTTACTTGAGATGTGTAACTTGCAGATCAGTGAAGTGAAAGGCTCACCTCAGCTGGAATTGATATTTCACTCCCAAAAAGTCATTATGGGATATGATGTGACAAGGCATGCCCTTCACTTCACTGACATGCATACCATATGGCACAAAATCGCACAACCTGTTCAAGTTTAGGATATACAACTCATGCAGACACATAAACTTTATTTTTATCTTTTTCCTTTTCACATAAGCATTAGCATGAAACTGTGAAGCAGGAGGGAACTAATAAGAAAGTATTTAAATCAGGTAATTCCTACTCATAAACAAAAAAATTCAAAGACCAAAACCAAACCATTTATATCTCTCCCTTCCCAAGAGCCTGCAAAGGCGTGAATGGAAATATGCACTGTATTAAAGAGAAAAATATCTCTGTATGTACCTTTCCTGGGGTAGAAATGAATTTAAATTAGCTATTTCAGGCGTCTTACTGCTGTCTGCAAGTCAGTGATGGTGCACATCCTTCTGTATTCTACCTTCTTCTGGATGAAACAATTTCTGCTTCACATTGCCTTTTGAGCGGCAAGATATGGTAGTCAGAAATTATTTGCAATAGGTATTTATTGCATTTCAAGATGGCTTTATGGAGTTGCATTTACTAAAATAACTTAAAAATTTGTTTCAGTTAAGGTGTATTAAGCACAGTCAAAGATTTATATTTAGATAAATACAGCTATCACCTAACTGAACATACTTAAAACTGTTACATCTTTTTATATTGATATGCCATGTATTTTTTCAATGGTTTTTTTTTTAAATTTTCTCATTTTTCAATGTTTTAAAAATAATAAAAAATATCTGTTTGTTTCAGTTTACTAAGTGGGATGATTCTGAAGGATTTTAAGTTCTCTCAGCAATTTGCAAAAGTATCACCTTATAGTTTTCAAATTTAATATATATACAATTGAAACAAGAAAAAAAACAAACTAATATCCCAACCAGTGAAGTATATAATGCTAACTTCCATGGCTGAATTTTGAGGGACCAGATGTAACAACTGTAAATTAATTGAATGATGGAGGCTGAGCTTACTAATTCAGGCTTTAAGTAAACTGCTTATTTCTACTCTTTTGGCCTGTAAAAGTTACCAAGAAATTTTAGAAAAGCAGTTTTTCCTAAAGGACTGTTCACTATTCCCACTTACTGCTTGCCACAAGTATTATGATATCCATTCTGAAAATCCCTTTAATATCTTTCGTAGAAACCATAAAGGTAGATACCATGCCCGTATGAGTAATAAACATAAGAATTTTTTTTTTCTTTTTCTTTAAGGATGATTCAACAGTGGGACAGATTGCTCAGAGCATCATGAAATCTCCATTTGTAGAGATTTTCAAAAATTAGCTGGACACAGTCCTGAGCAACTTGCTTTTGAAAGGGGTTGGCCTAGACAACCTTCGGACATCCCTGCCAATGTCAGCTGTTCTACAAGTCAACAAGTCTGTGAGTGTAGGACTCACATTCCACAAGTGCATCTATCATAACCCTGATACCTTTGGTGGTAGCTGAAATACTAGCTGCTGTAATGAAGGAGAAGAAAACTGATTCATTGATGTTTTAAAATCTTCTACATTAAATTCATACTGAGAACAAAATGTCTAAGCCTACTTTTCTTTGTTGTTTTTAACCAAAGCTTTACACATATTCCTAATAAAAAATGGGTCAGAAAATTTCTCTGTGTGAGAGGAAAGTCAACAGAATTTTACCCTATTTTTCATTTATCTGGACATTCTTAAGAGCAGAATTGTTTCCCTGAGCATAGGCAAGAACATCCACCTATAATCCTGTGAAAGTGGAGCACAGCTCTATTGTAATGTCTGCTAGGGTCAAAGTTGCAATGTCACTGGATTTTTCGGAGACCATAAGTCTGAAATGCCCCCCATACTCAGTATCAGAACAATAGACCTTAGAAGAAACATAAAAAGTACTAATTACAGTTCTATTTTTCACTTGGACATCAGCTTTCTTATACCAAAACTTTTCTGAAGAAAGGGACTATGTTTTGAACAAGTTCACGCTTCTTTACAGTGGTCTCATTAAAAAAGAAGAAAAGAAAGATGGTTTCAGTAATGGTACTTAAATCTGGGGTAAAACTATCAATTATTGAAATTCATTAATTAAGCAAAATATTTGTGGAAAGTTGCTGCACACCTCTCAGTTTGAAGATTTTTCTATCAAAACACAGTCTCATTAAAATTTTACATGCTAATCAGTATGTTTACAATTTCATTTTATGAGACTATAATTTTGCACCGAGGTTTTGAATTCTTTTCATTATAATTTTATGCCAATTAACTCAGAAGGGAAAAATGTAGGTTTGCATAATTGCCCAGATGTTAAGATGTAGCACAAGTTGAGAATAGAAACAAAGACTTTTTAAGCTTACACTTTTAAAATAAAATAGCTCACTTTAGTTTCTTCTTGGCTGCTGTTTTTGCAAATCTGTGTTTGGAGTTAACATACAGTACTCTGACTTTGATTAAAATCTGAGAATTTAGTGTTCTAGTTTTTTAGTGCAGCATATTTGACAGGAAGACTTGATACAAGCATGGAAACTTGTGTTTTTAAAAACACATATCATATATTGTCCTTTCTACCAAAGATAGATAAACGTAATTTACATTCAATAGGAATCTTGAAGACAAGAAATTTCTCCATGCACAAACTTTTGGTTATTTCTGTATCCTATGTAATTAATGATGCCTGTTAAAATTCCTTTTTGAATATATTTATCACATAATTTTCCAACCCCTTTTTCTAACAGTTTCTCTTTTCATACCAGAAGTTTTTAGGAAAATTCTGGTTCACTATATTCACTATACGTCATATGGTCTTGCTGAGCCTTAGGAAAGAGACCAGTGGTTAAGAAAGGTAGCCCAGACTATGCACAAGAGCGATTCATGGATATCTGTGAATATTTTAACTTAAAGAATGGGATATATACAATCTGAAGAAGCACAGAACTACATCTAGTTAACACAGAAACAGAGAAACTAGATGGTAAAGATTCTGGTAAAGATATCTGCTTAGATCACACATAATTTAAAAAGATTCAAGACTTCATATCAGTTTTGTGTATTATATATCCGTCCTATTTAAAAAAAAAAAACAAAAAAAAAACGGTAAAAATTTAAAGAAGAACTACATGAATTTTTTTTCTCTAAAATACTTGGACAATGCAAGTACAATCTGTAAGGAACTATGACCTATTCTAGAACATGTTTTGAGGAAGAGGCAGCAAAATAGGAAGCTTCTATGTTTTTATTAAATTTCAAGTGTTCACCATTCTTGTATACAATATAGGATACATGGACCACCATCATGGAAGCTTTCTGATAAGTAGTAGAAAACTGAGAAAAATTACCTTACAATAGAGATATGAGGGGAGGAAAGATAATGACAAAAATATTTTCCAAAAATAGGCCAACAGCCCCTTACATGTGACTGATATGAAAGCAAAGTCATGATTTATACCAGAAGAAACTTAGTTTTAAGAGAAAAGAGTATTTTAAAATCAATCCCCAAATAAGTGTTGGCCTTCTAAAGGATAAATTTTTCTCTTACCTGGCCTAATATAGGATGCCAAACCTTTATAAGGGAGAGTAATGTTTCAGAAAATGTTTAATTTAAATTTCCTCTGCATCGTTCATACATACCCCTCAAAAAAAGAAAAAAGTCCCATAATGTGTTTATTTTCCCTTACTTCAGCTTTTATATAAAAGCTAAAATACATGTCTGAGTTGTTGCACTTTTTCTTATAGATCATTAGATCTCCTATTAAATCTTCTGCTGATGCACTCCCCACTTTGGAAGTGGGCAGTCTACAAATATAATTGAAAGCATCACCACTGTTTCTGTATCACTAAAGCATTATTCACTGAACTTTTAAAAATTCTTCTGCATTCAATGAAAATTTTATCTATGTAAGAGATTGCAACAGTTGTAAGGTTAAGCTGTTTTCTTGGTGAATCTCATAAAATACAGTGGAAACATGAAAATGTACTAATTAATAATGTGTTTGAATACTTTAAGGGGAAAATGTAATGAAAATATTAAAGTGTGCATTTTAAATATCATGAGATAATATCTATGTGGTGTACTAATACAAATTATGAGAGTTCTAACTCCTAATTATTGATATATGTGTGGGGGAAAGTGATAGTGAAAGGGTTTTCTAATATGAAAATATACATTTGCATGTCACCTTTGAGAGGTTCATTTGAATGTTTGAAAACAAAAGCTGCAATGTCATAATCCTGCAAATTTTTATCAACTTCTCTAATATACTTTACCATGTTATCCTGCTAAAGACATTATATACACACAGCTTCTTTTAAATAGCAAGATAAACACCATCACTAGAGGCTAGTAAGTACTGCACAGCAGCAGCTAAAAGTCCCTCAAAGTACTTCTTTGAGACAAGCAGAAGATTCTAGCTTGTACCTGGGGGTTTTTGTTTGCTTGTTTGTTTGTTTTGTCTTCAAGTTTCAGAACAAACAAAAAATATGCTTTGTAACAATCAATTTTTTCCTATAGGTAAACATGTAGTAAAAGTAAGGGTACATATCCCAATAATAAGGGCTAATTTAAATAAAAATAGTAATAAAAAATTACTGAGAAACAATGACTCCTCTGTGTGCAATTCTTTTTTTGTTACAAAAGCCAGTCTACTCACTTTTGAAGTCATACAATTTACACCATAATCATCTGCTTTCAAATCACATTTGTTTGCATTTTTTACCTAACATTCTCAGATACAAAAGCACAGATTACTACAAATTAGAAAAGAATTAAATTCTATATTTTTCAACTTTCTATTTTCATTTATCTGACAGAGTCCTGCTGGAGTTTGGGTTTTTTTTGTTTCTGTCATACAGTCAAATTTCATCTCCCCCACTTCTTATGCAATTCCTTCTCAGAAAGAAAAAACTGAAGAAGAAAAGCTTTAAGCTAAATCACATTTAGTAGTCCACATTTTTTATAATGTTGATTGATTCACTAAGATAAGGATGATAATACATGTACTAGTAGTGTACTATTATCCTTGGATCCCCATGTATGCAGTAAAAGACAGTTGAGAATGTGATAGATTTGCAGTGGGGGGATGAAGTGAAATGATCTTTCAGAGTCTCCAGAGAGGCTAGATTTGAACAGAAGTAATGAAATGATGCAAAGGACTGGCAAGAATAGGAAGAGATCCTAAGGAAAACAATGAAGTATGTAGCAGTGAGGAAGAAACAGTGGAAGCAACTACCTGGGACAAGACACTTACGATCCTGTGGGTAAAGAGTAATGAAGAAAATATGAGTTTGTGATAGCAGAAAATGGAACAGTACTCATCTGAGTTGAAAATGTAGATTCTGCCAGCATGGAAGCAAGAAAAAGGTGGATTTGTGAAAAATTATGGTGATTGCAACGTATTTCCCTATACCATATATGTAGGAACTAAATAAGCCTAGCAGAAGAGTGATGGGCAAAGTTTCTCAGACAACTATATGATGTGAAAAGGAAATAGCTCTACACATGCTTAAGTCTATCTACATTCATGGCAGCCCTTAAACATATGGGTGTTTCTCTGGAGGGGCTCAGGACTCACATAAACACTGATTATACAGAGAATCCAAATGGGTAGTATATACCCAAATTACAGCTCCCACTCTTGAAGTCTATATGACAATATGATGAAACATGGTAAAGATGCAAAGCAACAAAAGGAGATAATTTAATTCAAAAATATGACTTGAAACATCCTCCTGATATGTCATCCAAATATAAACAATATAGCTTTTCTTTTATTGTCCTTCAGAATAGCAATACAGCTACCCATTTTAACTCATGAATTTCCCCATCTTTCAGAAAACATGTCTTCCCTGTCTTGCAGTGTCCTTAACTGCATTTTTCCTCTGACCAAGTTAGTATTTTTTACTAGCATCTTAGATAGATTCATTTAATTTGCTTTTGCAACAAACAGATTTTAGTAGACTTTTTTATAGAACTGTTGAACTGTGATGACCAATCCTTTATTTATTAGTTGTGTAATTACTCAAACAACAGAAGTGCTTTCTTCTGAAGTAATGTTTCTGTTAGATCTATCAAAATATTTGAAAATATTTACATTAACAAAAAAGCAGATGTGTTTTAAGGCAGATGGACCAGACAAACTCATCTAAATTGCAGTCTGGATCCAGTCAGAACTCAATGCTATAGAACATTGCTTGATGTCTTCTTTCTTAATTTTAGTAAATTACAGAGTACATCATATGATTACTAACAAGAACTTTGTTAAAGTTATGAAACAACAGAATCAGACACAGGTGTCCATTTAAGCCCTGGAAATGATCCTTCAAAAAGAGAGAGTGGTTGTACTCTTGAACCTAATTTGACACCAAGAATGACTTTTATCCCAAGCTTTACTGATGGTTAAACACCATATAACAATCCTAACCTTTCTCACATTTATCTTCCTGAAGATTTTTACTTCCCTTTAATCTTGGCTTACATCTGTGCTTTCATCTCTCTTCATACCAATAGAGGATACAATTTCTAGGTCTGAAAGAGAACTTAGATGAGTTTATAAGTTTCTTTATCCAGAAAAATGTGTCTTTAGTTTATCCCAACTCAATATCAGACTCAGAACACTGTACAGAACACACACCAACCTCTATCTTTCGAAAGGAAACTTGAGTGTACAGCCTAGACAGGAATCAGGGTATGCTCTATCAAAGCCCTTAATTTCTTGATTGCAAATACATGATACATGATATCATGGTTCTTTACAGCACAGACCTGCTATTTATGCAGTTTTTTACTGTAATAATCGATCTGTGAAGTAATGCAATTAGAATATTTATCTTGATAACAGTGTTCTGTTTATAACACTTTTAAAATTATAAAAAGAGTGGGCTATGCTGTGGTTTAGATATTTTTTTCCTTCAAAAACCTATTAAATACAGTATTTCCCCCATAAAGTAGTTTCAAATACAGATATATTAGCTGTATTTCAATTAGTTACTTGAGAATATCTTGATCACTCAATAAAGAAGTCAATCTATGTATTTGATGGCAACGATAGATTAGTTTCAGATTCTTATCAATTAGTTCACTTCTTTCATCTTTGAATGTGCACCTATAACAAAAGACTTTACATCTGACAAGTGGCAAAAATTTACTTTTGCTGAGTATTGACTCAGGCTCATATTTTCCACCTCTGATCTTATATATTTAATTTCAAACAAACTGAGAATACCTTATATAAATTATTTAAAGATTGCAAGTACATGAGGTTATTTTAGATCATCCCAATAAAAGATGTAAGATAGATCACTATATAATAAATATATCAAATTAATGAGCAACTTCTCTTCAATAAAGTGTGTGATATTCTATGAAAAACAATAGGAGAAAATATAATTAAAAATGTTTGCAATCCTCCAAGCCTTGTATTAAGGCCAAGATCCCTGGAACTACAGTCCTAATCACCTTAATTATATTTTAGCTGAAAAATAGAAAAACAAACAAACTAATAAATGTATTTATGATAAGTAGGTGATTATCAACACCTTAGAAGCATTGAAGTGTCAAACTAACCTCATTAGTCTGTTAAACTAACAGACTTAGCATTGGAAGAAAAAGTCAAAAGGTAGATCTTGACTAAGAGAAAATAAAATGAGCTTCTTAAGAGGTTACAATGTGATGCACAAAAAAATGGTCATGATATTGAGAGACAATATAAGACTAATTGACCAGTCACTTGCAAAGAACCATTCTAATTTAATACATTGCCAGCTAGGAGGAATACATCAAATGTTATTTGGAAGATTCTCATTAATATTAAATCATGAGCGAAAAAATAATGGAAAACCAATTATTTACTTTTGTCCAAACTGTTTGGACCAAAAGGAAAAGACTGAATAGAAGAAAGACATACTTTGGCTAGATAACAGGAAAACAGAATTGTGCATGTAAAGATGATTAATTATGACACTAACATGAAAGAAGATGTAGTATAAGGAACATCAAAGAAACAAATGCCAGTAGTGGTGAAGGTATGTTTTCTTTTATTAGTCGAAAAAAATAGACTAGAGGACCTGCTGAGGATCCTTTTAGTCCTTTATTCTATTAAACATTTCTGTTAAAGGATCTGGGACAATAATTGATAATGTTCATATTTTTGTATACTAGGATAGTATTACTAGTTCTAGTTAGAATAACTTCTGTGTCACCAGTCCATGGATATTCTTGCTTTTGAAGCAACCAGATTTAGTGTACATGAGGATGCATCCCTGCCAGTCCTTTTAGTTCCTATCTCTGACCCCTTTGTCCAGAAATGTGCCTAATCTCTTTTTAAACCTTCTAATATTTTCTGTTTCCACAACCTCCTGTGGCAGCACATTTGAGAACATTACTACCTGCTCCATACACCACTGAGCCTGTGTTGAATTAATGTCTTGCAAGTTTCACTGCATGCCCCTGCCTTTGATTTTGTAGGATTTACTGAATCTTTAGTGAAGGATCTGCCTTTGGCTGATCCTCTGACTGAATGGTTTTGCAATGTCAGCCTTTTCCTTACTAGACACATCAAAACAGTGATTTCATAGACTTGTGAATGAAGATTTCAAAATGTTCTTCCTGATCATATCTGCCAGTTCCAAGTTCAGCATGGCTGAGGCTGAGGTTGTTTTTACTTAGAGATTACTCATGTTTGCTCTTAGGAAGGTCATCTGCTACCTTTCTACCTGCTGTCTCAGTTTCGTGACATTCATCTGCAGTTCTTTGACATTGATGCTTTTGACAACCTAGAATGCCTTGTGGCATCTGTGACTACTCTTCAGGTTACTGGTGAAATCAATGAACAAAGTTCATACTCACAGTTATCCTTAAGAAACCACGCTGGAAAAAGACCATTATGAGCTAACCCTTTGCATTCTATCTTTTAACCAACTTGAATTCCCTGAAGGATCTCTCCCTGGCATATTTGTCCCTGAAACTTTCAGTATAGGATCTTTCGAAATACTTCTAAAAATCCAAACACTTTCTGACCACTGAATCCCCTCCATAAACTTTGGCTCCACACAGTTTAGCAGAAGCCATACTGATTCTAAAGATTTAGTTTATTACAAATTATTTTGTCAAACCAGTGACAACAATCAGTTGCTGATCTCTTGTTTTCAGAATCCCATCCTTGGTAACTTTTGTAGAGTTAATGTCAATCTCAAGGTCCTCTGGTGGTGGCTGTTTGCAATGCTAGGTCATGCACTTTGTCTAGAAGACCAGCACCTTCTTATTTGAGACATTTCAGAACTTTTGACTGAATGTATTGGTGTTGATTTTTTGATATTTGACTCACGTAGATGACAAAATAGTACCTGTGATTTACTTCAGTCTGATCCAGCTACTCTGACCACTCTGTCACAGAGAAAGAATAGGTCAGTTACTGGTCCCTGACCCAGGCCTTCCTCCAGGATCAAGTCTGAAACAAAGAATTTATTGATATCTTTATTTATGGTCTGATCATTTGGTGCAAGCTCTTAACACCAAACATTCCCATCACTTAGATTTTGGTTTTGTCCTGCACTTGGTGTGTTTAAAGTACCATTTTGCTGCATGCTTTACAGAGTTTTAGGTCTGAACTTTCTGGTTTAGGTCCCTAAATTTCCTCTTTACATTTGACCTGATGTTTTCATCTGTATTTCTTTTCTTCCTATTTGAGCAAACTTTCCAATTTTTTTACAGGTCAAACTATTAGCTGCAGCAGCCTCCTTAACTTTCCCAGAAAGACACGCAAGGGACTTTTGGACCACTTTGGTTTCTTTTTGAGTTATGGCACATGTTCTAATTGGTCTTCTAATACAACCTTCATGCTGCATGCAGGCTTTTTGAACAGCTCTATTCTGATTTTGAAAATTTCTCTTTCTTTACAGTTCCCTTTCTTGAAATCAAGTATCAATTAGTGAGATATATTTATCTCTCATTCTCCCACTGAAGTATTTAAAAATTGCACTGTGGTTTTTATTAAAGAGCAGCTCTCCCACTGATTTTTCTTGGCTCATGCCCTTTGCATCTCTGAGGCAAAAAATTCCAAATAATCTCTTTTGCTATGAGTTCTAGGACTAGTTGTTGCAGTTAACATTTACTGAGCCTGAATCTTTTATCTCTGCATCACACCCTCCTAAGATATTGATTGAGTCTACTAAAATAGCTGCAGCCATCACAGAAAGATGCATCCATTACAACTGCCATAGATGGTTAGCACATGGGCAGGGTTATGGGAAATAAAGGTCAGGTTAAGGAGAGGGGAACACACTGCCTCAATCAGTAGCACTTGTAAATAAAACAAAATCAAATGTAAATAAAACAAAATCAAACTATAAATAATTTTGTTAACACTGTAAAGTAAAAGTAGGAGATCAATGGCTGATGCTCTGTGGGTGAAAAGAACACGCAGAAATTTTGAACAATATTGCACGTTCTAAAACTGTGCTGGAGGGATAATCTCTCAGATCAGAAAATCACTTTGGTAAATTTCCTCAGAATATTGCAAAAATTTCTTTAAAGGATTGTCTTTCTCACTAACCTGATATTACAATGCAGTGAAATACTCATAATTTTCATTGCCAAGTGCAAAAAGATTTACCAGCAGCTAGAAATTAGGTAAACTCTTCAATGTATTGAGGCATTTATTTAAGAAAACATACACAGACCAATCCAGAACAAGATTACATCCAGATTTTTAAGATATGTTAAAACCAGACAGTTATGGTAAGAATAGTGCTCACAGTTATATGCAGCTTGACCATTTTTGAGTTTTCTAAGTGAGAGGTAAAGACATGCTTGATTATAAAAAGTAATGATTTTAAGAAAGTAAAAACTAAGGAGATCATTTTTCAAGGTGTCTGAAAAAGTTTTGTCTCCTTTAAAGTCCGGATCAATACTGCCTTTCTCTTGATGCCAACTTTATTACTCTTTTTCACTTTGTAACTTCTATTTATACTAACTCCTTTGAGTCCTAAACTGCTTTTTCTGCATGTCTAGCTGCTTGTTATAAAACCTTTCTCTCTCAGTACTTTGACAGCACATCAACCAACAAATCTCACTTGTGACAAACTCTAATGATTGAAGCACATATCTTGATTCCTCTCAGTACCTCAACACATTTCTGATTCAATACAGACTTTACTGTTATTAGCTCATCTTGCCTTTTACTGTCTCTTTTCATCCATCAAGCATAAAATACGTGTCACTCCTACAATCATCAAATTTGAAAAGCTGGAGTGGAGAGTGGAGGGGGCAGGGGCAAGAAGAGCAATATTAACTTTAGTTTGTAGCCTACCTTTTCAATATGCTGGCTTGGAAAATGCTTTGGAATTGGTCAGTCTTTCTTCAGAAAATGTTTATGCTAGTTTTATTATCACTTGAGAAAACTACTAGATGACAATTTCGTTATAAAATGATCCATCATTAGAGCTGTGCTTTATCCAAATATTGAAACAGCTAGAATAACAGTTCTGTATTTATGAATGTCCTTATATCCCTTTTGTGGTAGATTTTACAGCTCATTGAGGTTAATATTTCTTAAACACTACAGTTCCATCAAACACGAGAGTTATGACAACCCCAGCTTAAAGAAGGTCATATACAGAATGTTTTCAGTGAAAGTATTTGCACTGGACATTTAGCCATTTTTGTCTGTTTTAATATTATATTGACACTGAACTATGTGAAGCCATGTGAGTTTTGTTCTGTACTGCCGTAAAAGCACTGAACTACCAGAACAGGTTTTGAAGGGACAGAAGATTTCCACATGAATATGTGATTTTTCAAGGAAGGAAGGCATGCTGAGATATGGTTGACAGTTCAAGCTTTTAATAGCTATTCTCAATGTCTATTTGATATGAATAGTTGAGCTGGACAAAAGTCAGTGATAGTTAATCTACCAGGACAAACCTAGAAAACTACAAATACTTTCATCAGAAACTGAACCTAAGAGGAAGAACAAGGCAAGGGACACATCATGCAGAGTTTTTGGCTTAAAGACAAGTGATAACTGCACAGATTAATGGAGACCATGATACACATCACCAAATTATAAGAAGAAATTAATGAACATTGTGCACTCGTTCTCTGTAGATTAATTATTCACAGTAAATCCAAACTGAAAACCAATAATTTTATGTTTAGAGATGAAGAATTTAATTCAATTAGTTAAAAAATAACTTTGTCTTGTTCTGTTCTGCTTCAAACAGCAGTTAAAAAAAGAAATAGGTCTTCATTCAAAGTTTTACATTTTATTAACAATGTGCCCTTGTGGAAAAGTAGACCAACAGCCTCCCAGGCTGCATTAGGAAAAGCATTCACAGAACCACAGAATATGTTGAGTTGGAAGGGATGTACAAGGATGATCAAGTCTAACTCTTAGCCCTACACAGGACCATGCCCAAAAGTCATGCCATGTGCCTCAGAGTATCATCCCAATACTACTTGAACTCTGTCAGGCTTGGTGCTCTGACCACTTCCCTGGGGAGCCTGTTCCTCCCTCTTCCACCTTTTGGGTGAAGAACCTGTTTTTTGATATTCAACCTAAACCTCCCCCTACACAATTTCAGGTCATTCCCTTGGGTCCTGTCACTGGTCACCACAGAGAAGAGATCAGTGCCTGCCCCTGCTCTTTTCCTCATGAGGAAGTTGTAACTGCAATGAGGTCTCCCCTCAGTCTCCTCCAGGCACAGAGACACACCAACAGCATGAATCATCAACAACAACGACCATCTTATTAACAGAAGGCTTCTCTTTTATACTTTTTCTTATCTGTCTATGCATACACATGTCACACACTATCAGCCAAGCACTTCTGTTCACCAGTCTTATACTATCTTCTGATAGGTAGCTCACATCTCTCTTCATGCTGGCAAGACTCAAAACACATGTTGTTTTTCTCAGTTGTTTTCTTTCTTTCTTCTACTTTCCCATGCCACTGCAAGGCCATAGACTAGTTTTTCTCCACTTTCCCATGCTCACAGCTACATCCTTCCCGGGCTGAAGGTGTCTTCAGCCCAAAAGTCTCCAGCAGTTGAGGACTGTAATGTGGTCTTCCCTCAGTTTCCTCTTCTCCAGGCTGAACAGACCAAGTTACCTCAGGTTCTCTTTACATGGCTTCAACTCAAGGTCCTTCATCAACTGTATTGCTTTCCTTTGGACACTCTCGAATAGCTTAATGTCTTTCTTATATTTTGTGGCCCAAAACTGCACACAATACCCAAGGTGAGGCTGCCCCAGTGCAGAGCAGAGCAGGACAATCCTCTCCCTGGACTGACTGACGATACTTTTCCTGATGTGCCCCAGGACATGGTTTGCCCTCCTGGCTGCCAGGGCACTGCTGACTCATATTTAACTTACCATCAGCCAGAACCTCTAGGTCCCTTTCCATGGCACCACTTTCTCATTCCCCATTCCCAAGTTTGTACATACATCTACGTGGTGGATGAGACACAGATCCCTCATTGTAGTGCAGCGAAGAATCGTTTATTGTCTAGCATGCACATGTATTTATACCCAGTTTAGTTTTGGTTTCTATATCAATTCCCCAATCAGAAAGCAGTCTGCGTTCTCCCCACCAATCAGTCCTCAACATGCAATGTTCATGTGTTGTTCATGTGATGGGCTCTTGGCACAGGTTGCATCCTTCCCTGTGTTCAGCAACGTGACACCAGGGAAGACAGTGTGATGCCGGTGTCGGTACCATGGCACCAGTGTCTAATAACCCTCTTTTATTTTGGCAATGTTTGGCAATGTTCTTGATTCTCCACACATCCAGGGTTGCCCCATCCTGGGTGCAGAATCTGGCATTTCCCTTGTTGATCTTCATATGGTTGGAGATTACCCAGACCTCAAATTTGTCAAGTTCTCTCTGCAGGGCCTCCCTGCCTTCCACGGAGTCAACAGCTCCTCCCACTTTTGTGTCATCTGCAAACTTAGTATCCCTTCCAGTCCTGCAGCCAAGTCATTTATGAAGATGTTGAAGAGCAGGGGGTCTAAGATGGAGCCCTGTGGAACCCCACTAGTGACAGGTCACCAGTCTAATGTTACCCCATTAACTATTACCCTCTGTACTCAACCCATGAGCTAACTGTTCACCCACCACATGACCTGTTTAATCAACTGTGTGCTGGACAGTTTGTCCAGAAAGATCCTGTGAGAGACTGTATCAAAGGCATTTTTTTCTAAAATATTTTTATCAGGGTCAGGCTGAAAATGCATATAAGAAAGGACGTATACTTTGTTTTGTATCTACACCACTGAATGAATATACTTTAGGGTTGATATTGCATCAACATGGAACTACAGGCTGTCAAGAGTAAACTTACAGCCCAGCACACTGTAGAAGAGGTTTGAAACGTGGATGCAATGAAGTTGCTCTCAATCTCCATTAAAATCAAAAAAGTTTTGGGCTTATGACATAAAAGCAGTATTTCCCAAGAGAAAGTAATGGACAAACGCAAAAAGAAGATGGAGATTACTCAGGAGGAAGAATGTTGAGAAAGAAAGGCATGCTGCATCATTTCCACAGTCTTTGCATGACCAAAAGCCCTGCATCAAAACTCAGAGACAAACTTCAGCTAGGCAGCAGCAGGCGAGGAAAAAGAATCTATAATTTGTTCCTGAACACAATGGAGATGATACTTAACCGCTCCTGAAATCAACTGATTGTTTTACACCATTGCAGAAGGACTTTCAGTGAGGATCTCTAAAAATCAAAGGTATAAAAATAAGATTCTGACCTGCAGTAGCAGCTTGTATCATGAAGGTTATCTCAGACTGTAACAGAAAGTGGGACTCTGTTCTATTATTTGTTGCCCTGGATGCATTTGTCCCTGAGGTGAAACAGGGAGACATTCATGCCAAATATTGAAGCAAAGTATGCTTGTGCATAAAACATGAGCCAAACAACTCAACAAGAGGACAACCTTTTTGCCAGGTTTTTCAAGTCATGTTGACAGGGTCAAGATTTGCAGAATGTAAGCTATTCCATTTATTTTACTTTGAGTTATTAATCTGTGGTTGGATTTAAAATACATTGAATACTTTCTCATACGTTTCATAGCAGCATTTTTAAATTTTAAAAATGCAAGAAAGACTATCTTAGCTGTGATATCAACATTGTCTTCATCTTATTTTCTTCCCAATAAAACTATAAGCTATAAAAAGGAGTTTTAATTCTTTATATACCTATTGATTTTGTTCTAATGTTCTTATCTACGCCTTTTGTCCAAAAGCTCTCAAATCATCACAGAAAGCAGATAGGTGCATCATTTAAAGAAATCTGTTCAAGAAGTAATTGCAGTGAGGTGTCGGGGAGCAATAGAAGAGATTAATAATTTATTTTTATGCTATGAGATAATTTATTTCTATCACAGGGAGAGGTTTGTTTTCCTCTGTTTCCTACAAATACTAACATATTAAATAGCATCTGAACATATAAACCGACTTTTTATTATAAATACAAAATCAGATGTTTGTGTGTGTGTGTATATATATATATATATATATATATACAGATACATGAGAGAAAAATACCTCATACTTCTTCTACTAAACTCTATAGAAATCAGTGTGATCAACATCACTCGTATTTACACAAAAAGCTTAATGATCTTTAGTATGCACCTTTACAAGATAAGAGAGTAAGAAATGAGTGGATTGCTGCTCTTGTTTTTATGGCTGTTTCAATGCATGGCTTGGAGCTCATTTGTTAATGACCATGCAAATATTCAGCACATTTGTAAAGAATGAAATTATTTTTCCTCATGCATATTTATGTATGCATGTGTATTTTGGAACTCATTAAAGCAGTACACAAAAGATTCTGTAACAAGCATCCCACTTTAAGCATTGTTCTGGAAATACATTTAGTACGGACAAAATTTAGGCATATACTTATACATCCCCAATTTTAAATATATAGACAATCTCTTTTACTTCTCACTACAGATCTAAACTAACATCCTCAAAATCAGATGAGGATTTGGGTGCATTTCTGGGTTCTTGTACACTGAGGACTAAGTTCTACCACTTCATAAAACTGAAGACTGATATTACAAAAATGTAGATACAGCATTGTTAGCTAGGCACCCACCTCTGCAGCTCTAGTGGGATGGAGGACAGAAAAAGAGGGTTGAGGTAAAGACAGTTTAATAAGAGAAGGAAAGAGAAAAAACCCCAACACCTCCCATGCACAGATTGATACCCAACAGTCACTGAGTAAGGGTCACCTTGGAAGTCAAAGTCCCTCACCCCTTATTCTTCTGCCCATTCTTATTGCTGAGTTTATCATTTTATGGTGAGGAATATCCCTTCATCCAGCTGGGATGTCCAAGCTGTGTGCATTCCCAACTTCTTGTCATCCCCAGTCTACTCACAATGGGGTGAGTGGGGTGAGAATAGGAAAAAGACACACATTAGTGTTATCAACACTGTTTAGCCACAAATCCAGAGCACATCCTTGGGCTGCCATGAAGACGTTTAACTCCATTCCAGAGAGGTGATGTATAAAAGCTGGCTTTCATGGGCAGCCAGGGAACCAAAACTCCACTGTTTCCCTCAACATGCTTCATCAGGTAAGTATAAACCCATGCAGAAAAGAATTTCTTAAGATTTCCATTTTCAAAAAAAAGAGATATAAGCTATTCCATTAAAAGTAAACACAGGAGAAACTGAAGCCATCCTGCATTGGAAGGAAAGAATAAGCCATTAGGACATAACTGCCTGCTGTTTCTATTCACAGAAATTTTATAAAGTCAAATGTCTCATAGAAAAGTGACAAGAAATTCAACAAGGGCAGGACAGAGGAGGATGTGGAGGATGCTGACAGAGGAAAAATGGGTGAAAGGTGGAGGAGAAAGTTACAAAGATACCATCTGGCATTTTTTTAGCATAAGAACCTCTTTAGGGTGTTCTCAGCAGTTCTAACTCCTTCTCTGGGCACACTCACATTCCCTGCACTTAGAAGGAGTTCACAGTGAAAGCATATTTATTGCACCCATGCAATGTCTACTAGTTTAATTTCCTTCAAAAAGGAGGGTTGGGTATACAAAATATTTGCATGGACAAACTAATATATGCCATAAATTGGGATGATCTGAGAGTTTACTCCAAGCCTTTGATAATCTTTACAAACAAAACACAAATGCAGACACAAACCAGACTATCTATGACTTCTAAAAAGCTGTCATGCTGAGCAGAAGACCAAAAGAGGGCAAAAAACACCACTCATCTACTCAGATTAGATCAGTAAATGATACATGTATAATTTCATTAATTAATCATTTCATTGCATTTCATTAATTCATCAGACCAATGCATGAAAAAAGCAGGTTGTTTTGGGCAGTTTTTTTGTTTGTTTCCCCCCCTCCTATTCTACTTCTAAATCCTTCATAAAAGTAGGTGAAAAAAACTAATAGGGGATGAGTAATTTGAACACACCCTCCAATGCCCCCTCCCATGACTGCATTTTTTTAAAGCCTTCTGTTAACTTTTTAAATCAATCTGGGTAAATACCTTTATTTGTTATTCCAGTTCATCAAATTTATATCTATCTATCTATCTATCTATCTATCTATCTATCTATCTATCTATCTATCTATCTATCATCTATCTATCATCTCCTGTTTCTAGGAGGTATAGAATACCTGAATAGCAGTCTGTGTCTATAATAATGCAATATAAAATGAGAGGAAAATTGTAACATATCTTCAGATATATAAAAGAAATCTTAGAATTAATTCTTCTTTAATTAATATTTTTAATTGCAATCTTACAGTTTGGAGTAATAGGTTGGTTAAAGCACATAAAGGAATTTATGAAATACAAATATTATGTAAGATGAAAAGTATTTTGATATTTAGGCCTATATTTACATATGTGAATACAGAAGAATATTCTGGACTTAGAGGAAAATACTTATTTTGGTATCATAAAAGAAAGGAGTCAAAAATATGAGAAACTCTTCAGAAAAGCTGAAGAGAAAAGAAAGGTAAGAGAAATTATATAAAGTAATAGCTGGGAGCACTAAGATACACATAAAAAATAACTTCATAAGAAACAAGAAGCTTAAAAGCAGAGGATGCTAATACATACTGAGGAATGAAATGGGATACTAAATTTACATTGGATAATGTCTCAAACACTGAATAGTCCTATTGACTAGCTCAAAAATAAAGTGCTATGCAGCATGAACCACAAGGTAGTGATAAATTGCACGTAAAAGATAGCACTGAAAAATTTAGTGCATTTCAAAGGTCAGCTTTCAGCACAATTCTTTACAAACCCCCTACTAAATTACAGAAACATTTGCCAAGCAAGCTGTGTTACTCCCAGCAGCACTACAAAGAAATTCACACTGAACATACAAAATCTTCTAAAAAATTCATCATTCAGTAACATTCATGTAGTTATGCCATGTTTATTTAAGTGACTCTTTGTTACTACCAGTTTAAATGTCTTAAAAGAATTTATTTCTGGTACATTGCTTTGGAGACCAACATTTCACACTTTCAGACGCATTTTGAAGGTTCAAGTAATATTTTGCATCATTGTAAAAATTGGATGAGTGGTTAAATGTTTCACATTAGTCTTTAAATATTCTAAAAGGTTATTTTCTAAAGAAGTAATATTAAAACATAAAATGAAGAAAAAGTGTTAATAGGTAGGCTCTCTTGTTACTGATAAATTCAAAGCAAGCAAAAATACTTCTAATTAATATTCCACTACTATTTAAGAAGAAAGCTGAATTACAGTAGAGCTAATCTCAAAGGAGCAGCCTATTTTGCTTACATTATTGCAACTCTTTCAGAAAAAGAAATGAAGCAGTCTTTTTTGTTAACTTAGACTTCTTCCCTCAACTTATTTAAATACAAATAATATGCACAAATAGAAAGATAAATAACATTAAAACATCCTAAAGTTGACAATACCATCCAGCTGTTTTTAACTTCAGATTACCTTTGAAATAAACAATTTAACTGATTGGATCCTTTAGAGCCTCTCTAATTAAAAGACTCTCACCAAATATAAAATATTCCAATTAATACTTATAATAGCAAAGGGACCTCATAAATATCACAAAATCACAATATCAGAGAATGGTTAAGGTTGGAAGAGGCAGCAGTTGGTCATCTGGTCCAATCTTCCTGCTCAATCAGGGTCATCCTGGAGCATATACACAGGGTTGCATCTAAATGGTTCTTGAATATCTCCACTGCGGGAGACTCCCACAAACTCTCTGGGCAACCTGTTCAAGTGTTTGGTAACCTGCACATTTAGGTAGAACTTCCTGTATATCAGTTTCTGTCTGTTGCCTCTTATCCTTATTGCTTGTCACCTTGAGAAGAGCCTGGCTCCATCCTCTTGACAGCCTCCCTTCAAGTATTTATAGACATTGATGAGGTCCTCTCTCAGTTGTCTCTTCTTGAGACTAAAGAGGCCCAACTCTCTCAGCCTTTTCTCCAAAGAGAGATGTTCCAGTCCCTTAATCATCTTTGTTGCCCTCCACTGGACCTGCTCCAGGAACATCATGTCTCACTTGTACTAAGGAGACCAAAACTGGGCATAGCACTCGAGATGCACCTCACAAGGGCTGAGTAGAGGGGCAGGATCACCTCCCTTGACCTGCTGGCAGTGCTCTTCCTAATTCACCCCAGGATACCATTGGACTTCTTGGTCAAAAAGGTCACACTCCTGGCTCACAGACCTCTTCTTGTCCACCAGGACACCCAGGTACTTATCCACAGGAGCTGTTTTCCAGCAGCCTGTACTGATACCTGGCGATTTTATTCCCCAAGGACAGGAATTGAACTTGCCTTTGTTGAATTTCAGACAGTTCTTTTCTGCTCAACTCTCCAACCTGTCAAGGTCCCTCTGAAGGGCTGCACAGCACTTGAGGGTATCAACCACTCCTCCCAGCCATGTGTCACCAACAAACTTGCTGAGGAGGCATCTGACCCTTCAGCCAAGTCACTGATGAATAAGTTAAATGTGATGCACAGTTAATCTTTAAAGTTGTCTTTTTCTTTTGGAATGCCTTGTTATATTTTTTCTTATTTTTCAACTCTGTTGGAAACATGATTCAAAAACTACTGCAAAGTTGGAGTACTGATTTATTTTTCTTTATAACAACATGTATGATAAAAGTGCCAAAATCAGAAATACACCACATTTTTCAGTAGTCTAACATTCAGTGTCAGTGTGATTGTCAGTATTTTTCATTACTGAAAGGCAGCTCAGATCTCATGCAAGTTGTACACTCCATCCCATGCTGAGCATCAGTGCAAGTACTTTTTCCTTAGATGAATACTGCTCCATTTGATGATTTATTGTTTCAGTTTATGTCTGTTGTTTTTCACCCTGCCAACATGCAGCACTATGAAGTGCCTTGCTCTGTCTTCTTGATGACTATCTGTGGATTCTGGGGGAGCTGCTTTTAGGTTCCCCTTGAAGGCGTCTCTTCTCCAGGTTGAACAAACACAGCTCCAGCAGTCTCTCTTCACAAGGCATGTGCTCGTCATCCTGGGGACCCTTCGCTGAACTTGCTGTAGTTTATAAGCAAAATGTAACCAGGACCTTAGCTGGGATTTTACAGGAGCTAAGGAAAGGGAACAGTCATTTCCCTGGACCTCCTATATGTGCTGCTGTTATTAACATCAGGTGGTTCTTGACCTGCTTTACTTCCAAGACACAATGCTGTCTTATGCCCAGCTTCCCACCTACCAGCACTGCTAAGTTCTTCTCAGCAGATGCTCCCCCCACCAGTCAAGTCCCAGTCTATGTTATTATTACAGAGATGTTTCAGCATTGTGATCACATGCAGAGCTCTAGTTCCTTCTGTTTGTTTCCCAGGCCACATGCATTTCCTTGCATACACTTAGGGTGAATGTCCTTTAACCCTCTTTTATCATTTCTCAATTCTTATACCCACCAAAGTGCTTCCTTGGATGTCCACCTCTGCCTCCCACTTTCTCACCAAACTGTGGGTTGCAGTATCTCTCCTTTGATGTTATGGGCTTAGAACTCTTCTCAATAGGTTGGCCACACTGCTTCTGGTAAAGATGCTCTTTCCCCATTTTGTCAATTGGATGTCACTATTTCTCAACAATCCCCAGTCTTCAGAGATCTTGTGGTCACAAATAGCAAATTCCTGCCAATGACATGATTTGTGGAACCATCTATTGACCTTCAGGATGTACCCATTGCTGGTCCAGCCTTGCCTCTTCAGCAGCAAGAAAAAAGGAGGCAACAAATAGGTTTTACACCTTTCAACTTTCTTGTAAAAGCCAAATAGTCAGATTTGACATAGTCAATGTTTTCCCGGGCAGTGACATGTGGCTGGTCATTGTCCCCAGCAATTTTCGGATCTGAATGTCTGGCAATCAGCAAAATGCCCTAGACAGCCAGTTGGCTGTCGGATCATCCATCTTCCAGGGAAGGGAACCTCTCTCTGCTATCGCTTGCCACCTCTCAGTCTTGATACAGCTCAGGGTCAGCTGTAATGTCTCCACAGGCAGAATTTTGATCCCATCATCTGCTACTAGGGCACTGAACCTGTTCTGTAGTGGTAGATCTACAGGGAAGAAATGAATCTGCCTCATTTGCAACTAGTCACAAGACTACAGCTTTCCCCAGTGCGGGACTCTCCATCTGTCATTGCATCAAGTTCAGAATCTGGCTGTTCTTCTGTCTTCTTTTTGTGTTTTTGCTTCTACGGGGTCTCGGTAAACATAGTGAATCCTATTGTGGTGGTTTAGTTTTCTTGGTTTTGGTTTAGGCCTTCCTTGGTAACAATGTCATAACTAAGGAAGTATTCCA
>JAWWEE010000122.1:52127495-52145514 GCA_035221455.1 Xenops minutus | reverse complement strand
GTGAATCCGTGTGGCCAGCAGTTGGGCTTGGCAGGGTGCCAACTCAAACCTCCACACCTATGAACATATTTGTTGCCATTTTCCCTGATGCTGTGCAGTCTTCTGACCTCCTCCCACAGCTCCCACATATCAGTGCACATCTCCTACAGGCAAAGAGCACATCTGCCCTGAACTGAGGCACGAGAGGCCTAAGGTGTGCTCTGCTGCCCCAGACCTGAAAAGCTGCCTTCTGCCTCCTCAGCAATCTCAGAAACAAGGCTTCTGCTGCACCAGGAATAGCTGCTCTGGTCCATGCCAGGATCTCTGCCTTGTGCCTCAGCACTGCCATGGTTAGCACTCACACATCAGGGTTTCCAGCCCCCTCCCAGGCACCTGTGCTCCAGGCTTTCACCTGTCTAACTCGCTTTATCATCAGCTTCCTACCCCTATCAGGTGTCAGCTGAAAGCAAAGGCTTGAAGCAGCAGTTTTTTTCAGGAGTAGCTGCAAACTGTCATTCAAAACTTCTGGAATTTTTGAGAAATAAAAACCTCCGCTAGTTTCCCCCCTGCAGCAGCAGCAGCAGGCAGCTCCCCCACCCCAAGTTTACTGGATGAGCCTTTTCCTTTCTGCCTTGCCATTGTACTTGCCATCTTGCTCTGTGATTCTTTTTTTCTTTACTTTTTAGGTGAATTTTGTCTTTTGCCTAGGTTTTAGGGTCTAAATACAGATTCTCTGATCTTTGCTTCTCTCTACTTGAAAGGAGACCTACTGGGTGACAAAAGCATTCACTGTAAAACTTAGAGTACAGTCCATTTGTGGTTAACATAACCCCAGCAGGATTTTCACCACCAGAAATTCCAGTGCACATTCTTCTGATGTGGCTTTAACAGCAAACTGTTATTTCCTGGAAGAAGAAATGCCTTTTTCTAATTGAAATAAAAGGCACTAAAAGTATGCTTCAAAAAAGGCAATTATGCCAATTCTGTGGAAAGCCAACCCTTAAATCTCAAGGAAAAATTAAACTTAAGTTACACAGCTATATTACTGAGGGGAAAATGAAGTGACAGAGGTTCTCGGCAAAGTATAGCAATAGCACAATGCTTGTAGACTTTCACCAAAAAACCCTAAACCTGGCCAGCTCTGTCTTTGTTTCAGCATTTCACTGTCATAGCAAAATCTGAAACAGACTGAAAGGATGTGGGGGAATTAGGAAGGAGGCCTTAGAAATGTAGCATAAATTACAAAATCCTTTCTAAGTAGGAATTGCTAATTCTGTAAAGTAAGAACATGGTTTTATGTACCTTCAGTGACCTGAAATGTGAGATAGTACTTCATTTTGGGAAATGCACTTCACAGAAACACCTGCAATTACATACAAGCAAAACAGCATCAACAACTAGCAAATTTGGCAAAACTGAGGTTCTCCTTGGAAAAATTAACACCCTAACAGAATGGACTTAAAACATTATGATAGCACTGAAGAACTCACCGGCCTAATCAGAGTCTGCAAAACAAATGCAAGTTAATGAAGATACACTTTTACAGTATCTTATTAGAAAAAAAAAAAGGCAAGTTAAAAATAAATTAGCCATTGTCCGTAGAAATAATGCTTGAAATATTAGTACAGAGACAAAACAAATAATTAATGAACTTTCAGAGAAAAGGGACTATAGACATATTTAAAACAATAAATACCTAAGCTAAGTATCTGACACCTAATGCATCTTCAGAAATATCCAGAAATATTTGTTAAAGTCATGCGTATCCTTTCAGATGGATGAATTTGAGACTTTGGTCTCGAAACTGTTAGTCACACTAGGAAATTTTGATTTCTGAGGACTTCTAACTGGATCCTGAGGAAAAAAAAATATGCCAAAGAAGTATTTGATATTAAGTTGGGATGGCATTGTGATATGAAAGTGGTAAATAGATCTGAGGAAACAAAGTAAAATTAAGAAAATCAAATATGCATTCACATATCTTTTCAGTAATGATATATAGGCCTGGTTTGAAAAAAAAAAAAAAAAATCAGGTAATATGTCTTATACCTGAAGATACCTGTAAGCTTTGTATCCCAAAATAAATTATTAGGATGAAAGTTCAGTTAAAGTCAAGAAATTTCTTTTAAACTAATTTGAGACCATGACCTGAAGAGATCTGCAGGGGATAAAAATATGAAAAGTTTCATTAAATAATACTCAGAACCACATTAATAAAATAGTATGACACAGCAGTCAATAATATATATTTTGGCACAAAAGGGCAACTTAAAAGTAAAATAATACCTAAGAGTAAGCTATTCTTTTTCAAGAAGATTCCTCATGAAACACTATTAGGGGATCGTGTTGATAAACCACTTTTCAGAACAAACATTTACTTCAAATACAGTGGAAAAACTACCCTTTACACTCCACTGTCAGAAAGTTCTGAAGTTGTTGAGCACATACATGAAACATTTGAAAAATAATAAGCTTGATAAATACTTTTCTTACAAAATATCAGTGGAACTAATTTTCAGTAGTAAATTTATTAAAATTACCTTTTCCATAAGTAATAAATCAAACACTTCTTTTCACCCATTCTGTGGTATTTAAGTGACAAAATCAGAAGTGCTTAGTCATGAATATCCAGTATGAATTTTATATATTAATCCCTTTTTAATTTGTGGCCTTTTAATAGAGACTCATGTGGAAAAGTACCTGGTCCATTCATTGTATGAAATACTTCATTACAGAGGAAGAAGCAATGTCATAAAAAGAAATTAACAGATACAATGAGATCAGCAAGTCAGAGAGGCTGAAACTGCAGTTTTACTTTTCAGTGTTCTCAATATAAGTAAAAGTCTTTTCAGAGCAGTTTATTTCCAATGTCTTGAAGGAAGATTTTATGAGAAACCAAGTTTTCTAAACAACACATAACACTGAGAATACATTTATAGGAAGACTGTGGAATCTCATAATACTAATTACCTTTTAAGAAGTCTTTTATTGAATTTCTTGATTCAAATCATTATTAGGTAATAAGAGTTTTTCAGTATTGTAGTGAAATGTGTTTGCTGCTGAGTTAAACTCGAAAAGGTTTACAGGGTTCATAAGCTTGTAAATGTTTGAGAAACTGATGTTTAAATAGATTTGATTTTAATCTTATCTGAAAATGTATAGGTTAGGTCAGCAGAAAATCAAAGACAGAAGGAATAAAGGGTAAGGTCTGGGATAATTTGTACTCATTATAACTCTTACAGTTAAATAACTGAAACAAAATAACAATATGTAAGTCTTCAAAACCAAGTTTCTTTTCTCATGAGAGACTATCCTTGCAAGATAATGGCTCAGTCAGTCTTTCATGCAGCTACGCCTCTATTCAAACAGAAATGGAATCTACATCTAACAAAACTGAATCTAAATTGAAATTACTACTCTTTTTTTGCAGAACATATATTTCTTAATGCCTCCAAACGAGGAGGAAAAAAATATTTTAAATTCATAAAAATGAGGGAAAAAGTTCATATACTTATCTAAATTCAGTGTTTACTTAAATTTTGGTATCTTTCCCCAAACCTTGTTAAAATACAAGACTAAAGCCCTTGGGATAGAAAAGGAAAAATGGCAATACCCTTTTCATTTTAAATCTATTTTCTTCGCAATTTTTCTATATCAGATACCTAATGCAGCTATTTTTAATAGGTTTTAATTTTACCTTAGGAGAAAAAGTCTCTGAAAAAGAAGACACTAGCAAACTTCATTCCTGTAACAACTCATTCCACTACTTATCGGACAATGAAAGTATCCAAACTAAAAAGCAATGAAAATGGTATTGCAAGTAGAAATCAGATTCTCAAACTAAAATAAATGTACCAAAACCAAATGCTGCAAATTTCACAGAAAAGTAACTCAAGGCCTAAAAAATTACTTGTCATAACTGTAAACCTAGCTGTATTTTTATCAGTGCATCAAAATGCAGTACTAAAGAAACAGCAAGAAAACAACAAAATCCAACCCCCCAAAAAACATGACAATAAAAAAAAACAAAACAAAACAAAAAAAAAAAACCCACAACAAAAATGCTAAAAGCTGTGGTTTATATTATTGCTTCATGGTTATTAAAGTTTTTTGGTGGTTTTTTTTTTGTTTCTGTGTTTTGTTTTGTTTTGGGGGTTTTTTGTTGTTTTTTTTTGTGTGTGTGTGTGTGTGTGTAAACTTCCCTATTGGGAACAAATGGGAAAATCTTTTGACTACTGCATGTATAAGTACGTAGTATATGGAATTACATCATTTTCCAGCCACAGGTATTCCCAAATTTATATTCTATGCTAGATTTTGTTGGCTCAGACATGATTTACCACTCTATTTATAGATTAACACATATGAAATCTACTCTGTGTTGCTACTCAGGTATTTCTATTATTGATATCTGGTGGAAATTGAGGCATAATCATGTATCAGCTGCATGATTTAGTCTAAAACAAAACACTACAGCATCTTCTCTGTTTTTTTCTAAATAATGCCATGCATCAAGAGCCACTGCTGGGTCAATTTCCAAATCATGGAATGCTTCAATGGCTACAGAATTCTTAAACTGGGACTTCTACACTGCTTAATGAATTCAGAACACAGGAAGATGAAGGCTCAGAAGGCACTCTCCGTGTGCAACTTAAAAAAGCACACCATGTGTCACCCTCTCATCCATTGTATCATCTGATAATGAGGGTAGATGAAACATACTCTGACACCACATGTTGTTTTGGTTGAGTAGGGGTTAAAATACTGCTAGGTAGTAACCAGCTCCTGTGAGACATCAAATTGTGGTGTAAAGTGTCTGGTTATTGGTACTTTAATAATTTCCTCTCGCCTATTTTCATATTGCAGTTGATATCTAGAAATAGAGACTCTATATATATATCTATAAGGCTCCACCATGTATTTCCTAATAAGTAGTTAGGAACAATCTGGAGTCTTTCAATTGTGTCTGTATTCTATCAAGGTTTTTAATACTTCATAGTCACATTTTTTGTTTAAATAGGATTACCCAAGTGGTTCAGTGTTATTACTTTTGGAGTATCTGGCCTTCAGATTCTGGCCTGTTCTTAAATACATGAGTCATTTGTAAATATAGAAAATATTCTATAAATTACATGATGTGTATAAACCCCTAATATTTTCATGCAGTGGTATGAAAATACTCTTAGTATTTTCCAATAGGGTCAAGAATTTAGTTTTATTTTATAGCATCTTCATTTCTTTCACATATATTTGCACATAATACCTTTACTCAGCGTATCTGGCAACTACTGAAAGAATTCTATCCTACAAAGCATATATTCACGTCCTTAATGCTCACTTGATGTTTAGTCCCACTCTGAATTCGGTTCACGTTAACTGTAAATATAGCTATGTGTTGGAACTAAAACAAGCCATCATATAATTTAATAAATTTGCTAAATATATGATTCTTATTTTTCATATCCTTCCATGTTTGTGATTCAAGAAAACAGAAAATAATTTTATACTTTCATATGTATAATTCATTGACTTCTTTCCCAGTTTAAATGTGAATATATACAACTGTTTGTGCCCACTAATTCTGTGAGTACTACACTAGAGGCACCTGACCAAGTAATAAACTATTATTGTTTATGCGATAGACAAGGAACCACTATCTACACAGTATGTGCAGCCAGCTATCCAGCACACAGCAATATTTACAGCAGAATAGCTATTCTGTGTGCACATATTAACAATCTGAAAAATAGTTCAATTGATTGCAATGTATACACTATATTTCTGCATCATAACTATCTTGTTACATCCTTTTTCAAAAATCTGGAATTATAAGTCATTAACCTTAAAAAATTCTTAGTATCTTAAGTTATATTCTGATATCTAAAAATGCCTAAAAGAGGTATCTTCTATCCATTCTTATAAATGCATATAATTTAAAATAGGAATTTTCTTCCTAATTTTGCCCTCAAAGTTATAATTTCCAGTTGAGTTCAAACATATCTTTCACAAAAACATCAAAAAGGGGCTTCTTGTATTCTCATTCCTCAAAATTAAGAGAACCTTTGGAAGGTACTCCTAAGGAAAAAAAAAATATTCTTTCATTTTTTTGTTACAGTTTTACCCTATTAAATAGATCTTCTAATGTTGCCTTTCTTTTATTTATTGTACAATAAATCTAGTGTCATTCTAATTAGGCTGAACTATATTAGTTTCAATGGATGAAAATTAGGTTCTCACTTCTAACATATCTTAAATAATAGTAAAAAGTCCTTGTCTTCTATCTATTGAAGGTTTTCAATGTAATTAGTTTTAAAACAGGTCTATCTCCACCAGCTTTAGTGCATTTGTTCAAAGAGAAGTTAACCCAACTGAATTCAGCATGGGCACAAACATCAAGTGAAAATTAAAGATGCAAATACATGCTTTGTAGGATGAAATTCAAACTGGGAATGATAAAGGCCTCATCTGATTAAGCAGGTTTTTTCCTTAAAAACAAGTAGGAAGAGAAAGTGTCAGTAACCCCAACTATGCAAAATTATCTAACCAAATGTGAAACTTTCAATTCTGACCTTACAGTAAGGTCACTCATTTGACAAAAATACAGCTTTCAGGGGGCCAAAGTCAGGGGTTTTTTCATGTTTATCATACATGACTTTTTCACAGGATTCTACAGAGGCATCACTATAATCCCCCAAATGACTTTACTCAACAGTTTTTATGACTTCTCAGGGCACAAGGGTGACTGGTAGATTCTAAAATCTGAAATATTATAATTAAAAATGTATTGAAATCACCCTAATCATTAAAAAAGCCAAATTTCTTTTTGTGGAAAAAATTGATTATATGAGTTATGTCATCATTTTTCATACAGCAGATAGCTAAGAAAGAATTTTCACTGATAGACAGCAGATACATTGTACACTGCTCCTGCTTTGCACTAAGACAGAAGAACCTCAGAAACAAGATTCCTGAAATATAACACAGAGCTTTGTCATTGTATCTATCAGAGGAAAATTAATTCCCCACAGGAGTCTGCCAACATTCTTAACAAAAATATCCATACAATTTATGCTTCAATCATGACAAAATTCCTTCAATTACATGAGGACTAACTGGAACATCAGCAAAGTCTCCAGTGGGCTATTGCAATTTCATTCCTTTTATGTCAGTAGATGACAGGTCATTGTTGAAATTGATCTCTTTTATGAGGTTCATAACATACTCCAAATTACTGTGCATCCTCAGATTTTCTTTTTCTCAAAGGTCTTAAGAAAGGTTAATAACATCAACAATACAGTCTTGGTTAAAATACCATTACTTAAATGAATAGCTTTCATTAAATTTGTTTGGGGTCTTATACTAGCAACTGGCAAGGCCAGACTCTGTCAACCTTACTTTTCTGCTTTTCTTCCTACATAAACTGTGATTCCAATTATTTTTTTTTTTAAGAAATAACTCAAGAAATAAGATGCTCCTTCACTGTAAATAAGCCTGGCAATCTGACCTCCAAAAATCTGAACAACTGCATATCTAAATGGTCAGAACATGTCAAGACCTATCCATAAAAAGAGTCTATTTTGTTCTACGGCCCAAATAAAACAGTCTGAAGAGATCAGTTCTGATTCAGTTCTTCAGTTAGATTTTTTTATGCTTTCCAACCAGGTTACCCTTTTTTCATTTAGACATTTTAAATAAAGACTTTACACATCTGTTATTTTTATTAGAGCATTTTCTAGTCTTCATCTGCAGTAATATATTTGGTAAATTATCTGATGCTATCCTTGGACTGCTGCTGGTCCTTCAGCTTCAGTTAATAATTTCTTCAGCTAATATACTTTAAGTCTAGTTTGGATTTTTCTACACTATAATTGCAGTCACTACAGATGTACTTCATGCACTTTAAAACTGCTAGACATATACATGCTCACACTTTTAAATAAAACCCTTTAGTTTGTAAAACCTTGTTTAATGACTTTAAAGGCAGAACGAATACAATTTTTTAAACTGCAATAAAGTTTGTGAAATGCAGAATCTGCATCAATACTAGCTGGATGCAAGCTAGTAGGCAAATGTATTTAGAAGTCTTAAAGCTGTTTCAAACGTTCAAACTTTCAGCACTCATGCTGGGTTATTTCATAACTGATGTTGACTTAGGGTGTGTATTTTCAGAAAGCTTCAGAGAAAATTGTTCAACTATGTTTGACAGGTGAGTCAAGGAAAAAAGGCATCATTTGGTCAATGCAATAAAGTTGGCAACCTTTTCTTTGTACAACAGCAATGTCTCCAAGCTTTAGACCAGAAAGGCAAAATTTGGCAGGGTAGCTTCTGTATTATCTTTCATCTTCATTAACTTGACCCAAATATGGCCAAATTATAAGAACTCAAGATATTTAAGAATGCACAGTCATGAGTTATTTAATTGATTTTTTTTTTTCTACTGGTGTGCCTACCAAATCATTTAGCCTGTCCAATCTTCTCACAGGTCATGGCATTAACTAAAATGTCATTTACTAAACTATGCCTTCACTTTCTTCAAGAAGAAATTGGGTGTGGTCCAGCCCTAAGCTTAAAATGTTAAGAATTTCATCTTGTTTAAGAGGAATTTAAATGACCTGAGTTGGAAAAGGGCACAAGGACTCAGTCTGAGACACCTAATTAGCTTCTCTTTTTAATGATGCAAAGGAAACTTCACAGTGATACAAACAAATCAGACAGATGTGTAGAAGACAAAATTTTGTATGTGAATCAGCTAAGAGATTGTGAGAATGAGAAACAAGATCTGTTAAAGCAAGAACATGGGATTAGGGAAAAGGAGACATGCTAGACTAGAAAACTGAATCATGAGCTGCTGGGAGAAAGAGCACAAACTAAGAAAAGCAAAAATTCAAGACATAGATCAGCACAAGACATACTCTAAGAATAGCTGGAAGAGCAAAAAGCAACTATAAATACACTATGAATGCAGTCATAACAATGCTTAAATTTTCAACTAAAATGTGCAAAGTGATCTTGTGTTAGTTCATAAAAGTCATAAGTATCTGGACAGCTGCCTTTAAAGCGACAAATTGTTATTTATCATTCTATTGCTTCTTTAATGATATTTTTTTTTCCATATTTTGAGACATAGAAGTGGCCTTTACAACAGGTTATCAGATGCATTAGAGGTTTCCAATCATACTTGCTTGGAATAAGTTAATACAGAATTACTTCCCTCATGGCTGGATCCTCTCCTTTCCAGATCATGAAGCTATCCCTTAACTAGTGGCAGAATCTTTTTGATGTTTTGCACTTTCCTATATTTGTTACCCAGCAGATGTCCAGTTCATTGTAATCACCCTTGAGCAAATTATCTTGTTGTCCTGAGATTTTTAATACTTGTCCAGTATTTTTTACGTTTGTTTTGCTGTTGCTTTCTTCAGTCCTCAGGGTCTGCAGCAGATGCTTATTATAGTTTCTCTTTTGTCTTCACTATTATTCTGTCTGTATGTGGAATATTTTGCTGACATTTCACACTTCTGAAATTTTTGAAGAATGGTGGATGAAAACATTAGGAAGAGAGATCTGGGAAAAAGTAGTCATTAGCATCTGCACAGTAGTGGAGATTAGAAAAGACGCACAAACTGCTCCAAAGAGAAAGAAAGTACTGTTTCCTCCAGCTCAAAAACCATTGCTAGGATATTTTCCTCAAAAGACATTTTCTCTTTATTGCTGAAAAATAGCCTATTCTTTGAAGTTTCTTTTAAATTTGAACTTCTTGCATTTTTTCTTATCAACTGTTAAACAACAGTAGCATGCCCATAGTGAATATTAAGCTATGAGAATGGTATCTCTGAAACTGCGTATCTGCCGATCAATAAATTAAAACGTGTCACAAGTAATTCTCTTAAATATACCAAAACTCACATGTAGTTTGAATAACTATAATAATAAGACAAGACTTTTCCTCCTGGGTCATCTTCAATCTTTGCAAACCAGCTTTTCCCCTAAAAAATCTAATTATATTATAACAATTTTATTGGCAAACTCAATCAAGTAATGTGATGCTTCATTCTCCTATTGCCTAGTGTAACACATCTCCTAAGAGTCACCTCAGTCTATAAGGTATCTTATAACAGAAAAAGAACCAAGCACAGCAGTATCTTCCCTTTCTCCCCCTCTATATGGGCATCCACTACTGAAAGCTCATACAGACTTAGTGCAGTCTCCTAGGCTTCGTCTGATGAAGCACAGATGGACCTTTGGGTGTCGATAATAGATAGTACGAATACAATGTTCTTGTGTGGGTCTTTTGGCACACTTCAACACTCAACAGGGATTTTCAAAATAATGAAACGATGCTGAGCACAGATATTGCAGTAAACAGTTTTGTTCCTTTCTCAGACCATGTATTCCTTTCATCAAAGATACAAAGACAATATTCTAAATCTTGCATTGAAGTGACAATACAGATTGAAAACCTTTTAATTTGACTTTCAGTTTTTCATAAATCAAGTCGACTTATCATGAAAAGTTTTCTTGTATTTACAAATGTAAAACTTCTGCACTCAGTTAATCAGTGTAGATATAGAACACAAAATGGTACAAATTCAAAATGGAATCCTCATTTCAGAATTATACACCTAGACTTCAGAATGTGCTAGACATTTTGTAATAGTGAAAAAGAGTGCAATGTATTCTTTACATATCCAGGTAGCTATGCTGGCCAGAAAACATGTGGTCATGTTCTTGGTTATCTCTAATTTTTCTTAATGTCTCAGAACTTCTGTACTTCTTCAAAGAATGAAGAGAAACATGCCTGATAAAATCATTTATTATTCTGCCTTATCTTTAAAGGGGACATAGATTCAATAGAGAAAACATAATCCTTAGTACATCATGTTGATGTACCATTAAAAAACTGACAGTCTATTTACACCATGACTCTTTCTTCAGTATTTTGTCTTATTTTTTCCTAATTTTTAAAGGAAAGTTGAATTGCACCTTCAAGAATGATGCAAGTATTTCAGTCAAACATCCACAGCACAACAGAACAAGGTCCAGAGGTTACCAAAAAAAGTAGAAAACTGAACTGGTAAGATCGTCCAGCAGTGTATGACGTTATTGCCCTGACAGTATAGCCAAGTTTATGCAATCTTACGATTTCATCACAAATTCTAGCTGGTCCTGCACCCACAGCTTATATGTGCTTATACAAACCACAGAGCATTCAGTAACGTCTAGGCTCTTCAGTACATTGCTCAGCTATGAGAACATGGCTTTGGTTTCTGAATCACTAAAAAGTGACCTATCTCATGTAGCTTTAGCTATTTAAAAGTTAGACTTTTCACTTACGGGTACTCAACAGCAGCAGGGAGATAGGCATGTCAGAAAGAAAATTCCATTTATCAATCTTTTTCAAGGTAAGTGATTACATAACTGCTTGTTTCTCTTGACTTGTCACTAGATGACAATTTACTGTAGACATCTCCCTTTTAAATGGCTGGTTGGATTAAATGCATCATCCCACCATTATAAACCCTTCTGAAAATCTAAAATGTAGCACACAGACTGTACATTCTGAGAAATAGTTGAGCATGGTATTATGTACACTTATTTTTTTTTTCCCTAAACTAGTTTTTTTGTATGGTATCTCTGTTTGCTCTCCTGGGAAAAACTATGCAAAGAACCTACAGTAAATACAGGGTTTAATGAACGGGGTTTAATGTTCCTTCTTTTCCACTAGAAGGAACAACAACAACAACAACAACAACAAAAAGTAGGAACATATTTTACTCCTTGAAAAGGTTAGCAAACTATTTTGTAAAGTGGTTTCTTTGGGGTGCTCCAAAACAACTGGGCCAGTTCTATGCAGAAACAATGCACAGAAGATATAAGGGGACTGAAATCTTTTGAAACAGCAGCTGTGCTACCTGCGGCTCTCCATAACAAGCAGACCAATTCCATGTGGAAACAGAATGAGCACAAGATATAAAAAGATCAAAATTGTTTGAACCAGCAGCTGTGCTACCTGCAGCAGTTAATCTTTCCTGGCAATCTGTTAGAGACACACATTCCTCAGGCTAAGAGGACTAAGAGGCTTTTGCTGACTGCTGTTCCACAGAGAGAAGCCGAGTCCAATTCTCTCTTCATATTACTGGAACAGCTAAATAGTGAACTTAGACATATATATTGGGGGTAAAAAAGTAATTTTCATTTGCTTTGTTGGAAAGGTCATTTTTGATCAGTTGTTTTGAGTAAGAGCAATTGGCAGCTTATTTCTTAAACCCATTTTACTTTAACTAAATGCTAAAATCTTTTACAACAAAGAAGCTAAAATCATGTAAGTTAAAATGTGTTTCATAATAATAATGCCAGGCATGGGCAAAAGAGTATGTTCTCATATGGACCCAATGTCTGTACTGAAGATAAAATACACTTTTCTACTATTACATATAAATTAAATCTGAAGATTGTCTGCCCTTTAAAACACTGATATTATTTTCTCTTTAAATTACTGCCTCTCTTTTAGTCTCATTGAACAACTAATTTAAATAAAAAAGTATTTTGGCCGTTAAATACTTGCTCTCTTTTTTTCTAAGACTTGTATTTCTCAGTATATTCTCTCTCACACTTTAAGGGTTATCTTTTACATTATGGTGATCCAATATCTCAGGCTAATTTCAAATTCTAGCTTTGCTTTTTCACAGTTGCACTATTTTATCCAATTTCTTGTTAGTTAGAAAAGGAATAATTTGTATTTGATTTACATTCCTGGCATTATTTGTTCAATCAAAGTACAAACTAGCTATTTGTCCACACTTCTTTCAACAACTTGAGCAATAGAATAGGGAAGAAGAGACCACTTCCCTGCCACAACAGCAAGCACAAACAAAGAAACAAACAAACAAGGTAATTTTGTATATGTAGTTGTCCAAAGACACACAAAGAATCCTCAATCCTAGGGCTTTAGTAGTGAACAGAGTTACTTAACCTTGTGATAGCCAGGTTTTCAATCTTCAGTCAGCCTTTAGTTGCACTTGGAAGCTCTGCTGCTGTGGAGTGAGTCACATTATAGTGTAACAGTCAGTAGCACATTTTGATGTGGCAATGAAACATCCTGTGTGTGTTTTGTACCTACCTTTAAGCCTGATTCTGCACATGAGTAAGAACGTACAGATGTCTGCAGGCATCAAGGTGGCCATGTACACTGTAAGATGTACATTCAACTGCCTGAGCAGGCTTCCTGTAGTATGGGCAGGCAGGAAGGTTAAAAAACCCAAAAAACAAATAGACAAAGAAAAAAAACCCAAAACCCAAACACAAAAAAAGCAAAACAACAATTCCCCCACAAAAAAAAAAAAAAGTTTTTACATAAGGGTACTGTCAACTAAACTTTGATGACATAATGGCTCCTTCTGTAGTTCCTAAATAATGATTTTTAGTAGTCTCAAGACAAGCCTACTAAAACCAAACTCTTTATTTCTGATTACCTCTGTATTCCATATTTCACTTTCTTTACATGGCATCTCAAAGGCTTTCCCAGTACTAGAAAAACAAATAATTCTACTGACATAACACCTAAAAAACCCCCTTGTCCTAGGTTCCTTTTCTTAACTTTGCAAATGCATATCTTCTGTAATTATTCAGTCTTCAAGAGAACAGTTTCAGTAGATAGTAGAGCTGCTAGAAAATTAATATATGGCCTATATAGTTTAACAGTCCTTATTCTATACATATATCTATCATTTTCTAATTACAGGTGAAGTAAATTCAGAAGTTGTAAGCTGAAATCGTCTCTAAGCTTTCTTCAAGGAAGGAACTTCTTTAATGAGGACAAAACTTTCAACCACTTCCCCACCACAGCAACAACAACCTGATAAGATCTGTGTTCATTTTGGTCTCAACAGTGTTTGAAATTGCTCTAGTCTAAATTAAACTATTACACAGCCCTGTATTTGCTGGAGCATGAGGTTCAGACATGCTCTATATACTGAAAAAAAGCCAGAAGAAATACTAAGGGTTTGTGCCATATGTAGGTGTACCAAAGGCTGTTTCAGGTCATTTTTCTCTCCTATGTTGAAAATGGAGACCCATATTTGGTATTTAGAAGTTAAGTCCTAGATTGATAAGAACTTTATAATTGAAGAACTTTTATGATATTTTCACTGAGGTGGATTAAGGATAAAAATGGAGGAAAGTTATTCATAGGATTTGAAGACAAAACATATTTTCGGAACACCACCCAATTCTCAAAAATTCAGTCGAATCCTCACATCCTCTGAGAGCTCTTCTTCTTATGATTCATAGTATGTCTATTTCAGACCCTGTATTTTCTTTCAGAAGATTGTGTCTCCCATTTCTCAACGTACATTAACATTCCCTGCAAATACGGTAATTCCACAGTAATTACCACTTAGGGAAACAAAATCCTCCTCAAAACTAGCAAGCTAACATGTACTAAAGTAATACTGTATATTTCATGTCTCAAATCAGTTTCAAAAAGAGATGCTCATGAACATATTTGTTTTTTGCTGGGAAGCAACTGACATTTTTATATCCAAGAACATGGTTCAAAACTCAAAAATAACACTGCAAAATCTCTTGAAGAAACAAACTATGACTGTAGATTTACTAAATGTTTTATTTATGTAATTCTTCTTGATATAGTCAGGGTTCTGAGCAACCTGATCTAGTTGATCCTTGCAAGGAGGTTGGACTAGATGAACTTTAAAAAGTTCCTTCCCACTCAGATTATTATATGATTCTATATTGCATACTGTATTTGATATTCCATAGAGAAAAGGCCTGAGTAATGCAGGATACTTCAGCCTAAAGAAGAGATGACTGAGACTTTAGGAGAAAGTGACAAACATTTTTCAAATATAAACTGTTAAAACCTTACTTCTTTGCTGTCTCATCAGTACAAGAAGAGATCTCAAATGAAATATGACAGGTTGAAAACAAAACAAACAAAAAAAGAAAGTGACTCATACAGCTTCTAGCTATGCTGTCGAATTCCACTTCAGAGCATATTATGGATGATAAAACTTCAAATGTATTTCAAAGGAAGATTAGCGGAAGGGAAATTCATTGAAGGTTGCTAAACCCATAGGAAACACTAGAACAGCAAGTTTTCTAGCTAGCAAATGGTTACAGTCTGGAACAGTGTAAGTCTCAAAAATCATCATCTAATGAGCATAGCATCCTCACACCAGTAAATTCCAATTCAACACAGAAGTGATTTCTTGGCAAATCTTAGTAATAACATTCAATTTCTAGGGAAAGGTTCTAAATTCTTGCAAAAATATCAGAACACAGAGTTGTAGAAGACTACAAATGTGACAAAATATTTAGTAATACTGGCATTCAGTAAGTTTTCACAATGTAAGTAGAAAGAAAAAAAAAGGCCCTGGGTGTCCAAGTGGACCAAGTCTGAACATGATCCAACAGTGTGGTGCGGCAAAGGTGGACAAAGATATCTCAGGTGCATTAGGTAGAGCATTGTCAGCAGTTTACAAAAGGTGACCCTTCATGTCTACTGAACCCTGGTGAGACACATATGGACTACTGGGTCCAGATCTGCACTTCTCAAGAAAAGAGAGACTCAGCAAAAGGCCAGGATTAAGGAACTGTAGAGTATGAGGAGTATGTAGAGTATGAGGAAAGGCTGAGAGTGCTGTGAATGTTTATCCTGGAGAAGAGAAAACACAGAAGGATCTTACTAATGCATAAATACACAATGGGAAGAAGCAAAGAAGGTGGACCCAGACTTTTCTCAATGGTATCTGTTAACAGAACAAGACAAAATGGTGAAATATTGAAATAAAGGAAGTGGTTTCTGAACATAGGAGGGCACTGTTTTTACTGTGAGAATGGTCAAATTTTGGAATAGATTGTTAGAGAGGTAGCAGAGTCTTGACACCCATACACATTCAAAACCCAAGCAGACACAGACCTGAACAGCCTGTTCTACCTGACTGGTATTTGAGCAGGGAGGTTGGACTAAACAATCTCCAGAGGTGCCTTCAGAAGTCAACCATTCTCTGAATCCATAACTACAATTGATTAGTAAAAGCAAATCAGTGCTTAAGATATTTCATTAAAACATACATCAAAAAAATGAATCCAAAGATCAAGAAAAAAAAATATTAACAAACTCTTGATCAGCAGAATGCTTTCTGTTTTAATGGTCGGATATGTACCACCAGTTAGAAAGTATTTCAGTTCCTGTAGAACAGAAATCACAAATTAGGCCATCTGAGACCAGATAATAAATCTGAAAAGAAAGTAAACAACATGTGGGATGAACTGAGACAATTATGCTGATTTTTTTTTTTTTTCCTTAGGGAAAGGAAATTACACAAGACTTACCTATGCACACAAAAGAACATTGAAAGAAATGAGAAAAATATACAGATTTATTTTTAAGACAATAATTTATCTACAGTGTATCAGGTGAAAGCCTATTTTATCTTGTATTTAATAAAAATGCACAGCATTATGATGAAAAATATCTTAATGTCTGCAGTTTTTCATATAGTCTGATTGAAATTATAATTAAAAATTCACAGATCTAATCAAGTTTCTCATTTCAGATGAACGAGCAAACCTTAGTTCTGTCCACAGACAGCAAAAGGACTGTACTCACTCTGACAGCTTTTTCCAGTCATACATTTTTTCTGTTCCCCAAATGCCAAGAATGCTGAATATGCTCAGAATGTGATATTTTGTGAATTTACAACGCTCTGATCTTTATGTTTTGGATCAGACATCAAACCAGCATTTAGATGAAACATTAGACATTTTCTTAAGAAATCATAAGCATTTGTTGTGTGTGCTCACCATCCTGGGAATAGAGAGTGGTAGTCTGTTTCGGAGTCAATTTGTGTTTTACATCTTCAATAAATAAATGTTATCAATGCAGCTTTGCAAGCTTAGGATGCTAAAAGAAAAGTTACTATTTCTTTACAACAAAGTAAGTACCAATACTCCAGAGGAAGCTTAAACTGAGAGTGTTTACTGAGCTCAGTGTTTTGTTTTATTTAATCACAGAGTCACAGAATCACAGAATTGATGAGGTAGACACCACTTTAGGTCACTTTGCCCTTGCACAAGCAGGACCATGTAGACCTGGTCATTCCAGACCATATCTAGAAGGGGTTTGAATATCTTCAAAGATGGAGACTCCATAAGCTTCCTGGAGAATCTGTTTCAGTGCTTGACTACCATAGCAATATTTTTTCTTATTTTTAGTTTGAATATCCTAGAATTTTTACTACCTTTCTTCAGGTGTTTGTATACGTTGAAAAGATTCCTCTGAGCCTTCTCTTTTCCAATATGAACAAGTCCAGTTCTCTCAGTCTCTTCCCGCAGACTTCAAGTCCTTAATCATCTTCATATCTCAAGTATGACAGATTTGGTCTATATTTATACCTGCTAAGCTGAAGATGATACAAATTTGCTCAGGTTTCCACATACTAAATGTATTGATATAGAAATTAAATATAACAATGCTACCACTGCCACTGAACATATTACAAAGGCTGAAAAAAACTTTCTCATTTCTTTGAAATAATAGATGCAGCCATCTACTCTGGGAGGATTATTACAGGACATTTATGTCAGGCTCACCAGACAATTTCATCTAGACAAGAATTAGGTATCTAAACTGTAATGATGCTTGAAATTTCAGGCAGACTCTTTTTTTTAAGGGATCTCAGTGTTTAGTTCTATGTAGTTTTAGGCTCTGATTGCTATAAGAGCTAAATACCATTGCTCCTAATTCTATACTAAGTCTCCTCACACACTGCAATCAATACAATTTCTACAATAAGAACCTAAATTCTGCTTTAGGGATGAGACATGTAGAAATTAAAATCGTCATTAGCAAACTAATATATAATTAACTCCTTTTGGCTAAGAATACTAACACCCCTTCTTCTCCATGGACACCCCCTTGTAGTGGGGGAGAAGCTTGCGTGCCTTTATGAGGTTGTGAGCTGTGCTGGCGGTGGTTCATGCCTCCGGTAGGGTCTCCCATGCTAGTCAGGTCTCAACTGAA
>JAWWEE010000122.1:52085960-52121436 GCA_035221455.1 Xenops minutus | reverse complement strand
ATAGAGGGGGTAGAATACATAGCTTTTTATCACTCCCACCCAGTGATAACTGGTCCCTCCTGCTGAACTAGGACACAGCTACAGTTTAATTTTAGATTCTGACTTTGCAGATTTTCATGTAATGTATTTCAGAGTGGCTCTTGGGAGTGATCTTGTAAAGCTGCTAAAATTGGATTCTTTCCAGTGGCAGAAATGGAATTATCTCTAATGAGATTTTCAGAATCATGGAGAGACTGCATATATTCTTCGTTATTTGTAACATGCAGGCAGGAATATAATGGAATAGATGACTGTTTATGAACTCTTTATTCTAGACAGATAATGAGTTAACTTTTCTTAGATCAATGTGGATTTTACAGGATATGTGTATTCTGAAATGTTTCAGCTTTCTCTGCTCTAAATAGAACCTTTAAGACAAAAATCAGTAAAGAATAAACAGATTCATAAACTATTAAATATTACCTTCTGTTGTGATTTAGGAATGGTACTTCCCAATTCAACATTCCTTCTGAAGTCTCAATGTTCCCTCTGAGACTCTCCAAACCATGAGCTGCTCACTGGCTGAGATAAGAACAGTTTACTGGAAACAGCAATGAGGTAAGAAAATGAACAGCAACAGCAGCAATACTAAAGACAGAGAAATACAAGAAATAAAAGAAAAAGGCAAGATATTCACACAGAAATCTCCCCTGACCTAGTCATGCCCTCTCCTGGCTACTGAAAAAATTAACCTTGTCCTGGCTGAAACCAGGACACCTCCAAATGCTTTAAATAGACAATCTTACGATGTTTTTAGTAACTTCTTTTTTAGGGAATTTTAGGGGTAGATAGCTGTTTTCTGGAAGATATTGCTACTGAGGAGGCAGTTAGTTTTCACCAAGGAAGCTTTCCTGTCTGGAATGAGGTATCTTTCCCAGACACAGTTTTGGAGTGTTTCTCTGCAGGCATTCCACAAAAGGTGACTCTCTGGGCACAAGAGAGATAACACTCACAGATGTGCTGCAAGGCCTTGGCAGCCAATGGGGATGCTGAGGAGGGGAAAATGGCGCTAAAGCTGAGACACGATTGAAAGTCTCACCATTTTACCTTTGCTTTGAGGCCCTGTGCTGGAAGTACAGTGCTATTAGGATCTATAAATTTTCAGTGTTCTTGCCTCTGAAAAAACCCTTTTCAATCCTTTCCACTACTTGCTGTTCTTTGGGGGAATATTTGCTTGTATTTTGCTTTACAGGAATGATTTTTATAGGTGGTTGAAAAGAGTCGTTAATAATAGGGCTTCTTTCAATTAAAAACAAAACTGTTTATTCTTGAACTTATTATTGGTGGATATTACTCTATGAAAAAATTAGACAAGGGTGTCATTACAAGTAACGAACCCGCTGATGATCATCTGTTTTGCTGTAGTTTAGGAGCACCTTTTCACTGTGACCTTTGATCTGTCTGCATTTGAGAACACTCTCTTGGTAATGGAGTTCTGCAATGCATAGTTCGGTTCCAAGAGAACTCAAAATGGAAACGTGTTTAGACATGTTTATTGCATTATCTCATGCACTGTGGTTTGGGCCAGAACTTGCTATGGGTTCAGTACACCTATTTTCAAGTCAGCTGTGTGATTGAGTGTAACTAGAAGTCTAAAAACATTCTCTGAAATTCCCTATAATGCCACTTTAAATGTAAGTTTAGAAAGTTTAAGTGAAAGCGTGTTAAGTTTTCTTTGCAGAGTGTTACTTAAGCAGAAGGATTCTGGATTAATTTAGCAGACAGGTCTGTTCTTTCAGCCATAAGCCATGCTGTCAGGGAAACTTAATTACACTTTAAGTGGGATGTAAATGAGTTGTGACACTACATCATTTCACATGAAAGGTTCATTACTTACATTAACTGCACAATACTCTCTCCTAAGCATAGGGGTCATTACGATTTCTCTATTTTTAACATGGTTTCATCTGAACTAGGGCTTTTACTTCTAGCATGCCTTTTCTAAATGTATGTTCTTTCCTTAATTGTTTAAGCTTTAAGCCATTGAGTTTATTAAACGAGTTGCACCTGAGGAGCATAGAAGATACTAAAATAAAACCTTTTAGGCCTCCCAAAACTCCCACTTTGAATTTATTTGTCCTCTCCTGAGTTTTCATGTGTGCAGAACTGTAGCATGTACTTTGATATATGTCCCTTAGAAGGAATGTACATTTCTCGCTTCTTTCTCAGAAAAAATAGAAGAAAATAAATTCCATTATTCTTAGCAGTTTACTGTATTTGTTGAGTCATGATAAATAATGATGATGGAATGAAATGTGTTTATAAGGACTAAAAATTATGGAATTTTACTAACTTTTTGTTATTCTGAAGTAAGAAAATAACTTCTAGTGTTTATGATCTAAACTCCTAGACCAGTTCCATAGTTCCTTGGTAGTTTTGTGCCATCTACCAGTTGGCCTGTATTGATGACATAGGTCAACATAGGTTACAGTAGCTGTAACCAGTGTTGTCTTTATCTTAATTCAGCAAAAGACTTAATTTTCATCTTAGTGCTCCTCCACATAATGTCCTCTTTCTTGCTTTAAAAAGGAGAGGGGGTGGGAGTTGTGGGAGAGATTCTTGATTTTCTGGTGCAATATTGTGATCATTTAAGTCCATTAATTATTCCGCTTTGCAAGAATATCACATCAATATTGACAATTATTTTGAGATGTCCCTCAGGTTTTATTTTCAACTTGCATACTAAAGCCAATTGATACCACTTTGAAATAGCACTGAAGTGGTCCATTCTCAGGAAGTCCCACAAATATATTTAATGAGAAAATAAATATTTTAGCTTATTTTCTTATCAGTAAACTAATTTTTCATGCAAGTTCACACTAAACTGGATTCTAGTTTAACTGTTTATTGCTGCTCTTGAAGGCAAGTCTCTCAGGCACCATCAACACCTCACTGCTAATTTAATAATTGACAATTATTCTAGTACACCTCGTTCCATTTTACTGGATTTGGTGTTCATGAAAAATGCTAACATGATATCCTTGAAAATATCTGGCAAGCATGTTTATTGCTAATTCCCATGAGTTCCTGAGGAACTTACTCTACCCCTGACTGCAGAGGGTGAACCAATGATTCTATCTCAATACTTACTCAGTCTGCTGTCAAATACAGAGCTTGAACTAATCCTTTGGTAGCACCACATCTCCTGCTGAAGTCAGTAGCATCACTATGGAATGGAGTGGGACTATTCCTTGCAATCAGTGGGTCTACTCTTAGTTCCATTATGGCTTTGGTAAAAGTGATAATCAGAAAAGTTCAAATAAAAGATTTATTAGGTCAGCAATCTACCTCAGTCCTAATTTTACGGATCTCTGAAGTATGTATATCAGAGGCTCATTGAGTGCAAAATGAAATTTTAAGGACGATATCCAAGTTCATAAGCACTGTTTGGCTTGTTGCCTTGGCCCTAGCAGCTGAGTAACTTGCTTTTCCCTAGAGAGACTTTGAGTATCATCACACAGTCTCCTTATTTAATATCTTTCCCTTCTGTCAGATTAGAACACAGAGAAGCTGAGATTGGTTTCCCACTAAGCTTGAAAAAATTGTAGTTCTTTGAAACTTGTGAGAATGATTACCCAAAATTAATGTGCTGCCTTGTTTTTAAGTATAAATGCACTTATAACTAATATCTGTGCAGAAAACTGGTTCATATATATCTATGACTGTACTAGCAACAAATGTTTATCTTGACACTTCTTTGAAAATTGGTCGTTCTGTGAATATGTCTTTAGTTTATAAAAATAGAACACATTAGAAAATGAAAACAAAACTTTTTTGAGGTATTTGCTCTTTTATTAGGTTATATGTTTGTGGATATACTCTCAGACACAGAAAGAGTAGGACAGACTTTATTTAAACTGAGTGAATGGAGAATATGGCATTATGAACTTAGTATTTAGGACTTAGAACTTAGTCTTCACAAAAGTCACGTGTGATGCAGTCATGTGACTTGTACAGGCCAAGGCAAAAGCTGGTTCAGAACCTGTATGGTATAGTTCCATAGGTTTTATTTAGGTCCTCTAAGGATAAATACAGACCTCATGGTTAGCTCAGGACACATTCCTGCAGTGCAGTAAAATCAAAATCAAGGAAAGAAATGGGAATTTTAGTTCACAGAGAACTGGTTTCTCACAACAGCATGATATATTTTTGGTGGACACAAGATTTGAAAGCTTCACTTTTTTTACAGGTTGATGTGTTTTTCAGGAATATTTGAAAGTTTACCTAAATAAAATGAAACTTCAGTTTCCTTTAGTAGTATCCCTGATGAGATGAAATATTCTAAAATACAAAAATTTGCCTTTAAAAGCTTTTCAGTCATTAACTGTTTTTAGGTTTCTAATGCAGTGAAAAGGGAACTTTGCCTGATGGTTATTTAACTTTTTGGTGTTATCTAGCATTTTCTTCTCTTCAAATAATAATCAATGTTTTAGGTTTTTTCTTCCTCCTTCTTCCATTCCCCCCGTCTCCAGCTTTTATATTTTTTTGAACAAGATATGTGCAAGAGATAGTGCACTAGAGATGAAGAAGGAGTTGGCTCTGAAAGCAGAATGCTGTTTATTGTAAATTTCCAACTTAGACTGAGTGTCTGAAGGCTGGACTGAAATAGGGGGCTGTCAAAAGTCCATTATTTTCTGCTGAAATAAGAAGGAAAGGAACAGAAAAAACGTAGGCAGCAGAAGTTTAAGGAGTAACTATGATACTGTGGTCTTTGGAGGACATCTTAACCTTTTCTTTTTTGTTTAGACACCACATCATTTATCTATACTGGATTTTTTTTCCAGACTCAGATTAGTCCAAGTTCAGAGTAGGCAAATGAAGAGAGCCTACTTTTCTTTTTTGTTTAGACACCACATCATTTATCTATACTGGATTTTTTTTCCAGACTCAGATTAGTCCAAATTCAGAGTAGGCAAATGAAGAGAGCCCATTCTATGTATTAAAGAAGTTCCATGAAATCCCTACAAGTGATCTTCAGAATAAGAAGTAGAGTGACTGAACAGGTGCAGACAAATGTCAGCACGAACTAGAAGATATAACTTAAACTTAGTGAAAAATAAATTTAATTACTCTAGCAATTATAATTAGAATTGCTTATTTTAATAGCTTCACTGAGAAGTGTTACTTAAATGTATTTTCTGAAGAGGCAACTGTGCTAGTAGTCATGCAAGTACTAGTACAGAAAGAATGACGTTCTTTTACATTACAGAGGTGACCTTCATATCTTTGCACTCCAGGTTACAATTGGAAGCTTGATGATATTGTCTCTAACTACTATTAAAACAGTCAATTGTGAATTTTAATATTTTCACTTAAACTTAGTAGTAGCTGATTCACTGGGGCTCAGACTATGCATGACTACCTAGATGTGAATAAGGAGCACAAATGCAGAGATCTTCTGTAGATAAAAAACCCGAAAAACTTCTGAGGGAAAACAGCTTACATTATTTTGCACTTTGAAATTGTTTTTCTCTTTTGTTAATATTTGAAACTTCCCATTAACATAGTTCAGTTCTTGAGTTATATTTCGTAATCAATTTAGATTTTTTTTTGATTACACATCAGATTGCTATTTAATTGCAGTTAAGGTAGAAAAAATACCTTTCCATTATCTGGGAGAACAGAATGATTCCAGGCAGTGCAACTTGTCCAGTGTATTAACAATACTTGGATTTAAAACCTTTGCCCCATTACTAATTATTGCCATGCAAATCATTAGCCTTTCTGGAATCCCATAGGTGGATAATTGCTAGAACTTTTGAAAAAATGTTAATACTTTCAAAAATTACTGGAAATTGGTTGGAATGATCCTGAATCTAAAATTTGTTTACTTATATTCAGCTAGATAAAGACTTAGTGGCCACCTGAAATGCTTTGGCCTGTTTTATATACTAAACTCCATGGTAGTAAAACAAAATATTGATAAAGAAGTATTCTAGTCTTATTTGATTCTGTGTAATCTTAAAGTGGGGACAAGGCTCAAGTAAAACATCTGCTATGAAAAACAAATTTCAGGACCTTGAGATCAGCCTTTAAACCTTGTATTAAAGTAACTGTAAAATTATTCCTAAGGAATCATGTGTTGGGGATAAAATTGACTATTATAATATAAAATTGACAAATAAGCATCTCTAGCACTACTGCTCAGACATAAAATTGCCCGGAGTCAGAAATTCAGTACACTTGTGGAGAAGTACAGTACCTAAATCAGTTTTGGGGAATACAAAGTATACCAATAACTCACTTGTCGGTGTAGATAATAGAGTACTGCATCATTTTCTCTCAGGCAGAGTAAAGGTTATACACAATTGTTTACTCAAACTGTATGATCTTACCACAATATTCAGCATTGACTTCCATGGTTGCTGAGGGCCAGAATGCCAGGGCATAAGGGATCTTCAATGCACTTTTCTGTGCAATTCTTTTTCTCAGTTGCCCCTTTCCTGCTGTCTGTTGTGTCTATTGCTTTTGCAGAGCAAGGTGAGTTGAGAGAAATAGGCAATGGCACTAATCTTTGCTGGACTGGCCTTTGTAACTCATACTGGGGAGGGAGGATGAGCATGAAGAGGGAGTGGCAAATGGGAAGACCTAACCTATTACTGATATAGGTCTTGAAACAAAAGGTAGTAAGGAAATAATTACAATTATTTCAAGGATCCCACCCTCCCGCCTCCCAAGGCACAACAGTTATGAGCTTCCTGAATTATTATTTACAGTATGCTTTTATAATTGTAATATTTTCCTTTTTTCTGCAGTTGTTACAATTTCTGAAAAAATTGGCACAGTATTTAGTAGCCATAGCAATAACATTTGAAGGACCATGATTATTGAACTAAGGGAAAAAATTACTTTCCTTGAAAAAATATAATGTTGACTATAAATATTATTCAAAGTGTTCTAGATGAAGGTAGTGTGGTAAATGAATAGCGTGCTTTGCTTTGAATAGTAAACTGCTAAAAATTACAAATATTTACATTTTAATAGAAGCATTAGGGTACATTTATGTCTTTACAACTTATAGTCTATAACTGGAAACATTATTTTAAAGTAAACTTTATAGGTATTATTTTTCTGCAATGAAATTGCACAGGTGTGGGATATTACAGATTGAAAGTAAATTGCAAGAGACAGTTGAGACTAGACAATGACACTGTTGTATTGAGTTGTATTTTATGCTAAATTAGTTTAAATGGGACTGTCTTGGGACTTTCATCTCAGTAAGATTTAGCCTGAAACAGGAGTTGTGCTACGCCCACAGTAGTCAGTAATTTATTTTTTTTTCCTTGGGTGCTGTCTAGATCAAGATTTTTTCCTGTATTTTTTGATGCAATGAATTTTATGTCTATGTTCAGAGAATTTAGACTCTGACCCCTTTTGCTTTAATGGGTTGAAATTATAAATTATACCTCCTTGGGTTTTTTGTAGTCACTGTAATCTCATGAACACTATAAAACAAGGCTAAAACTACATGAACTCCTCTTTTCAGCACAAAACAATACTGTTTTCACTCAACCTCATGCGATGAGGAAGAGTTGTAAAGGTGCCAGAAATTTGGTCCTGGACCAGACCTCAAGAACCTCAAGTCCTGCTTGAAGGAAGACGAGACTGGTAATGAAAACTGGGTACCAGCATGAGTTGCTGCGGGTAGCTGAGCTGCAGGGAAGCAGTTGCAAAAGGGAGTTTTTCCCTTGTTTATAGTGGGTTGGGAGGTGAGCTGACTTGGGCCCAGATGTTGCAAGAGTCATGTTCCCAGCCTGTGGGTGAAAGGGTCTTTCACCTGGGAGGGACAGGTTGTTGTCCCTTGTTTGCTTCTGTAAGACATGGCAGAGTGGTCAGGGGTTGGCTGGAAACAGCCGGGAATGAAATGAGACTCCTTTCGGATTAATTTACTCTGCATGTTTGAGGCGGTGATGCCTGGAAAGAGCTCTCATGGTAGTCCTGAGGCCGTGAGTTCAACCTAGCACTGGTCTTTTCTATCTGTTACTTGTCAACACGTGTTGTACCCTTTTATACTTTAATACTCTTTTATACTCCTTTATATTCTGTACCTCAAAATTCTATAGTAAAAGAACTCTTCTCTACCTACATACAGTTGTCTTGGAAAGTTTTTTCCCCCTTCCTTAAGGCAACTCCATATAAACCTAGAGGGGAGGATTTAATATCAGGATGTGATAGCAAAGTTTGGATTCCTTTGTTCTAATCCTAAATGAACATACCATCTCCAAATATTTACAAAAACTAAACAGATTATTCAGATCTGATCCACCTGTTACAGAATAACTTCTTAAAAATTCAATGTGTAAATAGATATTCTACATGAAACTTTTTATACTACTATACATAGTTTAGTGCTATGTACAAAACTGAAGACGGTGACTGCAGTGGTGAGCAGGTGATTTCAATTATTGATCCTTAAGAGAAAAACAAGATGAATGGATGATAACTATCTTACTGTTAAGCTCATTTTTCTGCTTGGCAGCCATCCTGTCCTGTTAAGCAGAACAAATTTTATTCTGTTAGTTCTAGATTTTACTAAAAAATATGATGACTACTTTTGTTTCCTTGAATTGTCGTAGGCTCTAAAATCTCTTTTAGGTTCTTTTATGTCACATAGTTTGGTATTTGCCTACTTTTTTTTTTTCCCCCCTGTTGAAATACTTAACCCAAATATTGCAAGGTCCATTATTGCAGGTGCTGCACAAAGATAATAAAAAACAGCCTTCCAAATTTCTGACACGGGAAGAATACATTAAAAGTCCTGAACATTCATGTTAGGAAAAAGAACAAGGAGGTATCACAACAGACATAATGAGATAAACCGGAGTGAGAAATGAGTGTAGATTGTTTACCAAACATTTTTACAATAAAACATGTTGATTCATTAAACCTGGAATTGCTATCAGAATAAGACAGATGTACAATGATACAGAAATTCAGTAGTTTGTATTTGGCAAGAAGAAAATTGAAATTATGGTAATGAAATATTTTGATAATATTTTGATGTATATCATATAAAGAAAAGAAAATATTTTTCCACCCAGCATTGTTGAGTACCAATTACGACAGTGCATTGTGTGCTTGGGAATTATTGGGCTGAATTTTGTGCACATCCTAAGGAAGAATTGTGTCTTGAAAAGTTACCTGAAGGAGAAGGTTGTTACAAAAGGATAAGACATTGAAGTTAAATAAACCTGGGATAAGATTAAGGTCAACACCATTTGCCAGAGTGATTCTCAGAAATGTCCTTTCCATATGATCAGATGGAAAGAGCACAGGTCAAATGTGTATTCCTCTGAAAGTAAAAAGAAATAGTCATGGAATACTTAATGTCAATTGTCTATTTTTTACTGTATAAATATGCAGGCAGCACAGTTCAATATGGAAGTTGATTCTAATACAGTTTTTTCTTTTCTTTTTAAACACAGTATTTTGTACTATGTAGATAGTTTTACATGAGACATTAAGAAAAGACATACTGTCTGTTACTACTGCCACTGTATTGCAAATTCACTGTGGTAGTTTGAAAATAAAAAATTTAAAGACCAATTCAGTCAGTTTGCTTTCATCCTTTAAAATTCTTTAAAAATTTCATTAAGAGGTCACATGACTAAAAGTTCTGTAATACTTTGAAAGTCTGGCTGGGTTTTTACAACATTCATAGGCATGTGACTTAAATCATGGGACATAACTACTTCTACCTTGAAGGATCATATAAATTTTTGATGAAAAATATCAAGCAGGAAAATGAGATAAAAGACAAGAGAAAATTTTAGCATATGAGGAGTGGCTGAGGGAGCTGCAGTTGTTTAGGCTGGAAGAAAATGAGGCTTGGAGGAGACCTCATCACTCTCTAAAACTACCTGAAAGGTGGTTGTAGCAAGGTGGGGGTCAGTCTCTTCTCACATGCAACTAATGAAAGTACAAGAAGTCATAGCCTCAGGTTGTGCCAAGGGAGGTTTGGGATGGACATCAGAAAAAACTTTTTCATGGAAAGGCTTGTTAAACATTGGAATTGACTGCCAAAGGAGGCAATGGAGTTGTTGTCCCTGGAAATGTTCAAGAAATGACTGGATGTGGCACCTAGCACCATGGACTAATTGACAAGGTGGTGATCAGTCAAATGTTGGACTCAATGATATCAGAGGTCTTTTCCAACCTAAATAATTCAGTGATTCTTCTTGGTAGCCACAAACAGAAAAAAAAAAAAATCAAATAGAGAGTATCCAGAACAGCAAACAAAAAGTTGCTTAAAAAAATAAAATTGAAACTAATAAACAAAAAAGTAGCAACCAAAAAACCCAAACCAATCCTAAACAAGTTGTTAAAGGCAAATTGTTCCTTATTTAAATGTAACTTCAATATAAACATCTGAGTGTTTATTAACTGTAATATAGACATAAGACCCATTAAATCATGAAACTATACCAGCTCAAAAAGCCAAGAACAAGAGAGAAATAGTTTTCAACTCTTTCCATTTGCAAAGGACAGGTATATCTTTCAACTGCTAGATTTTCTGAACTAGGAAAATAGTTATTAATTTAAATGAATTTCGTATGCCATCATCCAACACCTTTTCTGACACCTGAATAGTGAAAGTTCCAGAGGATCAAGAAAGATGTCATGATGCACATTTCGGAAAGTTCTGGCAATTCATCACTACTTTCCTGCATTATAAATTAAGTCTAGGTTCATATTAAAGCTTATAGAAGGTGATATCAAGAAAGATATTTATTTAAAATATTTCAAGGACTTGGTAAAAATGAAGTAAGTGGAGCTGGAATATTGATACTGTCCCACTGGCAAAGGAGATTCTGACATACTGTTGCATCATCTGTTGTCTATACAATGTCTTTCAGCAATTCAACACACCATCTGTCTTATGCTTGTCTCCAAGACTATTATCCAAAGAAATTGAGTATCACAAAAAATTTTAGTACAATATTAGTCTCCCAAAAAAGCAATCCATTAGTGGGTCTCTCAAAGAAGATCCAAAAATCATTCTAGTCCAGAAACAATAAGTTATTTCATGGTACAAGAGATGCAATTATTCTTAGATCTTCAGAAGATGAAGAAAACAATCCACTTGAATAACTGAAGACTTTCTTGTAAATCAGTGGCTGTGATGTTTAATTGGCATTAAGTCAGGTTTGTACCTATCCAATTCTAAGTGCTTTTAGCCACCAAAAAAACCCAACCCAAACCCTCGCCTTGATGGACAGTCATAATAACTTTTATGAAATTTTAATGTGTTTAGCATTTAAGACTGAAAGAAAATGGAGCAGGGCAACTGAAGGCAATGTCTTGCTAGCAAAAAAAGGTTGCATAATAGGATTTGGTTTATGCATTCATAAAGTTTTCTACTAAAACAATTAAGGATCTTTTTCCCTACTGTATGACAGAATCTGACATCTCTGATTTGGAATTTAATACTTTGCCTGAATTATAAGAAAACTTATTTTCATATTCAATTTCAGTATTCACAACCATCTTATATCCATTTCTTTGAGTGTCAGCATACCCCTTTGAGTCATCCATATTAATGAAAACTGAAATTATATCGATATATGAATATTCTCTTTTTATTACTTCTGGGCATTTTGTAGTAGATTTGATCTGTCCTTATTCTGAATGCTAAAAAACCTCCCAAAACCTTGAATCCTGTGATCTGTCATACTACCAAACTAACTTTCCCTTACTAAAACATCCTCTTTTCCTGACTATATGATCAAAAACCTTGAGGTGTGTCTTGCATGCCATATTTAATTCAGAGGCTTTCTCCTTAAATGAAATGCAGAGTTCTTGCTTTCAACTGTGGTGTAATTTTTTTGTAAATCATATAACATAAATTTATACTGGGTTTCTTTTTGCGATCAGTTAATCAGTTGTGAGGACAGTTAGAGCAAACTCTCTTTTAGCAGTCTCTTTGAAGTTCAGACACATTTTCTTCTTTTATAAAGGTAAATAATTAGTAGGATAAAGGAAAGAAATCTATAGGGGTTTTTTTTCTCAATGCACTCAGATAGTGTCAAATACTGACATTTATCCATCTGTGTTTTTAAATGCAGAAAAAAGGACTTCTGAGTGAAACATAACATGTCAGAAAAATGAGTGAAACATTTTAAAAGTCTTTCTCCTTATTCATATTTTTTAAAATGTTGGCAAGTTTGAATGTAAAGACTCTAAAAATAGATGTACAATGTTTTCCAACTGGATTATAAAAAATGATCTGACATCCAGTTTGAACTATTATATTAGAACTTCTCTAAGACAGAGGAGTAAATATAGAAAATAAAATGCTTGTAAATTTGTTTAAAGTAAAGATACATGTGTTGGAAACTCAAAGTTTACCTAAAAGGACATTAAAGAAAATCTTTCTTTGACTTCAGCACTTATGCCTCAGCTCAATACATTCTATAGAACAAGTGAGAATTGCTTAAGTTATGGACTTATGACATGAATTTCAGAGTTCTTTAGAAAGAAAGAAATCATTCATAAATCATCCTTGTTTCAGAATGGTTTGCTTTATGTCAACTCTATTTTTTAATAGACTCATGAATATAATGAATATAAATTGTTTTAAAACATAGAACACAATCCTACTCACTTTATTAATGGCAACAATTATTTGCCTAGTATTACTTACATTATGAGATGTATGTAATGAACTTAAATACCTTTCATTAGAAAGTGAAAAGATACCAAAATTATTTCAAGCTCCCATTGTACATGTTTAATTTACAAATCTCACAATTACTAATTTGTTTTAGCACCATTTTTAGTCTCAAATACAAAATAACTTAGCACTTACACTTTTTATCAAAATAAAGGCAGAAAAGAGGACAATTTTTTAAACCAGGAAATTATATTGATGAAGAAAACCATATTCATGAAAATTTAAATACTCAGAAAAATAATATTTTTTACTAAATGTATAATTTATTAAATATGTTCATAAGCTTTATGAAAGAGATTACATCATGGAATGCTTTGGGTTGGAAGGGACCATAAAGATCATTCACTTCCAACCCTCCTCCCATAGGCAGGGATACCTTTCACTAAACTAGGTTGTTCAAAGCCCCATCCAGCCTGTCCTTGAACACTTCCAGCTATAGGACATCCACAAATTCTCTGGGCAACCCTCACAGCAAGTTCTTCCTAAGATCCAATCTAAATCTACACTCTTTCACTTTGAAACCACTCCTCCTTGTCTCATCACTACATACCCTTGTAAAAAGTCCCTCTTCAGCCTTTTCATAGACCCATTTTAGGCTACAATAAACAGCCCAGGACTTTTTTCTTCTTCAGGCTGAACAATCCCAGCTCTTTCTGACTGCCCTCATAAAAGAGGTGTTCCATTCCTATAGTCATCTTCATGGCCCTCCCCTGAACACCCTATTGAAAATGCTTGTCAAAGTCATAAGTTTGGTAACTCTCCATGAATGTTCCTGGTTGATGTGGTTTTTTTTTAATATTGTTTTGCAAAAATAAATAAAACTATTTCATTTATTTTAAAACAACAGTGTGAAATCAGTTTAACTTCCTACAAAATGCAATTATTATCCTTAAAACTAACCTCTTTGCATAGAAGCATAGGAAACTGTATGAGGCTTGGCTAGGATGGAGTTATTTTTCTTCATGGCAGCTCATAAGTTTCTGTGTTATAGATTTTTGACAACACATATTTTAGCTGTTGCCAAGCAAGGTTTGCACAGCATCAAGATGTTCTCTATTGCTTTCCCTGTCTCCACAGGGAATAGGCAGTCAGGGCACAAAATAGGCTGGGAGGGGTTACAACCATAGTCTTAAACTAACCAAAGGGCTATTCCATGCTGTACCATGTCATGCTCAGTGAGAAAAGGGAGAACAGTTTTAGGAATGGTAGCCACCTTTTCCTTGGGAACTGTCCAGGCATCAAAATAACCATGGGAGGTGGTGAGTGATTACTTATGATCACTTTGTTTTGCTTTCTTCTCTCTTCTTTCACTTATCCTTCACTTGTTAAAAACTCCAAAGTTTTCTGGCTCTTATTCTTTCTTACTTCTTCATCCATCCCACTGGGAGGTAGAAGGGTGAGCTAGCATTGTGTGGTGCTTACCTTCTCACTGGCTGAGATTAGCCCACAATGAAAACAAAACTTGTATGTTAAACCTGTCTTAGAGGTAAAGGAAGAAAATATACTAAATTTATATGAAATCTTAAATCCAGAATATTTTAAGATTAAGCTTATAGAAATCATGCCATAAGAACGAGATTTTGATGTTTTCACTTTCTGTGATTATTCTCTTAAAAATACAGATAATAGAAGTTGTATATCCTTTTGATTTTATTCTACAGCATTACTCCATCAGAAGTTAAATTCAATATAGCAGTTTGTTACAAAATTTCTCAGCAGAAACTTCTATATCCTACTGTATATTTCACTTTTTCCCCTATGCACTCGCTGTCTTCTCTAGTTCACATCACTGCTTTTGACATTTAAAGCTTAAATGGTGAAAGTTAAAGAGCATGGGAACTAGAGAAACGGGTTTGAAACCTCAACCGTTGCTTCCTGCTTTTCAAAGATCCCCCCAGGTACAATTCCAGAAACCCCAATGGAGAAAAGAACCCCTGCCTAGAATTTTTCTAGCAACAGAAATTATCTGTTCTTAAGGTTACAGAGGAAAGTCAAACTACTTCAAAAGAAGAAAAAAAGAAGATCTACACAGATTATTTTTAAGGAAAATAAAGTACAAAGAGTTGTCATTTTTCTGTTGAGGTGTTGTAAAAGAAAGATACTTTTACAAACATCAGTGTTCAGAAGAATTATGTTTTTCTATATGTTTCTGTCTTTTGACAAAGTTTAATTTAAAAAAAAGCATGAAAATAAAATTCATATTAAAATTAAATGTAAAATCTAAAATGTAAATGTAAAATCTAAAATGTAAATGTAAAATCTAAAATGTAAATGTAAAATCTAAAATGTAAATCTAACTAAAAGCTTTTTCTTTTGTTTTTTAAGTACAAGTAGGTGAAAATTGACCCAAAACATTGAGTGAATCTGTGATGGATGAAGAGTGGATGTGTAACTTTATGAGATGTTTGCTGTGCAAATATATTGAGCTAATCTGAATAAAATCTGTAAAGACAAACATGCATGAAAAAAAGAGTAGTGTGAGATAAACTTCTTCTTAGAAAACACTTAGTATTTGTTAAAACACTAATGGTCTTCTTGCAACAAAGTTGGTGAAGGCTGTAGAGAGCAAGTTTTTAGGAGTGGATGAAGGAACCTGGGTTGTTTAGCCTCGAGAAAAGGAGGCTGAGAGGAGACCTTATCACTATCTACATCTTCCTGAAAGGATTGATGGGGGTCACTCGTTCCAGGTAACAAGAAACAGGATGAGAAAAAACAGCCTCAAATTGCACCAGGAGAGGTTTAGATTGGATATTAGAAAAAATTTCTTCATTGAAACGGTAGCCAAATATTGGAACAGGCTGCCCAGAGAAAGTGGGCAGCTTAAAAAGTCTAAAAGATGTGTGTGTAGATGTGGTGCTTAGGGAAATGGTTTAGTGGTGGACTTGGCAGTACTGAGTTAATAGATGGACTTGATGATCTTAGAGGTCTTTTCCAGCCTAAATGATCTAGGATCAACTCTATGATCTTAGAACCTTTATAATGGGCTAGATATACCATGGTGAAGGTACATGTGCTGTTATATACACATAAAACTAAAGAAGAAACCCACAGCCTCAGTGATGTTAAGAATAAATTTCAAGTAACTTGAAACAGTGATGTGTAACAGAGGAAAAAAAAAAAGTAATTACACTGGTCAGAGTGACAAAACTACCATAGTATGTCAGTTGGTAATTTTACTTTAGAATAAAGGACTGGACAAGATGCCAACCTGAAATTCCTTTCATTGCTATTAAAAGATTAATCAAAGCCAAGAGTTGCCTTTGTGATACTGAATGAGTTTCAGTAGTTAGAGAGGCAACAAGGCCCTTAATAGATTATGCATGTGAGGAGCAGATGGATATTTTGGACATAGCACCACATAGGAGGTGATGGGGTAGCAAAACCTTATAGGATTATTACAAAAGCAAAGCATATTTTCATTCTAAGATATCTGGGGTTTAGTCTGTATTACCAGCTAAGGAATCCTAAGAGGAACCCTAAATACTTGAACTCAAGCAGATACAGTGAGTAAGAGTGGAAGAACTACAATTATGCAAATGCCCAAAGCCTAGTAGCTAGGTAAGAAAACATAAGAGATTGCAAAAAAAGCAATAGTGCTTGGATACAACTGGAAAAAATGAAGATCAGACTATATAATATAGATGGAATTCTATTCCAGATTGTATAGAAAAGAGGCTACATAGCTGAGACAGGAGAATGACAGCTACATAAGAGAAGTGAATGGTGGGAAGATCTGGAAATGTGAAGGACAACACAGGACAAGGAAATTAAAAGAAGCTTGGATTTGATGATCAAGTAGTGATTCATAAAATTGAAAGATAAATGAGAAAATGGAAAAAATACTAATGATATATATGATAATTTTAGAGGTTAGATTTTATATTAGTTAGAAGACAGATTAGGAATTCTACCAGGTGGCTGTGAAGGAGACACAGAGTTACACTTAGGGCAGAACACAAGCAGAACTTTTGCCAAGGTGGGGAAGAAAAAAAACCACCAATCTTCTCAAGTGCTTTAAAGGAAAAAATCAGCAGTTCTTCACCAGTGAAGATGCACAACAAATAGAGACTCAGAAATAGAGAGAACTTGAAAAAAGAATATGAGAGAGGCGACCTAAACACAATAACTGGGATTGTAATAAAAAAACCCAAACAAACAAAAAAAAAAAATACAACCTTATCTTTGAATTATTTTAATCACACTTATTTGCTTTCTCTCTGGTTCAGTGAGTCTAGTGGCACATTTTCGCTTATCTGAATAAGGGCTGAAACTCCCAAGGTGATTTCAAATGCCTCTTAATACAGTGATGGCATAGAATCAAAGTTTGTGCCTTAAAACACCACTGCTTCAGGGTATGGTTTTAAGTTCTGTTTGTCCTCTAAAGGAAAACAGTGTGACCCATGCCTCGCCCAAATTAAGAAATTAAATTTAGGATTTTAATTTTACCTTCAACAGGCACTTAAATTGAAGCTGATGCCCTAGTGTAAGAAAGGAGCACAACTTAAGACTTTCTACACTCTTTCACTGAACTTGAAAACACAGACACTTTACTCGTCATTAAGTATTCTCTGCCAAGTGACAGCCACCCACATACGAGGCATGGCAGCGTCAAGTGTTGAGATGATGTGGAGTCTCTGCAAATGTGCCACAATGTTTGAATTAAAATGAAGTGCCCATTTTTCTATAGCTGTATACTCCGAATGGGAGAGGAAAAGGACAGAAAAAAAGGCACAGGAGTAAAAAGATAACAAAAAGTAAAAAGAAATGTCAAGAGATCATGGGTTTTCATTTAATTATGCCTGTCTCAATTTTCTAAAAGAATTTTCTAAGAGAAAATTGAGAGGTAAAAGAACAAGGGAAAAAAAAAAGAATATTAAAACACTAGGAATGGGCTACACTCTACGTAGTAGGATATAATTAAAAAGGTTGATTTCATAGAATTCTGTAAAAAGAATATGGATACACAGTTTAAGGAAATATTGTGAAGTAACCTGAAAACATGTGTCAAAACATTTGGTTTCTACATGACAAAGGTACTTGCAATTAACATTACCTAAAGGAAGGTGTGGGTAAACCACTTTCACCTATATTAGATTTTGCTGAATATTTTAAAATATCTTTTCAAAAGGAGCTGAGCTTGTCTTGCCTTACAAAATACACACTCATGTACACGTACACACATGTAAGTCCATATATTTTTTGTGATAATATCCACACATTTCTTCAATCAACTATCTTAAACTTATAATTTCGTTCAACCTCCCATCCTAAACACACATAATCCATCTCATGTGTACAATCAGATGATTGTTTTCTGTCATAGACCACAGAGTAAGTCAATACGTATTCTCTACTTTTTTGGATTATGAGGCCAACCTAAAGATCACTTCTCGACTGCTTGGAGCCCATTCAAGTCCAAGGCTTGGACCACCCTGGGGTCATCAGAAGCAAGCATGCAATTTCATCCATCAAAAAACTTATGATTTTGGTCATGCCTTTTATCTTACTCACTTTAGCATTGGTCTTTTGAACCAAATACTTATTATTGCATATGTAGAAGAATAAAAAGATTATGGACATACCAAAGACACAGAGCTCTATATTCTGCAAAGCTTATTGGAATAAAACAAGTATTTCCTGGTTTTCTCAAATTGTCAAACAGTGAAATTGCAAACTAAACACTTCTTCCTGACTCTCTGTTCTGAAGTGCTGCTTTCTATTTAGGAATGACTTTATCCCCTTTACAAGCTTCAGCATTGTAAGGGATTTTTAAAAACAATATACTAAACTCCTCTCTTTTGAACTGTGTCCTACATATAGAACTAAGTATTCAAAATCATACCGAATCATTAACAAACTAAAGATATAGTCAGAAACATTAGTTCTTCCAGACTGCATTTATTGTTCCACATTCTTTACAGTAACGGAGAGTCCAAACTGTTGAGTTATACCTTTTTATTTAATGTAAAATAAATAATCCAGGTTGACTGAAGTTCTGTGAAAAATATTTCTCCCTAGCACATGTCAAGTTTCAAGCTGAAACACAGTTTTACAGATTGGTAATGAACCTCTATTAAAGAGGTTTTCAGCATTGAATTCCTGGCATACTTAAGGCTAGCAGAGTTGGTTAGACTTGGTATATTATGGTTTTAAATTAAAATGATACTACTATAGAAGAATCAGCTGGACACACACAACCACATAGGCACATTTGGGGTACTAGTGAGAAATACAGAAGTTGTAAACTGATCATATTTATTGAGCACTGAATTATGAGAAATGGGAATACCATTGTTTCCTTAAAGTCCAAGAGCAATTAATATAGTAATTATTAAGCAATTAATGTCACTTAATATAAAGTGCTACTGCAGGGATACAGCACAATAACCTTTTTCTCATTGTGTGTTTTAAAAGTAACTCCTGTGAGAAATTCTGGCTTCTAAATTAAGTAAATCAATTAAGAGATTATAATATATGACCTTAAAACTTTCAGGAAAGAATAATTCAATTAGAAACCTTTAATATGTGCAACAATTTAAAACTATTTCTTTCTGATCTGTTTTAGTGTTTAGACTTTACAATAGATTAGTCATCTATGGAATAACAGGAATGGTTTTTTTCTGTCATTGAAATGGATACAGTGAGGTGGATTTTAAAGGATTCACAGACCTGGTTTGTAACCCTCTGAAAATATGCTTCAGCTTTGCCACAGTTACACAGTTTACTTTTGATTTACAAATCTTAGACCTTCTTAAGTTCCCAAACCAATTACACAATTCCAGAAACCTAGACCAGGCCTAAGGGTGCAGTTCCCTATGCATTCTTTATGCTGATCCAGTAAAACTGAGTGCCTCTGGAGGTATTATTTGGTCAGACTGCAACCAGATGAAACAATCTTCTTAAGGTGATTTTAAAAGTAAGAACAGCATACTAAAAGCTAAGGGGTTTAAAACTATAAAGCAGTCCATATATCTCTATCTTACCTCAAGGCTTACTCTCTGCTGATATTGATGTTGAAACAGCAGGCAACTCAGTCTCTTTCTCTTCAACAATTACACTCTTTTCACTTTTGATACTGTTCTTCTGAATGCTTCTTTAACTTCCTATGTTCAAGAACCTTCTTTCATCCTTACTTACTCTTAAATCTCAAATGCATTCTGAAGGGTTATTTATCCTAGACCATTTTTTCTGTCAGCAATTTATTCGCACACTGCGACATCCCAGTCACCAGACTAACAATAATAAATTACTGCTGCAAATTATTATAGATCATTTGATCATTGTTTAAACATTAAAATAAAGTGTAATGTGTCAATGTTGCTTTAGTACTAAGAGTTTTGTGAGGTCAATTCTACCACTCAAACAGTAAATGTACTGTTTTGAAATAAGAAAGACAAGGACACAGAACATCACTCAGGCACTGTGGATTTCTGGCTGTTTAGTCCTCTTTGTCCTATTGTCTACCTTCTTATTTGGAAACAATCTTACCCAAGCCACTATCTTTGTGGTTATAATAGGCTTTTCCCACAATAAATTTTTGAAGTAATCACATTAGCTCTTTTTTTAATTTTTTCCCCAATGTTTTTGGGATTCTATTCCACAAGGTAAAAAGCTTCACTAGACAACATCAAATATAACACATGAAACCACTCCTGAATCATACTTTAATATCAATGACATTTTACTATCTTCCCTATTCACTCTCAAGTTCAGGGCTATTATAGCTTTGAAATCATGTTGGGAGAGCAGGGAACTAAAATTCAGTATAGGGAAAAGATATATACTGTAGGCTATCATATCAGAAATGTTGAAAGACAACAACAATTTTTTAAGAATAAATGGCCTTTACTGAATTTTTGCCAGATAGAAATCAGGTACTTGTAGACCAAGATGGTTTCCAAATCACAAAAATGAGAAAAGGACAGTGACAGTAGTGCATAGTGCTGACTAAAGCACTTAGGTAGCTTAGAAATATAAAAGTTAAGTTACAACTCATCCCCAGCTTACTTATTTAGTCTAACAAACTGGCACTATACACGATCAGCATCAAAACCTACTGTTGAAGCTTCACATTTATGCTGAAGTGCACTGTTTCCTTAGATCCTGGCACAACAAATGCTATTATAAGTCTGAGAAATACTTTTTTTTTCCTTTCAATTAGCTATGCTATTCTATGGAAACCAACTTGTCAACATCTTTCTTGTATTTGGGCACCTGAAACTATGTTTAAATGATTATTCATTTCATAGAATAATCATTCCTCTGGACCTACTAGAGATGTTCCTGTTAGTACTGACCTGGTTGATCCTGGTCTTTGTTGCCAGGGCACCCTGCAGGCTGATGTCCAACTTCCCACATACAGCACTTCACCAGGTTCTTCTCAATAGTGCTGCTCTGCAGAGAGCCAGCCCATAACATTGTAGGAGGCCCTTTCTTCCCAGGTGCACAATTTGGCATTTATCCCTAATGAATTGCTGGAGGTTCCTGTTGGCCCATTTGCCCGGCCTCCTACACCCTTCAGCATGGCAGTTATCAAGTAGTCCTTCCACTTTGGTGTCACCTGCAAACTTGATGAGGGTGCATTCCATAAGCTGCTCCAGCTCATCTTCCTGCAGTCTGAGTTGAGTTGTCATATCCCTTTTCCTGTCCAAGCCATAAATGATGATATAACAAAGGTAAATATTTGCAGTCACTAAGTATTTGCTTATTTGGTGCTTTCATCTTCTTTAAAACCGTTAAAAAATACCCAAATAAAAGTAAAATCTGAGAGTGACATTTTGATTAAGTACAAAAGCTCTGTTTCTTATTTATCTTTTTCTAGTTTCTACTGGCAGCATCAATACTGTAATTTTAAATACCAAAGAAGCCACCTGCTGTCCAAATACACACAAGCAAAATATCTCTTTTTAAAAAACATAAATGAAACAACAAAGATAATAATTGCTCTGTATGTTTATAATAGTAATGAGCACAATCCATGGACACCTCTCTTACAGAGGGCAGAAAAAATTAGTATTATGGATTGCACTCCTGTAAATGCAAAATGACATGCTATGAGACATTATTCACCTATTAAATTCAAAATTTTCAAAGTTTAAAATTATGCTGAAAAATCATGGCACTCTGTTCCTATTTAATCATACCAGATATTTTTAAAATATATTAATATGCTGATATTTTAAAAAATATTCTAAGGAAGACAATCATTTGAGAGCCCCCTTAATAAAGTTTTTCTCAGGGTTTAGTCATTGTTCTGAATACAGCTGACTGTTCTATTGAGGGCATGGAAAACTCAGGTATTTCCATCCACAATTTAACATTACTCAATCTACAATAATTCCAACTCAGATTCAGTGGCAGTAGCTACTGTTTGCATGACATGCAAACAACCACATGACCTTGAAGATTTAATCCATGTTGGATCAGCTTTTGTAGCTCCCCTTAATTGCAATAACACCGTTTTTGACAGACATACATGATAATTTACATAATCCAAGTGCTCTTGCACGAGATATAAGCAGTATATTTGTTTTACCTGATTCTTCTATCCTTAAAAGCTGCAGCAAAATCTTAACTTAAATAAGAGCATAAGAGGTCTCTCAGTCCTTGGCTATGAGTCTGAATATGATTCCAGTTTAATACATTTCTTGAGGTATGGATCTACTATATCTATCCTAGTTGCTTTATTGCCACAGACTACCTACGCAAGTAGCTAAGCAGATAGTGTATCTCCACAAGCACAAGCAGAGTGTATCTCTGTGTCAGTGTTAGAAAACATTGCTATGGTCAGAAAGTTTAAAACTGTTAGTCACATAAAAAGCAGTCTGGTAATCTGCAGTCTGCCTAGTAAATTGTGACTCAGCAGCCTTGGCTTGTGATTCCTAGTTAGTGTTCCTGAACTAGTCCCACCAAACTTAAAAGCAACAATAAAAAAACCCACACACCTCCCCCCAAAAAAACCCACCCCACAAAAAAAAAAACAAAAACACACACACATAAACTCCCCCAAAACAAACAAACAAAACCCACAAAAAAAATAACAAACCAACCAAACAAAACAAAACAAAAAAAACCTGTAAGAAAAACCCTCAACCAACCAACCAGCCAAAACTTACTGGAAAATCAGTAGTGGTTTACAAGACATTAATTTCCACAGAGGGAACAATATCTGTTTGAAAAAAAACATTCAGTGAAATTTATATAGTTTTCCAAAAAGGTTTTAGAATTCTTAGTCTCTAGTCTTCCTCAAGTTCAGCTATGTCCTTGATCTACTTTTAGAGTATTTGTGATTTTCCTGGAGTAGATCTTGCTATGTCAATTTACTGGAACAAATGGTCCTTCTGTTTCCCTGTGAGATTTCTGTACCTCAAAGCAATTTGTTCCCCAACTTATTGTGAACTCTCTCATATTTTTCTACTACATTGTCACTGATTTGTGTTTTAAGTTTCATGAACAACCATTGCTTTTTCTTGTAGAAACTTAGTTCTTTAGAGTGCTTTTGTAGTTTTGTTCTCCTGCTGTGTATTTTTAAGTGTTTTTTGATTCTCACAGAAGAAGAGATGAAAAAATTTTGGTCTTCAGTTGATAAGCTTTGGTCTATCATCATACAACTTTTTTTTTTTTTTCTACTTTCTAGCTGTGTACTGCTGGCATTCTGTCAAGTCAATATTTTACGTTATCACTTACAACATCCTGAAATGTATTTATTTCAAAATTTAAAACCATGCTGTCTCTTTTTCTTTTATTTAAAGCACTGATTATATTGTTATTAGAACGTATTTTCAAAATTGTTTTAATTTTTATATACCAAAAGTTGAGATGATAAGTACATTAATTGATGGCACATGAAGACAAATGTCCATGCCCTTAGGAAACTCAAATATATTTCATTTTCATAGTCTGAGTTTTGAAAAAGCTGTCAGTTATGGACAGCAATAAAAAAAGAAATCTTTTTTTCTCCTTAACTAATAAATCTCAAAAAAGCATTTCAAATCAATTGATTTGAAAATACTTTCAGTTGTTCCCACAGTATATTTTTCCTGAGTTTTTGTTTTGCTTACTAAAAATGCAAGTTTCATGTCACTTGTGAGCCATTCTCAAGTGGCATTCAATACCTTTTTTTGCACAAGCAACCCATGTGTTTTCTTTAGCTAAAATCAGGAAGAAGTTGAAATTATGGCTTATGACATTAAAAGGCCAGTTGTGATTAACAAACAGGCAATGACTCAACCTTCAGGTCCCAGTCAGAATACAAGGAAGTGAGGGAAGCAGACAAGAAGTTGTGAGAAAGGGAACAGGCAACCTTATCCTATGTGCAACTTTCCCAGCTTGAAAACAGCATCCACTATGCCAACATATTTCCAGTCCCTTTCAGATTTTATAATAGTTTGGACAGAAAAACATTAAAGATGGACACTGCTCTGATCCCATCATCACGATAGTTTAAAATTTGTAGAAGGAAGGAGTCATGAAAGCCAAAGGCCAGTCACAAAGAAGGCAATAGTATTTCAGTCTTGGAGTAAAAGCAGTGAGTGACTTTCTAAAAATCACACCTTTCAAGGGCAATATACCACTCTGGTAAACTCAGTGACAATACCACCACAGCCAAGAGAAATTTTTAATGGAACAAAGTTGCAGAAGATGATGAATGAACTGTTAACCTAAATGCAAATGGCACACAGCCTAATTTTCAGCAGTGTTTGTGTGAAAACTGGAGTAATGCTACATGTCATAATATTACTAGTGAATAGTATAAAATAATATAAGGTCAGGGTTTGGAAGGTAAATAAAACACAGATCTGATTACAGTCAGTTAATCTGTGTTCAAAGACAGTGCACATCTGGATTTTTCTAAGCTAGTGTTAGACACGCTATTGAGGAACTTAAGTTACACAGCTGCCCTAAGCACTCTCTGTGGCTGCTGAGAAGAAGCAAATGTCTTTAGAGGTCATCTAAAAACTCCTGAAATGTGACTTTCCTTTCAGAACACCTACTTCTTTGCAAAGGAAATAGAGACAGCCTTGGGCAAGTGAGGACCTAATTTCATCATCATGATTATCTGCCTAAAATAGGGAGATGTAAAATCAGTCAAGGAATTAATTTGTTAAATAATTGTTGATGCGACCTGGCCAGGGTGGGTAGAAGGGAACAATTTATAATTGCATTGTGTTATGCACAGTCTTCTATTCCTGAATGCTCTTTCAAGGAGAAGGTAATCAAAATAATTGAGGAAGGAAACAAAAATGTTTTCTGTATGATGGAATAACTCTTACCAATATGGTGGTGAACTGTGGGGAAAGTGTAAGCTAAATATATTTATATCTAGTTGAGGAAACAACAGGATGCCTATATTAGTTGGTCTAAATTGGGAAAGGAAAGACTGATTTTCAACTTACATGAAAAGCCTCCAAATTTGCCAACTATGCCAATAAAAGGAATATTTTCTGTCTTAAAAAGGGAACATTTTTAAATGGTTGAAAAACCATTAATATTTGTAAATATTAAAACTCTTAGGAAAACAGAGCAGACTTTTTTGCACGTTTGTAACATTGGACTGTTTATTGGTCTGTGTTCAATAACCCAAATAAAAATGGAAGAATATGACTTTGTTTAGATGCTGTGGAGAAAAAATTTCAAAACCTCTCAAAAGGTAAGTAACAGTCCTCACAATTATTTAGTCATTAGGCTTACCTTAAAGGATTGGAGAATTGGGAAATTTTACTGCCTGTAATGGTTCCCCTCAAAGCAGTTTGCAAAAAATTGATGAGTTGGAAGGCATTCCTGGAGGTCATCTGATCCAACCTAACCCTGCTCAGGCAGGGTCACCTAGGTTCAGTTGCCCAAGACTATGTCCAGGTGGCTTTTGAATATCTATAAGGATGGAGATTCCAAGAATTCCCTGGGCAACTTAAGTCAGCGCTTGGTCACCCTCAGTGTTAAAAGATGTTTTCTGATGTTTAGACAGAACCTTCATTGTTTCAGTTTGTACACGTTACCTCTAGCTGCAGATACAATTTCTTGAACATTAAACAAAAATCAGCCAGGTGAAGTCCAGAACACAATGAGATATATATTATTATTTCCAAAAGTCTATCTGAAGAGGAAATATAGATTATGATTAGGAGAAGTATTTCTCAGGAAAGGAAAATTCTAATTTAGTATCAGTATTAGTAGGACAGGGAAAAGTAAAATTAGATGAGGCTGTCAGTGTAATAGTAGAACTATTCCCATGCAATATTTTGACTTACAGAAATATATTTTTAAAGTAACATATAAGTTATGGAACTAAAATAAAAATAACAGGCTAGGGATTTTAAATCCTCACCCAAAGTGGACAGTATCGCTTTGGAAGTGCAACATAGTTTATTGTACATGTCAGAAATGCAGACCAAATGAAGCATATAAAACACACATGGAAGAGAGAACATTGTACCTTAGAGAATAGACCTTAGAGGAAGAGAATTGTTCCTCTTGGCTGGAAAAAAGCAATTGATTTAGCCTAGACTAGAATTTTCACTGCCTTAAACTAGCTTTTGTATAAGATAGTAGGATTTACAGGTAATCAGAAATGTCAAATTCATTTTCACCAGGTATGGTATAACCATCAAGGTAGCATTTGACAGTGGAATATAATTTCTTGAATATTAATTGTAAGAGTTGTGTTTTAAACACAGCATAGATAGTGACAGAGCAGCAGGAATCTCCTTAACCAAATAAAATAAAATAAAAAAAAACATCAGAGAAGAGCAGATTTGAAAAGGAGCAGAGCATAACTCTGATTCATATTTGACATTACAACATATGAAAGAGCTCTGATAAGAATGATTTGCCACCTTCTGAAAGTGTTCACCACAAATTAAACAATGTTATCATTTTAGAAATAATGAACAGAGATGTAGAGCCCTGCTTCACTGATTTGGGTATGTGGAAATTACCACCAGCTCCTGAAATGATGTAAATGTGTGCAATGGAAAGCCACAGTTGCAGACAAGATATTACAATCACAGATTCATAGAATTGTTTGGGTTAGAAGATGTTTTTTAAATGTTATGTAGTTCAACCCACCTGCCATGGACAGAGACATCTTTCACTAGACATGGTTGCTGAAAGCTTTGTCCATCCTTGAACATTTACAGGGGTGTGGCATCCACAAATTCTCTGGCCAACCTGCTCCAGTGTCTCACCACACTCATCATAATGAATATGTTCCCATATACAACCTAAATCTACCCTCTTTTAGTTTAAAACTGTTGCTCTTGTCCTATTACTACAGGCCATGGAAAACAGTCTTCATCTTAACTGTCATCATCATGGCTAGGCTTCGCGAACAAAGATTTGGGCATCTTACCTCTAAGTCCTCTTTATATACTGAAAGGCTGCTATAAGATCTGTTGTCCATAATCACCATCTCATCTTCCATATGTTTCTACACGTCTTTCAGAAGGATCTGTTCCATGATCTTACCATGTACCAAGGTGAGGCTGACTGATCAATAGGTGCCAGTGTCCAGCTTTTTATGCTTTAAAATTGGTGCAATATTTCCTTTTTCAGTCACTGTTGACTTTACCTGACTGCCATTACTTTTCAAATATGATGGAGTTTATGTTATATTTTATATTACAGAGTTTATATTATGTTTAGATGGCGTTTCAAATGTTATACGGTTTATAGAAGATCATTTTGTTCTCATGTACAACAGCACCTAATGTAAATAATTGAAAAAGACCATACAATTATTTATGTTGAAAAACAAAATAGAAACTTCTCTAAAATGTAAAGGAATTCCAGTGACAGATATATGCATCACCTGTTTCTTTGTAAGATTAATTTGTGCATTTACCTGGATGCTATATTCTGTGGCGGCATAGCCATTTTCTATTTGGTGAAGACTAAAGTCTTTCACCATATAGGTGCAGAAGAAACTCAACAAAAAGTTGCTACAGTGAAGTGTAATTTGGAAGGAGTGATCTTTTTTGGTAGCTTTAGAAGTGGTCTAAAAGTTTATTTATTCCATATGATTGGGTGTCTTGAGTGATGGTTTCTGTTTTTGTGCTTCATCAATGCTTGGCTGATCTTGAAAGTTTCAGGATGTTCGGTGCAACATTCAAAACTAGCTTTGATGCAGTTTTGGATCAGAAGCTTTGATGCTTGACTGTCAGAAGAAGATTCTTTCAAAGTTAAGTAATTACCATGAAACTTCACTAGAAAACCTTTTACAAGAAAAACCCTTTAAACTTTACATATATGTTTACACTTTATATATATAAACTTTTATATATATGTATGTATATATTCTAGTGAAGGAAAGATGTTTCTCGATACCAAAAAACTATATATAACAAATAAATATGAATACAAATACGAACACACACATATATATGTGTGAACCAGAACTTGGGTCTATATGGATAATCTTTCACACACTGACTGCTACATAATATGAAAATGTTCATCAACATTAATATGTGTGATACATTTTCTAACAACATCTACACAACATAGATATGAAAATCATCCATAAAATAAAAGTATTTGGTCTTAATCTTACTCTCCTTTGAGAGAAAATGGTACATGCAATATTCATTGTCATAGAGATTTTTAAGTAAAATAATATTAACAAAACAAACTCTAATCATTTGGTTTTCATATTTTTTATGATTTTATTAATGAAAACACCATTCCAAAAAATGCAATATCTCAGTCACTAAGATTATTCTAGAATTCTCTTCATAATAGTGAAGACACGACCAGGTAGCATTACTGGCAAAATAAAAAGCCTATTTGTAGAATATACGGAGTTGGAAACTGTACTCATACCCCAAAATATAGACCAAGAGACTGAGTATGGATTTCCTGAATAAACTGCTACAGTTAATGGCTAGCACTGTATGTAAGTAGCTTTCATTTCCTAGCCAACATCCTCTTAGCAATCCTATGCCCATCAAATTCAATTACAGTTTACTGAGCTCCAGTTAGTTTATGTCTGTACATTTTTTAAGTGGATCTGGGATGGACAGATGAAAGTACACATGCCGTAGATGTTTTAGGGTGGAATCCATTAAAAAAGTACACATGTTTAAAACAGCTCTAATTACTGTAATAACACAGAGCATAGAATAAAGTGTAGTATTGCAAAGGGAAATTATTCCTGGCAAAAAATATGGTGTCAACCCTTCTTTAATTCTGGACAAGGTCTTATGAAAAGAGCTGTTCTGATTAAGTGAATAGGATAAAAAGAGGCAATGAAGAAATCATATTTTGGAATTAATACGGCATTTAGGCTGTGATTATAAAGTATTAAAAAAAGCGTGTAATGACTCTGCTAGTCTATGTACTAAAGCCGCAAATGAACATTTAGTACAGACAGCTACTGCAAATGCAATAAAATAAATCAGATCACAACCATCGCAATTATTACAACAACAAAAAACAAACAACAAACAAAAAGAGTATTTTAAAGATGATTCACAGTTTCTATTTAAAGAGTCACTAACTTTTCTAAATGCACACTTCCACTATCCCTTGTACCACTGGAGTAACTCTATATCTAGCCATCAGATGCTTCTTTTTAACAATCGCTTCTAAAATAACTTAAAAAATTCAATTTGATTTGTGAAATAGTATCTCTTTATTTTAAAATATCTGTTTTCTGAGACTAGAATTTAACAGAGACCAAGCCTTTTATGTTGGTCTAGGACACATAGTAAAACCTACTATTATTTTATTAAATTATTAGGTATTAGGAGTTATTTATGTAGTGTCTTGTTGTGATGGGTACAACAGTGTCTAGTACAAACCTTTAAATATTTTGTATTTATATAATGTATTTATTGATATTTACAGATTATTTTTAGATAATGCGAACATATTTATAAAAATCTTAATGTCAGCTAAAACGATGTTACTATGGATACTATTCAGGTGTTAATTTTAATAGTTTTCCTGAAAAACTGGTATACCTTTTTTGCCTGAACACTATCTCCATAAAATTATGTACCAATTTATAAAACAGCATTAACCATAGCTTATTTTTAACATACTGCACTAAAATGGAATTTTACATTAGTAAGATTTATTAATTTGCTGAAGTGGACTACAATAAGATTTATTCAAATCATGTGTGAGTTTCAGTAAATGGCAACCAATACTTAAAAAAAAAAAAAAATTCTATGTGCATCAAAATACAAGTGTTTCCTGTTGTCTGTAGAGAAAATATTTCCTACCAAAATATAATATTTCTGTGAATGAAGGGTGTGGGAGTCTGCCAAGTATGAAACAACTTTAGTTCCCCCGCCTTTCAACAGTAGTAGCAAACTGACCTTTCTAACTCAAAGAAGTTGGAAGATACTGGAATTAGGACTGTAAGACTGTAAAGATTTGACATGACTCTTGTCCTTATCATGGTCTAGTTCTTGATAATGATAAAGAAATTTAATTATAGGACAATTCCCAAAAACTTTTAGCAAGCTTAAGACACGGTGTTTAATAATGTCTCTGAAGGAGATTGGGTAAGATCATGGACATCTGTTCTTTTAAATACCTGCAACATATCCTGCCAAGACTGCTATTCCTGTAACATTCAGAGGAAGATCCAAATGCAGTGGTCCAGGGAAAAGCAGACAAGCAAGAATTCTAGAAGCAACAAGGAAGTAAAATATATTTGTGACCCACAAAAAGTATCAGAAGCCCTCTTGTATGTTTGCACAATGTTTATTTTTAATACATGCTATCAATTTAATTTAGCATTCTAAATAAACAAGAAATCCAGAAGATTCACTAATAGCAAAACCAGAAAAAAGCTCCTATATTAAAATAAAAATATTTTCACAGGAATACAGAAATGAGATTATTTTTAAAGGAAATTTGAAATGTAAATGTGGTCAAATACAAATGTCTCCAGAGGGAGCAGTTTCCAAACTAGATTAGGTGAAAGTCTTAAAGTTTTGTGTTGTTCCTGAGAACACTATTGTCCCTGTTGGTCAGATATATTTTTCTTATTCTAAATCATAAGTACTTATAAAGCAGCAGTAAAGTGTGGGTTCCTCAATTCAGAGGAATCAATTAGAATGCAGAAAAAGTTGATGCTGCCATATGCAGACACACAGGCTTAAAAGATTCACAGAATTTTTCTGTTTGTTTTTCGGTGGAGGTTTTTTTGTGGATGGCCCTGGATGGTTTGGGACTGTTGACAGCTCTGAAATAGCAAAACAAACAAGTAGCTGTATTAAAATGGAGCTGAGAATATAAAAAGGAACAGAAATATATTGTCTTGAATGCACTGAACTGAAAGGAACTTGTTGAGACCAAATATCATGGAAGTACATGAAAACAAATTCATGCTCAGATAACAAATGCAGACAAAATTTAATCTGCAGTGAAGACCAGTGGTCGAAAATGACAAACAGTGGGGGTAACTACAATGACAGTCCAATGATATTCAACCCCCATCAGGGATATTGTCACTACTTGGACAAGGACGATGACCCAAAGCATGCACACAGTCACAGCCTCTCACTCTGGGGTACAAAGATGGTTTCAGTCCACCCAAAGCACCAAAGGATCACTCATGGGTATCCAACAGAAAACAGTCACTCATCCAGGGAGGGAGAGAGCACTCAGTTTCGAGGAGTCCCTGTGGATGACACCCTAGAGACTTCCCCTCACAGATCTGTTTGTCAGAGGAAAACCACAAAAAGGCAGAGGGGACAGAGGGGTGCTACTGCCATATCCCATTCCATGTCTATCCTTAACTTCAATTACATATCTAAGACCTGTTACATACAACTGTAATTCTTTTGGAGTTAAGGATATGCTCAAATGTTTTGCTGAATTGAGGCCTAGAGAAGCAGAAAACTTTATTTTCTCTGCAAGTCCGTATACCTAAAGAGAGATGACACCTGATGGGTGGAACTAATGACAGTAAATCCTACTCCATTTTTCCATTGATGTCCTTGTGTCCACTTTTTATTGTTCTGGGCACAGAGGTTCTTTCAGGAAGACTATTTTATATGTTTTAACCAACTCATCTTGTAATATTACAGTCCTGCCTGTTCCACTGTCTGTCCCCAGTCCTTCCAGACAGTCATTCTTTCGTGCTGCCAATAGTTCTGATTCGCTCAAGTCTACTACTGTCCCAGTAAATCAATGCCTTAGCCAATTTCTCAAGACTATGTGGCAGTGAAAAGTAGCTTTTAATTCTCATTCAATAACTGTTCTTCATCCAGTCTACCTTCCTATCTACCACTGAATGGAGAGACTCTGGAGCCAGAGTGTGTCAAGACTTAAAGGGCTGTGCCAAAATGCATCATGTAGGAGTCAAAGGCTAGTTCTTTAATTCAACAGCCATATTAGAAAAAGTATAATGAAAGCAACGTTCTGGAATCAATAAAGAAGAACTGAAGTAACAAAGATATATGAAGAGTTGCTGGATGATTCAAAAAGCAGTCTGGGATTAGTAGAAAAAAGAAACCATCATAAAGAATTCTCCAGCCACCTGAGGTTGAAGGACAGAGTAAATGGAGAAAATAGGCATGGTTAAAAGAGAGAGTTTGATAGAAAAAGCAAACGAAGACAGGAGTCAAAGAAGGAAACTACATTTACAAAAGGTGTTAAGTTTGGGTTTGTGGGCTTTTTTGGTTTTGGTTTTGTTTGGGTTTTTTTTTTTTTTTTTTGCTTTTAAGGGTCAATAGAAATATTTTATATGTGTATAAGTGTATTTAAGATTATTTTTCTGTGACCTTTACTTTGATAATTCTCTGAAAGCAGAAAACCACATATATAACCTAAAATCCAACAGGTTGTGTATGTGAATCCTTTGTGGCAAGAAGCAGAGGAAAAGGTAACCTCTTTTGAATAGACATTGACACACAAGCCTCGTTAAAACGTTTGAACTCATACCTCAACCAGAACCTCAGGGAGACTCTTCTCATGGATCAGAAGGTTCCCTATTCTTTAGGGAAATTTAACTGCTCTCTCAGAAAAGATTAACATTTCCCAGGTCCAGTCCGCTGCTAGTCTGCAGAAAGTTTTAACTTCTGTGGCATGTGCAGATGTTGGTCTGAAATACCTTTTCAAAGTAAGGAAAGCAGTATGTTTGCATTGAGGAGGTGATTTTCTTATAGAAGACAGATGGAAAGAGATAGTAAAATATTCTTAATATAAACCTATAAAGTTAAATTCTAATTCATTCCTATTGCCACTTCTACATGTAAAAAAATTTGAAAATAAATTCTGATATAAATTCAAGGTAGTTGAGAGACTACATTGTCAGCATACATAATTTCCATTTTCTGCTCATAGTGCAACTAAAATCTAAAGACCACATATTTCTGCAGATTTTTTGCAAATCCTAATCATTGGTTAATTTTTTTTAAATAAAAATCATATGGTTAGAAGGATGTCAACGACAGTTCAACCATGAAAATTAGATACTTAACTTTAAACTATTCTAGAACCTCATATTTTTAACTTTTTAAAACCAAGCTGTTGAGCAGAACTTGAGTCAGAGAACAAACAACATTAGTCAGATTTACTGTGGATGGTAATTAATAGTGGTTATGCTGTATTTTATACAGTAAATAAATTCTATGCCTATACATCACTTAGAGACTCAATTTTTCATGTTCCAAACTGGGAAAAAAAAAACAAAAATAAACAAGAAAAAACAAAAGAAACAAACAAACAAACAAAAATCAAACAACCAAACAAACAAAAACCCCCAACCAACCAACCAAACAAACAAAAAACAGAGAGAAGCATATAAACCTAGAATAACCACAATAAGTTACACAGCATTTGTATGAAGTACTGTGGAAATTTGGAAATTACTTCTGTTTTTATGTTTTCATTTAAACACATTAATGCAATTTTAGTTTTTAATGCTTGTATGAATATTGCAGAACAAGCACAAATATTTAACAGAAATCTCAGATTTTTCTGTGGCACTGTTGGAAAAATCTCAAAAATAAAACAATGTTTACAAGCAATTTAGGGGTACTAAATACTGGCCCCTACCAGTGCTTCCAAGGACAGTTATTGCAATGAATAAACATGGCTACTAGAAAAGCCCAGCTACTAGAAAAGTTAGCTGTTTCTTAGCTTCAGGTGATGTATGCTGACACTCTCATACAAGCATTAGAAAGGAGAAGAAATTGCCAAGGAATTGTATATTCTTGTTTTTCAGTACTCTGATACATAGAATATTAATGACCTATGATTACTAACAATAGCGTGATGCCTTCTATGAGAGGAGGTTATTCAAGATTCTAAGGTTTTCATGATTCAATTGTTATATGCAGAAGATAGAATTATGTGGGTCTTTAATTACGGCAATTCTCGTTGAAAGCCCAAATAAATGGGATTCAAAATAGCTGAAAAACTTATCCATGTTTTCTTGAAATTCAGTAAAATTGTGAAGAGTTTCTTAGTTTGTAAAATGTCTTCTAGCATTTTTTTTCTGCTACCATCTAATAAGAATACTATAAATAGCATCAATGTTCCATTTGCTAGATCAGCTTAATTCACCTTCAGGTAAACAATTATATTCAGCTAAAACACACATTCTTTTAAGAATTCAGATTTTATTAACATGAAATAAGGCATTTCAGATTAAATGACAATTTTAATCAATCTTGATGGCAGGTTACTCTTAGTACCTTCCTGCTTGGAATCTGATCTATTGCTTTTTAATTCACAGACTTCTGAGAAGAAGCCAACATATTTACATAGTAAATCCATTGCAGTCTTGGACCTGCCAATATGTCAAGTATCAAAGATTAATTAAGGTATGGTAGTGACTAGAAGCCTACATTGGACATAAACAGAGTTTGCTAGAGATACAAGTATAAAAGAAAAAATTTACACTCCCCTACAGACTTCTAATCTTGTATTATGAGAGACCACAGATCAACATTTAGAAATATATAAAGTGACTTCATGTGGGAAAACAGCAGTAATGTATAACTTACTGAAAATATCTCCCAATGGAAAATCCACTCTGGTAGATTTGTTTGTTCATCTCCACTTCCCACCCTCTGATTGTTTTGTATCACAGAAGGAGAGATAAATTAGTAGTTGTTGTTACATAGAAGAACAAATGTTTTTAAAGTTTATCATAGATCTTCAAGACTCAAAAGAGACAAGGAAAAGCCTCAGAATGTCATGGGTTTTAGCAGTTTTTAGCCAATACCTTACTGCTCCCAGGACGAGGCTTGGCCCCTTGTGATTTCTGTCAGTGACGTACCCTCCTGCCTATGTAAGCTTTGCTTTGTCTGAGAAACAATGTGTGGTGGTTTGACCCTGAATAAACGGCTGGTGTCCAGCAAAACTCCTTCAAGGCCTTTTCCACACCCCACCCTCCCCCTTTCGCCTTCCAGAGGGAAGGGGGGGGGGGGAAAAAAACCAGCTTGAAATTTACGGCTAGAGATAACTGAAAGAGGAGCTTTGATTAATACCACGGGAAAGCAGAACTTAGAATAATGCTTAAATTTATTACCAACAAACTAAAAACTAAAAATAAGAAATAGAAACAAGTTACGAACACCTTTTCACCACAACCCCTCAGTCTGTCCATACCCCCTCCTTCCCCAAATGGTGCAGGGGACAGGGAATGGAAAGTTTACAGTCAGTTGTTGTTGGGTCAGCCATTCGCAGATGTAAGTCCAAGACTTAAGCAGCAGTCTCTGTCTCAGGGGCTTTCCTGTGGGCTGCAAAGGGGACAGCTTGCTTCACCACAGTTGTCACCACAGTCACAGGGGAATCACAACT
>JAWWEE010000122.1:52074555-52085860 GCA_035221455.1 Xenops minutus | reverse complement strand
CTGGCCCTCATTGGCTCTGCTCTATAGGATGGAGGGAAACTTCCAGAGACTTCCATCAGAAGCCAATCTTCCTCTTAGAAAAAAAACCTAATCAGAGAAACCCATGACACAATGTTAATAATATTGCCTTGCCGCCAAAAGGAACTTAACCTAACTGGTGTTTCCTAAAGTAAGTCCAAGAAACAGCTTAACTCTGATAACACACTTGTCACTTTGTTATTATTATGGAGTATGTGCGTGTGATCCTTTTTCCCTTAGCAATATATTCTGAAGACTGTTAATTAGTCAAATTAGTTACTCAAATACAAAATAGTAATTATGTACAATATCCTTTAAGGGGAGCCTCACCAATTCAGAGGACCAACTTCAGCCTTTGGGTAACATTTACAGCAGGCTCAATAGTAACAGGGAAGACTTGACCATTTGTATTCAATGCAATGAAAGTGAACATTTTTCTGGAATCATCATCTCATTAGTACTAGATAAGCATTAAGGAACAACAATAAAGCAATTTACTTTAGATCTGTTTACTTTAACTAACATTAAGGTCGTCAAAAGGGAGAAACTCCCTAAAATGGAGAGATTCTGAAAAAAAATAAAATTGCAGATGATGAAATAGTGTATAATACTTTCTCTGATAGTCAGAGAAATAATAGCAATTATGACTTTGCCGAAAGATTTCGGACCAGAATCATGATCCATTTCTCACTGACTGATAGCTAACTGAGCTGCAACTTAACAGCACGTTAAGGCATTTCAGATGCTCAGCTTCTTTCTTGAAGCTGTTCCGGTGCCTGAAACTGCATCTGTGCATATTTATGTAGAATGGTTTAATTACTGATAGAAAAAAAACCCCTGCATCCTGAAATAAAACAATCTTCCAGCTGAATCCTGAGGAAAGTAACCTAGCAATGGTTCTCAAAGCATGCCTGCCAGTTCCTGATGCCTTGAAAAGAAATTCCTAAAATGAGATAGAAACTGTTATTTTCTCTGAAAGCAGCCTGACAGTACAGTGTATGTCCCTTCTTCCATAGTCCTATGCTTTACAGAATCATGTGTGTTGTGGGACACTCAGATCTAATTGCTTTTATAAGAAAGATCAAATCTCAAAGCCCATTTATGTGCCTTAGCAACAAACCAACAGGCTCCCTCTGGAAAGGAAGGAAAAAATCGCCTCAATCTCTTCCACTACACATGAAAGAATTCTGAATTAATTGACGGAGAAGAGATTGAGAAGAAGCAGAACTGAAAGTCTAGTGCAGTTTCTTGGAAGATAAATTCAACCAAACTACAAAAGACTTCTATTAAAATGCACAAACAGATTCTAGAAATCCAGTCCTGTTTCCTACCAGGTAAGTTAGCAAAACATTATCAATAAAGTCAAAAGAGTGATTTCCTACCTAGGTTTTGGAATTTTGTTTGTTTGCTTGGCAAGGAAAGGCCATGAGGTCAATCCTAATTCTACAAAATATCTGAACATTAGAGAAGACAGACCCAGCTGTATTCTCAGCGTTTTCTATTGGTCACCATTAGACAACTTGCTTGGCTTTTTGATTCTGCCTAGTGAAGACTGTCTGGTTTGATCGTAATCTTAGGCAGTTATCTCTCTCTTCATGTGTTTTGTGGGAGATTCATAGCATTTTATTTTTGAGATTTCATGTGAAATAGTACTGTTCCAATTAGACCACTTTTTGAATACAGTCACTTTATGAATCCAGTCACAAATATACTACTGTTTTTTTGTCTGCCTTTCTTTGTTTCTAAGCAAATTTCAAAACAATTAGATAATCCGGATGCACAGTGAGATATCACTAGGTTACATAGAAGGTTGGTGTAAAAAGACTTTACTCTGAGTTAATTGATTATATTTAGGATTGTGTACATACTTGCAGACTATAAGTTAAAAAAACATATAATCCATTTATTCTATCCTTCCCAAGCAGATTTATCAGTGTTTTAATCTGCTCAATAGTCCATGTATCCCTGCAGTATCCAGACTGACCCAGTTCAGACTATCACTAGTTACAGTGAGGAGCAATTCCTCTGCTGTATTTCAGCTGCAGACAGCAACCAAACAGTAAAAATATCTGAGAAAAACAGTTCCATTTTCATATTTGTGCCTTTAATATGTCACAGCCAACAGCACAGGAACATGATCAAATAGTGTCCAAACTCCTACTCTGCCTTAAGAAGGTGAAAATAATGATGAAATTTTACTTAGCAATCTCATAATCAGCAGCTTTACAATGTGATCATGTCAACAGAGACATGAGAAAAGTCATGACATCCCTCCTTTCCTTTCCTCAAATCTACTCTCTTATTGCATCCTGTAGAGATAAAAGGTACTTATCAGAATTATTCTTTAGTGTCAAAGAGACTGCTGATACCACATGAAAAGCCTCTGCGCAGTGAGAGAAATATTCTTAGTTCGCTTTTAGAAAGCTAATGATTTTGGAAATAAATCATGCTTAATTAGCCTGTACTATGCATCAGTTAAGCTCATTCCTGGCGTTATATGATGACCTATTGCCATCTGATGTGTAATATACTGATTTTCCTTCACTGTATTACAGAAAGGAAACTGACTGTCTCCTAACCATGTTTCTCTGCACTTCCTAGCATATATATTTCCTAAACTTCTCCTTCCTCTATTTTACTTCAGTTTTTGTAAGGCTTTTGTCCTTTTATAAGCCAGTTTCCAACCTATGCTGGTTTTAATAACCTCTAAACCTAAAATACATGGAAGGAACAAAAAATTCTTGCCCAAACTGGGACCTGGCCACTGTTGATTCTACGTTGTTCAGTTTCTCAGTAGATGTAGTTTTCTCTCTAGATGTATCATCCAACTATAGCAAATGTTTGCAAACATGAAAGCTAAATATGCCTCAAAGTGTCTGTCAAAGTATCCCCCTACCCTTGACGTACTTCTTCTAATGTTCAATAAATGTCTTCCCTTATCACAGAAGAGAAATTCAGTACCATTGCATGACCTTGCCATAGGCAGAATATCCTTGACTGCTTTCATTTTAAAAAGAGCCTTGTAAGATTAGGCCCCTGCATACTCACAAAAGCCTTCTTCCTAGCTAGCTGGGCACTTGTTTAGCATTGCTATCTAGTACATGCTGAATTACCACCAAATCACTGCTAGCAAAAGTACATTGTAAAGATGTAATACAAGTCAAGCACCTTATTCTGGTAGTGTCACAAATTGCTCGGAAGGGAAAAGGAAATCATTTTAAGGGCATATATTTCCTATAGCAAGCTAGCAAATTCTATAAAAAAAATCAGCAAAAAGCAAATCCTGCAAATGCCATGCATTCCTTTTCCAGTTATTAAAAACAGACAAAGCTTGTTTCATCAAAGTTCTTTTACCTTGTGAAGCCATACTTCATCTTGACCATTCATAGGGGACGTAAACAGCCAAACTCTGCCCCTGCACAACTTTTTATCCTTTAATCCTGTTTATCCCAGGTAAGCAGTCTTTCTTGTATTGCTTTCACCAATAATGGCTACACTAGTTTCTACCTAACAGTTTCTAACAGAGCTGGAATTACCAGAAACCTTAGTCACAAATTCCACGGGACTCAAAAAAAAAAAAAAAAAAAAAAAAAAAAAAAAAAATCCCTGTTAGATTATACAGTTTTCTATGATTATGTAGTGAAATCCTTACTCTGGGACTGCTTTCACCAGTGAGGTTGCATTAACAAGCCAATACAAACACTATATAATAGAGACATCCTCACTGCAGTCCACTACCATGACTGCATCCCACTACCTGTGCAGGCACCCTGACTGCAGCCTTGTTTCTTGGCACATACTGAAGATCTCTGCAACTGAACAATGCACTTAAATGCATGCTTCCAAAATTACACATAATTGACCATCTAGGTCAGTTGCTGTGCTCGGTTCTGTCAACTTACTATCCAAGACCAGTAAAACAAATATAAGCGAAATTATTAGTGGCTCAAGTGGAACCTCACTCTGCTATTTCTTGGGGGAAAAAAAAATAAATTGCTTAATGCATTGAAGCTGCCAAATCCTTCTATAGCCGAGATTTTAGCTTAATGTTGTATTAAATAAACAACATGATTTTATACTTTTGGTGTTGCTTCCATGAAGTGTTTTTTAATTGCTTCCAAATGAGTTAGACTATCTTCAAACTTTTCCCCTATATATGTATCACTCACTCCTCTACATGTTACTCGCATATTCTATTAATTTTTCTGCACCCTATGCATAGTTGTCACCAGATATGACTCAATTGCATCAACTACTGTCTGGATTTTCAAATTAACAAGACTTTACATTCTGCCTCTCTATATATAAACTCTCATTTTTTACTGAAGTTACTGATTTCATTTAGATGGAAGGGCAAATTTTTTTTTGCATTGAATTTAAATGATAAAGTCACAGTTCAGAAGAGGTGCAAAATATAGCAAATGTTACAGTAACCCTGATGGCTAAATCTGCATGCAAATGAGGCATTTGCAGAAATTGAGCTCAAATTCAAAGGAGTGCAATTTGTTCTAACTTCCATGTTTAGGAACTGGCAAAGGATATATGAGGTTGTTGCTTTTAAACCAGTCCATTAAAGACAGCCTAAGAGCTTCTTGCATCTTTTCTGCATTTGACCTCAGTCTCCTGTTTCATAAGATCACAGCTGAAATTAGAGCAATATCAGCAGAAACATTCGTTCACATTGGGAAAATGAATTTAGGTTTCTCTGGTTAAACAAAACATTATGAAAGAGAAAGGACTGAATACTCATTGCTGTGGGACCCTTTCACTATCCACCAGTGATAATTGTCTGTAAATATTTACATTTGGGAGAAAAAAAAAACAGAAAACAAAAAACAAATATAAAAATGCCTGGAAAAACCCCCAAATTTTTGGCAAGAAACTAAAATACTACTGCCTCTGCGGATTTAAATGAGAGGTGATAAAGACATCAGCTGTTCCTATTCTGAGTTTCCCAAACATGGTTATCTCTATTTCTTTTAGTATTCTGAAAGCCTTTCAAGGATATAAAAATGAGCTTCAATGAGTTGGAACCTACTATTTCACCATTTTGTACTTTTTTTTTTGTCTTCTACTACAGGGCAAATAATTTCTGGCTTTGACAAAATATACATTGTCCACTGATTTTCTGTGACAAAGGCAACATTTCCATTACTTTGCTATTATGCCAAAAGGCCACCGGTGAAATAGAAAGTAGTGTAGGTACAGGTGCAGAATTAGAGGAAAAAAAACAAAAGTCAAGCAGTGTGCAGATGTGTTTTGAATGCTAATCAATGCATTTGTTTGTGCGTGTCAAGATGTCCATACAACCATTACTGTAATGCAAATTGGCAACTAGGGATAGAGAAAAACCAATCCTGGCTTTGATTATGCAAGTCTTCAGGTGGGTCCATGTGTGAGAAAAATGTTATTTTTGCTTCGACATAAGAATTTTCAAAACCTAAAAATACTTTACATTAGAAAAAAAGTTTCCACTATAAAATAATTATCATATATTGCAGATGTGTTCTACGTAGTCCTCCACAGCCTGTAGCTTTCTTCTGCAAGCTATAAATGGAGATGTGTGATATATGTATGGTGCTACTTGCTTCTACTTTGGGGTATAGACCAGACCAATTTGGATTTGCTAACTTTGCTTTACTCCATGGGCTTACATTATTTTCCCACTTCACTGCTTTCTTCCATCTGTAGGGTAGGAAATGATGTGTTATCACTCTCTGCAGGGATGCTTTGGTACAAGAAAGAACACATTCCTTATAAGGCATGACCGAGATGGGATTGCAGCAAAGAAACACTAGGCACAACATGCACAGTTATAAAGTAGTAGCCTCAGGACCTACTGAGAGTTTGGATTCCTAGAAATTATCATCATAAGTTAAGTACAGTATTTATTATCAGAATGTTTGAGGATCTAATCTTTAAGTGCAAAACAGCACCATTAAGAGACTTTAAAAAAATAATTTGCAAGACAAGCTTAATTTTATGTTAAAAATTATGGGATTTATCTCACTTAATACTAGGTGTCTGTATTCTAAGCTTATTATATTAGCCTTCCCTTAGTCACTGGTGAGAGTAAGCACATTTAAGTCACAAAGTATCTGGCCTGTATTAGTCAAACAAGCTGTGCCTTAGAGTGTCTATAGTAGTCTCCAGTATAAATAGAATCTCAAAAATATCAGACAAAACCATCAAGTGAGATTAAGCTAAACATAGTACCAGAGGAAAGCAGATGTTACAAAACAACTCTCTGGAAAAGATCCTATGCAGCCTTAGATTACCTGGTTTGCTAGATTCAGTATTCCACTGGTATGAATCACATACTATGTGATTACTGCTACCTGCACTCATGGTGTGGAGTCAGTCCTAGAGGAAGGGAAAGTGGAAGGCGAGTTCCACGAGTAATTTGAAAGTTGCTCTCCTAAATTTCACAGTCAGTTCTCTGCTACCTGTTTTCTTCATTCACCTCAGTATTTTTAACTCCATTATTTCATGATCATTATAGCCAGTGCTGTCATTATTTATTCTCTCTCTTAATATTTCTTCCCTGTCTACAAACAGCAGTTCAATCTGCGTGTCGCTCCTTAGACTATGCAGTACCTGTGCTGAGAACCTGGCATTCTACAGAAATCTTCTGTGTTCCTTGTGCCTTGCTCTGCTGCCCTTCCATAAGACATCAGGATGAGCAGTAGTCCACTACACGCCTCAAGCCCCAGCCCCCATTCCCCAAGAGCAAGCAATTTCTGAGTTATTTAGAGAATCATCTGACTTTTCATCTTGATCAAGTGGCCCAAAAAAAACTTTCAGCACAATGTCAGTATTCACATCTTGACCCAAAAGAGAAGTACATTTTATTAGGGAAAAGGTAAAGTACTAATAATTCCAAACCAAATGAGCTCAGCTTTGGGAAAAGGTTTACTGTGATTTATTAGATTATATACAAGGCTGCATAGCAGAAAACCTGTGCCCCATTAGCAATTCACTTGCTGTTTGACCTTGAAAAGTTATTTTGTGTACCTGTCTTTAACTTCATAATAAGAAAAACAACCTTTCCTCTTTGCTTTCAATTTAAAACAGCACTCAGAAAATCTGACTTATTGTATTTGTTTGAATATTATATTGAAGCAGCAACCCTACTGAAAATTTAAAGGATCTGTGTTCAGTGAACATTTTAAAAGCTTTATTGGTTAGAGTACATTTTGTTCTTTCTAAGCTTAAGTGCAAAATGTTTGCAAATTTGTGTTCCTGAAGTCTATCTAGTAAATATGCTTACATCTTTTTAGGCTGTAAAACTCTTTCTGGTTGCTAAATTAGCAGGATACCAGAAGAGTGTAAGGAAAATATTTCTTTTCAAAGACTTATCTAGAGACAATCAAATATATGTTTTATTTATCTGTAGGTGGCCAATTTAACAAATGTCAGTTTATTAAAGGGTGGAATAATACATACAGGAAGCAGATGTTTCCTTGCACTATTTTCTCATTAAATTCTGCATTATAAAATGAAGGTATTTTCTGTGTATTGTCTTGTATGTACATATAGACATTTGGATCTTCATCATGAATCAAAGTAAACAACAAAGGATGAATTAATGAAAGAAGCTGTAATCTCAGTTCAACAACGTAGCAACAAACAACAACAAAACTACTTAGTACATGAAAAAGGTGAAAAATAAAGATTACCCACTTTATGGCAATTACAAAAAATTACAATGAATATTTAAATATGAAAGAAAATAATAAGCTATTCTATATGCCCTAGTTTTGAAAAACAGTATTTGAAATAGTTCTCAATAACCAAATGCCACTATATGAAGACATTGTCACTTTGTTTTGCTCTATTGTTCCTGTGTACTTTGCAATTTTGTATATTCACTAGGTTTTTCTGGTTTCCAATGAGTTTAAAGTGGATACATTTTCAGAAAGCAAGTATTATAATCTCTGATTACCTTCATTTATAGAACATATGGGAGAGATATATAAAAGTTATATGTTTAAGTAGCATGTTATTTACCGAAGACTGTGAACATATTTTGGAGAATTCCTCTTTCACTTATCCAATAGCTACAATCATGGAAACCTTATTAGCTTACTCTCAAAGAAAGTCTCTCCTGAAACACTGTCAGTTTTATGAAGTCTATATAATGTCTTCACAAAGTCCATTAGGACAAAAATTAAGTTTAAATGTATAAATATATTTCTAGGGTATGAAAGGTTGCACCTATAATTGCTGAGGGAGGTGGTTGATGACATTGTGGAGTCACGCTTCATTGTCTTTGAATAGTTATGGTGACTGGAAGAGGCTCTAGAAGAGAGGAAATCTCACTCCTATCTTCAAGAAGGGCAAAAAAGAAGAAATGCAGAACTACAGACTGGTCAGCCTCACCTCAGTAGCTGGAAAAGTGATGGACATAATCCTTATGAACAGCATTTCCAAACACAGAAAGGACAAAGTGACCAGCAGTAGTCTTCATAGAATTATGACCAAGCCATTAGCCCTCTACAATGAGGTAAATGAGAGCAGAGTAGTGGATGTTATTTGCTTTGACTTCAGCAAGGCTTTTAATACTGTCTCACATAACATTCTCTTAGACAAGGTGATGAAGTACAGATTACATGAGAGCACAGTGGGGTGATTGCATTCTGGCTGAATGCCTGAGCCCACTGGGTTTTAACCAATGGAAGAAGACTACTAGTAGCATACCCCAGTTATTGGAGCCAATAATGTTCAATTTCTTCACTAATGACCAGGACCACAGGACACTATATCCTCAGCAAATTTGCAGGTGGTATGAAAAGCAATCAGATGATTGTGGATGGGTAAGCCTTGGCTAGCAGCCAAACACACCTCTCCCCCTTCACCAGTCACTTCCCCCAGCCCCTGTCCTGGCAGCACAGGGAGAGAAAACAGAAAAAAAGAGAAACAAGAAAGTTCATGGTTCAGCATGAAGATAAAGATTACTTCCCACCTTGAGTATTGCAGCCAAGTCTGGAGTTGCCAGCACAAGAAAGACACGGGTCTGTCGGAGCAAGTCCAGAGGAGGGTCACAAAGATGATTAGAGGGATGGAGCACCTCTCCTATAGAGACAGGCTGAGAGTGGTGGAGTTGTTCAACCTAGAGAAGAGAGGGCTCTGGGGAGACATTGCAGCCTTCCAGTACTTACTTCCAGTGCTTATAAAAAGGAGGCAGAGGGACTTTTTATATGGACATAAGAGAAGGGGGAATGGTCTTAAACTAAAGGACAAAAAATTTAAATTAGATGTTTGGAGGTAGTTCTTTACTTGGAATGTAGTGAGGAACCAGGACAGGTTGCCCACAGAAGCTGTGGATGCGCCATCCCTAGAAGTGTTCAAGGCCAGTTTCGATGCCCTGAGCATGGCAGAGGGGTTGGAACTAGATAATCTTTAAGGAGCCTTCCTACACAAATCTTTCCAAGATTCTATGATTTGTAGTGTAAAGATGATAACTAACACATATCAGACATTTTTGTGCTACTGCATAAGGGTGCTTTTGTGCTCTTTTTTGTATCCCCCATGAACACTTTGAAATTGTACTTCAATATCAAAGCTCCTGTTAAATGGGTCAAAAGTAGGACCAAATTGTCAACATAAGGATCCACAATGACAAACTCATTCTGGAGCTTCTCTTCATTAAAAAAAAAAAAAAAAAAAAAAAAAAAAAAAAATTGTAAGAGGCAAGTTTATTCTATTTCATATAAATAAGACTACTATGTACATCCTTAAATTAGATTATTCACATAGCGTGAAGAGCATAAAAAGACTGTAATTCACTAAAACATAAAATTATGACAGAATTAATATTCTCCTCATTTTATAGATATGCTGTATAACTATTTAGCTACACTTATAAAACTAGTGTTTCAGAGGTAGTATGTTTAACTTTCATCTCATTCATCTAATAGCCATTGTCAAAGAAGAAATTTTCAAACTAGTTACTTTATTCGTCTCTTCTGCTAGATTTGCCTTTATGGTCTCATATATTGAAAAAAAGAAAAATTGTAATAACATGGAAGCACTGGTAAACTCTTCCCTAAGTCTATAGTGATTTAATTCTACAGGGAGTGTTGTATTCATCTGGATAAATTATATAAAAATGAAATTTATCTTCCTAGGATATTGAAAAAAAAATATTTTCAGGTTCCTTAACAATGTTATATTTTAGTTCCTTCATGATCTGAATTTCATTAATCATTTTCTTAAATTCTGTAGGAATTGTTGACTCTTGCTTTCTACTCAGCCATATCCTTTAGTTAATTAAGTTTGTTTGTTCATGCTACAAGGGCTTTGCCCTGTTCTGAAGCAATAATAGGTAAAATCAGGGAATACTCATTCAGCTGGTAAGCTGTCAGTCCATCATAACTTGAATATTGATTTTGGGGGGTTGGTGACATTCCCGAGATGTACGTGTCAAGTTTGTTGACAGAGAGCTCTATACTTAATTGAATGTGATGGCTGTATGTGAAGTGATGAAGTATGTCAGTGATGTATACTCTCTTCCTCCCCTCCAGCCCCTTCCAATAAACTCAATGGAGTGTTATGAAATTCCACACTGTTCTTACAAAGCTCTCTAACTTCATAAATTGAAAAGCTAGATCTGCTCTTACATAATTTCCTCACAGGTATGTCTTCACTGGATTTGAAACAAACAATTCCTGCCCTTTTAAACACTCATTCAGTTCTCCTGAATGTTTATGTGAAAGATAAAGATGAATCTCAGGTGGCATAAAACTTATAAGAAATATGTATTTTCCTCTGTTTTCCTAAATCACAGATAATCATCTTACAATCTATTCCATACCTTGCCAATTTAAAGTATAAGAAATAAATGAGAATTCAGGGGATTTCCTGTCTTGTGGTATCATTATATTTGATCCTGTAAAGTAACTCAGGGGTCTTTCAACAGTACTTTTTTTCTGTCAATTATCTTGACTTCTGCTCATCTAAGTGGACTATTGTTCTTAACAGTGAAAAGCAGAAAGAAAACAGTATCTCATAAAACCACTGGGATATTCCTGCCTTTTGTGTAGTCTTCCTTGCCTCAAATAATGAATAAATGCATATGTTTTTAAAACCTGTTGTCAGGTTTCACTTCATCTTCTTGTTTATGAGTTGCCTCTCACAGATTCCACAGATTCAATCTTTTGCAAAAGGAACTCTTGATGTTATATTTTAAAAAGCATAAAATTTACACCAGTGTCCTAGTTCAGCAGGAGGGACCAGTTATCACTGGGTGGGAGTGATAAAAAAGCTATGTATTCTACACCCTCTA